>CM047880.1:15235043-15598345 GCA_026212405.1 Petrea volubilis
TCCAACAACAGCTCCCAAACCCTGATCATGAAATAAGTTCGATATGCTGAGGACAAATGTATCGGCAAACAGATTGTGTGTAGAATTCAGGCATCAGACAAGGACAAGAATATGTAAGCGGGTAGATCCTTTTCCATTAAATATTACCACATGCTTGAATACTTGCTGAAGCTGGGAATAAGGGTGATTAGCACGAGTCTTGACATAGTAGTCAGTGAATTTGTATCCAAATCGCTTATCAAACTTCTTAAGGATCTTCCGCAGGCCAATTGCATTCATTTCAACAAAAAAGAGAAGCTTTAGAAGATCGTGCCCAACTGCCCTATAAGCTTCTCGTAGCTCTGTTATTTTGGATATGTCTGGCTGTTCTTGTAGAATTTCTTGCTGTTCATTCAGCTGCGCAATCCTGCTTGCAAGTATCCCTTGTTGTTGCAACATAAAGAGAACAATTTTTTCTATCTGTATTGACAACAAGGTAATTATATAAGTTTCATTGAAAAAAAAAAAGTTACTGCTAACCAAATATATTAGACTTTCCATAGCAGCAAAAAGATTGTATCCCACAAGGATACTACAAACACAAAAGTAATATAATTGTAGTCATATTTTCTAGCATATTTGTTATATCGTACTTGACTTTACTTATCCAGACCAAAAATTACATAGAAAACAACAGGCTAACGGTTTAAGAAGGATCAAGTCCACTGGAAAGACTTAGAGAACTCAAATTTCATTTCTCATGAAACACCTACATTGTGTAATTGTCGAAAATACATAAAATTGAACCTCTGCAACAATGTACAATAACAACTTCCAGTTGTACTATAAATGTCAATTGTCCTTTACAATTTAAAATTTTCATTTTCAAGCTAAATTCTCTTTAAAATGGAATATGTTAGCCAGCACCTCCACAGAACTATATGATTAATAAAATGCAAGTAGAGTAAACTATTGTCTTTGAGTTCAAACATTAACATGTCAGATGTTAGAAACAGTATGGTTACATCATAATGAAGTTAATATGTCTTTCAATTAATATCTGCAGTTTCTATATACCTGAATATCCAGCATTCTCGAGAAATCCTTGAGAACATGTCGACGATCCAGTGCTCCAGCTTCAATTTGATTTGCATACTGTTTAACCTTTTTCTTCATTAATTTGTAGTTGATGTAGTATCTATATTGTGCCAAAGAAATTCATATCATTTCAAGCAAAAATGAGTGGAAGTAGAAAAAGAAATAGAAACTGAATCAGAATGGAATCAAACGCTTGTATGATGCATACCCTCGCCATTCTTGAATTTGTCTTTCCTTCAACTTTTTCCCAAATGCAACCATCTCTGTCTACAGGACAACAACACAAAACTCACATAAGAATATGCAATTGAATTACCTTATAGTTACTTCTAATATATAGTCATCATAATTTCTTCAAAAATGAAAAGTTTCACTGTTTTCACTCAATCTGAGCGCTATAGTTAACGATTCCTTTCACTTCCAAGAATGTTACCAAGAAGTACAAAAAAAATAAAAAAGAAAAAAAGAATACTCCGCTTGTGTTTTCCCAACAAATTGGAAAATGAGAAAATAAGTGTTTTCCCAACAAATTGAAAAATCAGAAAATAAGTGTTTTCCCAACAAATTGAAAAATGAGAAAAGAAGTGGTCTCTGCAGTCATGCTTAAAACACCACCACAGCTGACAGTTGCATAGCACTTGGCTCTTTGCGAACTTCACATGCGAGGCCATCATTACACAGAATTTAAAATGAAGTCAGATTCTTATGACACGAATTTGAATGAGGCAAATTCTCATAATGTATCACACTATCAGAGCTATGACCTCTAAAAGACTTCCACCAAAGTTCCTATCAGTTTCAAACAAGTTGGAACGACTTAGAGAACTTCCTCAACACAGTTGCAATGTCCAACTATAAATATACACAGATACACACACGCACACATACATATATACATATATATATATATATATATATATCAGTGAGGACACATCTGCAACCCAGTGTTGCCCTTTCATAGAGTGCAGGAGTTAAAGAGAAACAAATAATAGGTAAGAATAACAACTTTTCACATACCAATTTTTTTTATTGAATAACAAATTCCTCAGGACATAAAATTCAAAAAGAAACCATCAGAAAAATTAAATCAATTTAATGGTTTCATGCTGCTCATTTAGAACTCGGAATTAGACCATATCAGAGCAAACAAAGAAGATAATCAAGAAAAACGATCAAGCTCATCTTAACTGACTTGGCCTCCAGACCCGTCAACTAGGAATATTAGGAAATTTATGTACTACAGGTCCATTGAACAAAACTTGCCAGCACATGAACTATTATATCCTGTCACAATCAAGAAAGCATACTCTGTCTCACCATAAACAACTCCAACTCAAAAGAACTTTGATCACATGGCTCATGTATGTATCCACCCCCACCCTCAACCGCCCCCCCCCCGCCCGCCCCCTCCCCCGCCCCACACACACAAAAAAAAGGGGAAAAAAATCAGAACTTTATCAAACCTGAGCATATTGTATCAAGCAGAAACTTCATACATTGAAATACACATGTATATCTAAGTAAATATATATATATATATATATACACACACGAATGATGTACGTGCGAAAAAACTCAGAACTATATATACGTTTATACTATATAAACGAAGGCAGTACCTGAGGATTTCTCGGCGGCCCGAATTGGAAGCAGCAAGAATTAGATGAGCATCAACAAATGCACCAAGCTCTGAGATTCGGGCCCAGCAGAAACTAATGCAAAGATTCTCAGAATTCGGATCTCTAACGAAGAGTTGAAGTATATGAATCACAATTCAATAGCCACGCAGTTGCAAAGAAAAGGATCACAGCCGATTATGATTGTTCCTCTTGTGTGCCTTCCACCCTATACATGTGAGCTCATTTATGTGTGTGCCTGTGATGAGAGAGAAAGGAAGGGTGGAGTCAGAGAGAGAGTGATGGTAGGAGAGAGGGAAGGGATTGGGCAAAAGTGCCTTTTTTCCGAATGAGAAACAGGAGCAGTGTTGTGGTGAACTGAAATCTCTGCAAGATTGATTTTTGATTAATAATAATTTTGGGTTAGGTTTTATGATCGATTGGGAATGTCCCCTTTCTACTTTACGGCTCTAATACTAACTCACCATGTGCGCAAGTCATTTTCGGATTTTTTTTAAATAATTGAATATAAAGTCTTAAGTGAAATTTGAAAAGGTAAATTTTTTTTTTAACGTAAATTTTGATTATTGTTGAATATATTTCATTCAATTATATCAAATGAAAATTAAATTATCACATATATTATAATTCAAAATTACAGATCAAATTATTATATCATAAAACAAACAAAAAAGAAAATTATTATTACAATAGATAAGGACTCGGATTTTGGTGGGAATAAAATTCAAGATCGCATTACCAATTGAACAAACGGCCCGTTTGGATAGTTTTAGAATAATTACTTCTCAAATTGTGTTTTTATAGTAGAATTTTTTTCTCCGTATCTTTTAAACCAAACAATCTTTTGTTTATATACAGTAATTAAAAGTATTTTTTTTTAAACTACTTTGAAAGTTTGGATAGCTTCCAAAAAAAAATTAATTTTGGGTTTTTGCTTTTTTTTAAGGAAACGGTATCTTTTTTTTTAAAAAAAAAAAGGTCCAATCAATTATAATTTATTTCACTAAAATGTTTTTTTTTTTCAAAAAAATAAGTACTTTTTTTTCCTTAAAACAAATCCATCAAAACGGGCTCTAAATATATTATAGAAAAAGATAATAATTGAGAATTATGGTATAACTTCTTAAATATAATGTTGTTTTTCAAGTATCTTAAAGCGACCAAAAAGAGCATTTGTCTTGATATAATTAAAAGAAAATCATGAAAAATGATACAAACGTGATCCAATTGCTCGATTAATTAAATTACTCGTACAACACATTTTCATTTATTGTGTTTTTGTCCAAATGTGAGTTGTATATTCAAGTGGGATTAAATATACTGATCATCTATCTTCACTTTATATAATATATATTTGAATGACATGTTTAAATGAATTAAATGCTTTTTTACAATTATTAAGACCCATAATTCGAATTAGGCCTAATATAAATTGGAAGAATAATCGACAAATAATCCAATTGAAAATATGGGATATAATAATCAGATTGTTGAGTGTTTTTTTTTTTTATACAATCAACTCGAGATAATCTATAAATATCAACCAAAATATCACACATTCACACACACACACACACACTCACCTAAAGGAGAAGGGGAGAGGATAAGAGGATTGTAGCCTAAGACCTCAATGATACTGGTTCAATCTCCTATCATTGGACCACAGTCCCATTGGCAAAATTGTTGAGTGTTTTTAAATCAATGTGTTTTGAGGAAAGAATAAATCAAAAGTAGATCATTATTTTTTTCAGTATAAGAATCCAAAAGTAATCTAATCAAAATTTATATATTTGCAAATAAATTGATGTAAAAAGACTCAGCAATCTTGGTTATTGTATCCCACAAGTAATCCAGTCAAAATTAAATAGTCAAGTTTATCAAACATACGTTTCTTATGAGTTTTGTTGTGTTAATACTAAATCATATGACCAAATTAACTTCAATATTCTTGAGAATTAGAACTTCAATGTGTAACCATTGGAGTTTAATTATTAGCTTAATTTTGTTCTACGTGCATACGAGGGCAAATCAATTTTGGCTGCCCACTTTTGAAACTTGACATGTTTTAAACAAGTTTTGTCTCTATCTTGTGGTTCTTCGATTTAATGGACATATACTTTATTTTTAGAAATATGGAGAGTATTGTTAAATTTTCGAATTCTCACAGGTTACACGTGTGGTGGTATGTGTATTATCACCAAGGGCAAAAAAAGACAAAAAAACAATAAACAAATAAGTTTAATAGACTGCGAGCGTGTCCAACGTGTCTAATCTAATGGATGTATATCTTATCTTTAAGAGGTAGAAAATATAGCGCCAAGGTTCGAATTTTGATAATATCTGTAGATGGTGTGTATGTATATTATTATAAAAAAAAAAAATTTGTCAGCGAGCGCATGGACTTTGTATGTTATTATCAAATTCTATAGTATTGGGCCACCAATAAAAATGGTTAGGTCGTGTTTGGTATATATGTTTGTGGACGTCTCTTTCTTTCGAATTATGAATTTGCAAGGACGTACAAGCTTTTTATCTATTTATTTTCGCATAAGGTTCATGGAAAAAAAAAGGGGAGTTCATGTTAAAAAAGAACTCCTTTTCAAATAAAATTACTAGGAATTTTGGCTAAATTACTTGTATTATTTGCAAAATCGTTACATACTAATGTTGTCAGAAATATTATAATAAAAATGTTATAGCCTATATTTATATATATATATATATCTATTTATACGTTTCTCAATCGAAATATTAACTAGTAGACAAGAATCAAACCCGACAACAGTTTTAGATATCTTTAGAAAAATCAATTACATTATAAATACTTAACTACACCACTATTCCTATTTTTTTTTTATTTAATTATAACTAATATACACACATTTCATCTCTCTCTCTCTCTCTCTTCACCTCTATACCACAAGCTTCTCTCTCTAGTAGACAAGAATCAAACCCGACAACAGTTTTAGATATCTTTAGAAAAATCAATTACATTATAAATACTTAACTACACCACTATTCCTATTTTTTTTTTTTAATTATAACTAATATACACACATTTCATCTCTCTCTCTCTCTCTCTCTCTCTCTCTCTCTCTCTCTCTCTACCTCTATACCACAAGCTTCTCTCTCTCTCTCTCTCTCTCTCTTAGGTATAATGCCACATCTGCATTTGTTGTATTAATGTAAAATAAAGCTGAAATTATTGGTGTCCGGTTATTTATAAAAAGTCAAATAAAGTGTTCGCTGTGTGGACCAAGTCGGCTAATGCACGAACTGAATCTGATTTCATGGCTGCTCGATCAACCAAGATGTATTCTATCCTATACAAAATTTCAATATAGTTAGATAGATATATGATAAATGTGTAATAATAATGTAATTATTTTAATTTAATGAATAAAAATTAAATTTGAATACAATCATGTGTCTACGCGACTAGTGTTGTATGTTCTACTAGATATGCAAAATCTACAAAACCATCAAAGATAAATTTCATAGGCTGTAAATGGGGAGGATTTCGACCGGAGAATTGTAACATATTTAACTGGTTAAAATTTTTGGTGGATTAAGTTCGATCATAAATATAGTTCAAAATAAATAAATTGAATATAAAATTAAGTAGTCCGATTTCTTAAAATACGAATTCAAAGTTTAATTATAATTTTTATTAAACTAATAACCTATGTATAATATTAATAATGACGCTTAAATATTATATATATCTCACTATAACTAATAAAAATAGTCTTTGTTTTCTAAAGCAATTTATTTAACAAAATAATGCATCATTTTTAAATATTCTAAAACACGCTTCTGCATTTTTATTTTGGGGGACATTTTTTATTTGTTATTTGATTTTATATTTTTAACTTTCTTTATTGTTATTTGGGTTATTTTTTTAAATCGAATTTCAGATTTTTTTTTAAGATTTTAGCTCCACTTTTATTTTGGGGGACTTTTTTTATTTGTTTTTTGATTTTATATTTTTAGCTTTCTTTATTGTTATTTAGGTTTTTTTTTTTTTATTGAATTTGAGATTATTTTTGTTTTAGATTTGAGCTCCACGCAGGGGTGGGCGCGGGTTGGGTATTTGTCGGGTTCGGATTAATCAGGTTGGGTACCCGAAATTTTGGGTACCCAACATAATTACTCGAATTTAACCCGAACTTTTTTCGGATACCTGAAACCCGTTTTTTTTTCAGTAATTTTTTTTTGATAAAATAACTCTTTTCACAATTAATATATAAAATAAATTAAATATAGGCTTATAGTTCTTGTGAACCCTCAAATATGCAAAAAGATAGTGATAATTTTTATATAATTATTTGAAATATTAATATGTTTTTTAATTTAGAAACTATGGAAGAAAAGTAAATAGTACCAATTTGCTACTATTAATTTAAATGAAATAACAAACGCATGGCATATTGTAAGAATAATTTTAGAAATATTAATTGTATGTCGTATTTAGAAAAAAAAAATAAATAGCAACAACCAAATAATACATCTACATTTAATTGCTAGCATTTTATCTTAATTAGACAATTAAATACTTTAGCTCCACATAAGTGGATATAATATTAATAACTAGATAAAACAATATGGTGTTATTGAATATCTCAATTATTTAGACAAAATCAAAATAAAATATTTTTATCATTCTATACAATGCATATATGTATATGTATTCCACTAATTTAATTAAATTACATTAATCGGGTCGGGTACCCGAATTGGGCGTCGGTATCTGAAATTTTTCACAAGTTCAGGTATCCGACCCGGTCAGGTCGGGTCGGGCATCGGGCATCGGGTAACCCGACCCGAACACCCACCCCTACCTCCACGACAATAAACATGAATTCTATAAGATTGGAATTGAATTTTGATATTAAAAAAGTGAACTGGATTCAAATTTTTAAAATTTGATCCAAATTCAACTCCTGATAGCACTAAAATTTCACATACAACTCAAAAATAATTAACATAATATAAAATTGGAATGATGAAAGTGGTACATCGGATAGAAACAAGTGTAGCAGTATGGGCAGTACAAGAAGTTGTACTATTAAAAAATAAAAGAAGTACACAACATAACAACAAGTGGGGGTTGAAATTTGAGCAGAAAAAACAAGTGTGCAAAATTAAATTTTATAAGTACAAATACAAAAAGGAAAGAAAAAGAAATTGAACAGTACACATATCAAAAATAGATGCGTCTTCCCTATTGAGTGTGCACTTTGTATATACTATTCTCACATGAAGAATAAATTATTACATCAATTATTATAAATTAAGGAATACAAAAACAAATAAAAAACAATGCATTACATCAATCATCACAAATTTTAAAATACAAAGAAATTATTATCACATAAATAGTCTCGATTGAAGAAAATCATACCAACTATCAGTTGATCTAGCGGGATGAAGTGCTAGATCCCTTAAACAACATTCAAAGTTCGAATCCTAGTTGTATGAATGGTGTAACTGGGTTGGGAGGGTCGCCCTCATAATAAACCTCTGCAGTATTCTATCCGGATTAATCGATCAATAAATCAGAATCGAGTGGTTAAGACAAAAAAAAAACGATGAAGAACAACCTATTACATTGATACCCGAATACAGTCGTCAGACTTAAAAAAAAAAAAAACCTCATTAGCGGATTCAAGAATTTAAATGTTCTCTTTTCTCTCAAATTGAATGCTCCTTTCCAATTCTCCGGGGGGAACATAAAAAATATCTTTACTTGTCTATTTACTAAAGCTCCAACAAATTACATTTAAACCCCATATGACCCCCACACTTTCATGATTACTAATATCTTTTCTCTAACTTGTTTCATTGAGAAATCCATAAAGAAGCTTTTAAATGATTATAACACCCCTTAAGTACTTTCATAATGTTTACAATTGCAAAGAGGTATGCTACTAGAATCAAGCAAAATAATGTTTATTCTCCATTCGTTTTCTTTTAATTGTTGTTTAAGATTTTTAATTTGCACAGAGATTAAGAAAGATAATTAATAATCATAAGTTTATATTAATACGATTAAAATATCCTTTAAGAATACTATTCTAATTAATGAGTTGTTGGGAGTCTTGTTAAGAATTTACAAAAGATATTTATTAAAGTAAAAGGGTATATTGAGAAAAATTAATAACTGCATTTCAGAATTGTTGAGAATGATAGACATTTTCGGGCGAATTTTATTTGCTAAGGTAACAATTAAAAGGGGACGGAGGAAGTATTTTGTACAATGGTGCTAATGTAAGGTATCAAATGAAAGATAAGACTAGGAGATAATTATCAAATGAACTTAATTGTAGTGGACATTATTATTATATGAATTTGATTATTTCAATGCATCAAATGGCTTTTATATAACTTTTTTTTTAATGCATTATTTTTATCCCTTTTAGCTATACAAATATCACTCTTGAACCCCTTTGAAGTTTAAAATATTGTGAAGGGTAAGTTAGAAAATACAAGGATCACTCAGTTGGGGCTAAAATAAGAACATAATAAAAATGATGATGTCATTGTATTCCATCAAAAATCCTAATAAAAAGGACAATTTGTTAAACAACAAAAAGTTAAGGGAAGGTGCTAAAAATTATCAAAGTTCCAAAGCAACAGGTCATAATTACACTATTTTGAAGGAGATTAAGAATAATTAACTCGTTAATATTAATTTATGAGGGCAAGGGGGATTCAAGCAACAACGACCGCTAAAACTAGAGAATATTTTAAAGGGTGAATTGAGTCTACAATCCTTAAGATAGATCGTAATTATAAATTAGTTTTTATGGCTTCAAAAATTATAAATACTCCTTCAAGTATATATCATTTTAACAAAATTTATCATTCATCGAGGCAAAACGTAATTGCGAGTTATATTTCTGGTATTTTTCAGAGGGTTTTGAGATAAATTTACATGGTCTTAATGAGTGTAAGATATAAAAGACATATATATGAAGTTAATTAAAAAAAATGTGGTGGTATTTGATTATAGATGGTGATATTCGATAATGGTCATTGTTATAGTGATATAAAGTGAAATTCTTTTACGAAAATTGATGGAATAAAAAAATTCATTGAGTGATCTTATTAGGTTCGATGAGACACATCTATTAATGGTAAGATCTTAAATCTCGAAGGGATATTTGAAAATTTTAAAATACGAACTTATTTGTTATTACATTACGAGCCCGTTTGGATGGTTTTTTTTTCAAGAAGAAACACTTATATTTTGAAAAAAAAACACTTCGAAGAAAAAAATTGCACTTGGATGGGCTTTTTAAAAAAAACAAAAGCTAGAAAAAAAGCCAAAAAGGGTTTTTTTTAGAAGCTACCCCAAAGTAACTTCAAATAAAAGCATATTGTAAAACACTTTTAATTACCATATCCAAACACAAAACTGTTTGGCTTTAAAAAAAAACCTCTGCAATAAAAAGCACCATTCGAAAAGTACTATTTTTTAAACCCATCCAAACGGGCCCTATATCTCTAAGGGTAAAGATGTAGTTTGCCCTATTTTTAAATTGAACGAGGAAGAAGGAGCCACAAATACAAACCGTTCTTATTATTATGTAATAAGTGAATGCTAGAACAATCATATAATATATCAATCAAATTGAAATTTCGTGTACATATATACATAGATGAGATTCTAGCTAATTTGGTCCCATACGATATATTCGCTAGCCGATTTTGTTCCAAATTTTTTTTGGCCAAAATATTCCCATTGGATAGTACTCTCTCTCCAAAATAGTTCCTCCGTTAAATACTAACGGGAAATGCACGTGCAACTCACGTACACCGTTAATTTTTAAATGGAGAGAGTTACACGTGGGACTAATTTAATCAATTTTGAAAATTTGGGACCAAATCGGCAAGCACTTCTGTACTGTGGGACTAGTTTGGTTAAAATGTATATTTAATTTTAATCATGACTTGATACATAATTGATTACTCATCCAAATCCAAGGACTAATTAAATCACATTATATAAGTTTGGAACATTCTTAATTCTTTTATTCAAACTTAGAAATTTTCATATGGGATGAGATTGTCAGTAAACTCATTATTTACCGATCTCCCATTTATGCATACGAGTGTCACTACACTTGATGTCTATGAAACAATACATCTCCTATTTGAAATAATCATAAATGTAAGTCTTTTAATGAGTCAAGTCAATACCACACTATGAGTTAGACTCAATAACTTTGAGTAATTTTGATCATATTTTACAGACTTGTTTCAAAACTTTGAGTAATCTTTAATGTGATCATAGAAATTCATCCACAAACATTAAATATAAATAATATAACTAATGCTATTAAATGTTTGTAGTTGAATCTCCATGATTACATTAAAGTCGTGAGACTTGGTTTCGCATAGAAATGGAAGTCTTGAAATAAGTTTGTAAAACGTTATCAAAATTACTCAAAGTTATTGAGTCTAACTTAGAGTGGGGTATTGACTTGACTCATTAAAAGACTTGCATTATGACTATTTTAAATGGGAAATGTATTGTTTCATGGACATCGAGTGTAGTGACATTCGTATGCATAAATGGATGTTCGTTAAAGATTGAGTTTATTGAGAATCCCATCCCACATGAAAATTTCTAAGTGGGAATAAAAGATTTAGGATTGTTCCAAGCTTATAACGTGATTTAATTGATCCTTGGACTTGGATGAGAAATTAATTATGCATCAAGTCATGATTAAAATTAAATATACATTTTAACTAAATTAGTCCCATAGTACAGAAGCGCTTGCCGATTTGGTCCTAAATTTTCAAAATTAATTAAAGTAGTCCCACGTGTAACCCCCTCCATTTAAAAATTAACGGCGCATTTGAGTTGCACGTGCGTTTCCTGTTAGTTTTTAATGGAGGGACCATTTTAGAGAGAGAGTACTATCCACTAGAACTATTTTGGTTAAAAAAAATATTTTGGGACAAAATCGATTAATGAATATATCGTATGAGACCAAATTTATAATTATCTCCAATTTTTGGTCATTATCTTTTTCTTGACCGGTCAACAACTTATGCAAGTGGTTAACTAATTTTAATTGAACACGTTTTATGTGAATTGTTAAATTAATAGTTAAAACTTAAAATTAAGTTAAATGCGTTGGCAACCGACGAAAGGGACCAATTTTTGGTCATCTGAAGGCATGCAAGTTTTAATCTTTATATAACCATTTAGATTGCTATTCTTTTAAAGTGAAAATCTTTAATTTTTTGATACTAGAATTATGTTTTTAATGTTATATTAATTCTCAATTTTATTTTATTTTAAAAAGAATTACATTATGAATATCAATCATTATCAATCAGTATAATTCTCACAAACTATCGCAAGTCCGAGTACTTAAAATGTCAAATATGGTGGCTGCCAAGGGGGACCAAGTCAGCCGTCCCAGGAACGGATTTTGATTTGGTGATTGGTCAATCAACGTCACCTTTCATATACTCGAATTGTTTATTCGACCCTGCATTTAATTAACTTTGCTGAAAAATTGTAAGACACTCTTTCGGGAGTAATGCGAATTTTAAAAGTTATTTGAATTTGAAAAGGATTACAATTAAAGAATTTCTTTTAATTTGCCAAACCCTTAATTTGTTGATTAAGGGGCATTCATTTTATTATTGAGGTAATGCTTTATTGTTCGATACAAGAACTGAAAAATTCAAACTTATATCTTGAATTAAATATATATTTTTTTAAATTTTAAACGGGGACATCACAATTGAAAACTTCCACGTCTATCTCTAATTAAATGCTTTTTTTTTTTTCATTTCAGACGGGGATATCATAAATAATTACTGAATTTCTGAAATAATAATCTACTCTGCAATTTCAAGTAATTCTTTCATACATCGGTGAGGCCTTACTTTAATAATAAGGTGGAGAAGCCTCGTACCCTAAGATTAAGTTATGGATTCGATTCCCCATAAATGTACGTATTTTTTTAATTTAATACTAATTTATTTCTATTATATAATAATTTGTATTTAAAAATCATACAAATACATTTAATATTTCATAAAAAATTAATCTCGCTCCAAAACAAAAACTTTCCCATTCGGTCTTTTGACTTTAGGCATCTTTATTGTAAGCACTTTGTCTAAACTTAAGTATCAGATTAATGATGAGACATTGACAAATAGAATAAATTTCATTAATTAGGAGATTTAAGAAAGTGACCTCTAATGAACTTTGTTCTAGTCTCAAAACCCATCCAATTCATTGGGTGATGAGTGCACTTGTCCATTTACACAAAATAAATAAAAGGTTAGTTACACTTGAACTCCCTCCAGAATAGCATAATTATTAGCTCAGTCGCTCAAACTTTCATAATTACTAATATCTTTCACCTATCTTTTCTTCGTTATACCCATAAATATCTTTATAGTGTTTACAATTGGAACGAGGTGTACTGGTAGAATTATATGTACAATGTAATGTAATGTTTATATCCTGTGCCATGGTGCTAATATAAGGTATCAACAAAAGATAGGAAAAAATTATGTTCATTTAAGCATGGGAGATAATTTTGTTACGTTATATTAACTTCATTATTTCAGTGCATAAAATGAATTTTAAAAGTCATATTAAGGACAATTTGTTAAACGATGAAAAGTTAGGGAGCTGATGTTGATAATAATCAAAATTTGGGGACAAGAATTGATAATTACAATATTTTAATGGAGATCCAAGTATAATTCACCCATAAATATCAAGTTTTCAGGGCAAGGGGGATTTAATCAAGCAACAAGGACGACTAAAGCGATATATATATATATATATATATTTGTCTTAGCCACACAGTTTCAATTCACTGATTGAGTAATTTGGACCAGATATTGCAGAGGCTCAATATGAGAATGACTCTCTCAACCTAATTGTTCCATTCAAAATTTTAAAATTCAATTTTTTTTATAAATTAAACGAAAGAGAAGTTGCCTCCAATACAAATTATCTTTATTAAAATGTCAAATAAGAATATCACAACATTCATATAATATAGGACAAATTGCATCTACAATATTTGAAGTATAAATGTATAATAACATTATCAGTACTTTTTCTAAAAAAAAATTAACTTCATTTATAACTTTTATATTTTGGAACTTGTCTAGACCATGCGATTAATTTCATCTGAAAAAACCCATTAAAATTCTAGAAATACAACTCGCAATTACGCATCACCTTGGTGAATGATAAATTTTATAAAACTGATAAATACCTTAATGGTATTTATAATTCTTAAAACTATAGGAACTAATGTGTAGTTGCATTATATATCAAGAAGGGGGGGTTCGATGCCACCTAGTTGGGTGGCGACCCAATTGGGTATATTTTGGTAAGTCATTAATATTCTTATTGGCCTATAATTAATAAAAGCTTTACATTAACTATTAATTTTTAATTTGTCAATTCTTTTCTTTTTCTAATTACTTATTTTATATTATCTTATCTGATCTTTTTTTTTTCGTTTACTTAATAGTTTTCTTTTTTTATTGTTTTTATTAAGTTTTTCCCCTTTATTTTATAAACATTAGAAAATGGAATTGATGTCTCATATTTATCACATGCTTATATATGATCATAGACTATAATATATGTACAAATAAAGTCAATGAATTAGCATTTGTATTTGTATTGTACAAATAATTATGTCAAACTATTTTGTATAAAGCACACATATAAATGAAATTGTCCATTATCTATTAGAAATTGTTGATCTTAAAAGCACACATAGTCCACATTCAATTTATACTAGCACACATAATTATGTGGAATTATTTTATATCAAAGCACACATATAAATAAATTTGTCCATTATAAAAGCACACATACAAATTAAGAATTAATAATTAATGTAAAGCTTTTATTAGTTATAGGCCAATAAGAATATTAATGACTTACCAAAATAAACTATTAGGTGACCACCCAACTGGGTGGCATCGAATCCCCCATCAAGAAGTGTAGACGTACTTTGCCTATAAAATATACTAATCGAATTGAAATCTCATATATCTATACTATTAATAAAGCGTCAAGGGAGTCTAATAACCACATTGGTCTCTTCTGATGTTTCTATTCTCACATATATTCTCTCTCATCTCTCTTCTTTCATTATTCGTATGCTATTAGTTATTTCTATTCTCATCGTCTCTCCTCTATCAATATAATATTTTTTCATATCTCTTTTATCTTTTTGTTAAACTTTTTATTTCTTATTTATTTGTTAATCTTATAATTCTACCTTTTTTTTAAAACTTTTTTATAACAAATTTAATAAAATATATACATTATAAATACTTTTAAAATATATAACAATATATAAAATCTAATAAATAATTTATTTTTATATTTATAATTAAATTATATTTTAATTTTTTATTTTACACATACAATGAGTATGCGCCAACGACCAGTACTTAAATAATTGGCGAACTGGAATTGGAAAAGTGGATGTCGCTCGTGAACCCCAAGTTGAGAATAATTCTATTATTAGGGCTGAAATCGTGGTGCAAAATGTATAGGCGTTGCAAACTTTGAGGGGAATGGTCGTTTTAATGGTGAATTAGTTCAATACGGTTTATGTGATCAGTATTGCCTAGGAATTAAAACAATACATATCGCTAAAAAGTCGTGAGTTTATTTACAATGTCAATCTTGGACGCTGACGAGGGGGAGAACGTTATTATCTAAACAGTCGAAGCGCGCAAGTTTTAATCTTTCTCCTATTATTAGTTATAAAAAATGTCAATCAACACAACCGGGTATAGAAAAGAAGGATAGTAATTCTAATGGGATTATTGTCATTTTTATTCGTTATATTCTGGGGTATATGTTTTTTGCTCGTTAAGTATTCACTTTGCAATTTTGGTCTTATATATTTTGAAAATATTGCAATTTTAATATGATTTCACCAAATTCTGGTGGAACTCGTTTAATTACATGACGTCACAATTTTATGCGCCATGTCAGTAAGTTTCAACGAATTTCAGTAAAATCGGACTAAAATTGCAATAGTTTAAAACATATAAAAGCAAATTTGTAAAGGGCATAATTGACAGACAAAAAATATATACCCCAAACATAACGGACGAACATGAAAATCACATAAGCGACTTGATTCACAAATCATTTTATAAAATGAAAGCACAAATTGTCTAAATCTTTACTAATAAAATGAAAATCTTTAATTGCTACTTGATAACCATTTGATTGCCATTTTTTTCATTTGGGTTAAAATATTATGAGACAGAAGCATTTCCCTTTCTTTTATCCTATTGAAAGTGAAGGGGAAAAAACACACAAACAGATGAGCTACTCATATTCAAATTTTTGTTTTTTTTATGCAAACAAAGTTTTTTATAAAAAATGAAATTACTATTTATCTATTATCTATATAGTGATTTCTTTTTTTTTTTTCCCAACAAAATGACTGGAATTACATTTCTTAAATTAAGACGAATCTATATTGTTGGGGCTACGCAAATGCATGCAATCGTACAAGTAATATAAAATGAGTAGAGTGTCAAATCCCACAGGGATTATGATTTGGCCTGTGAAAGTGACTTGTGTTATTTAGCTACATTGATTGATATGGAGTGGTTTGTTTTCTGACTTAAAACTAAACTAAATCAAGTATTAAACACATAAATTAACTCCAATAAATTTACAAGTCAAGCAAATATCCAATATGGCGAAATTCAAGTGCAAGGTAAGCTCATTAATCCAATTCGTATTCTAATCCAATCCCTAGACTAAAGGGTTTCATGGTTATGTGAAGCCAGGAATTAATATATTTACAATCTCTCTTGAGCATCATAGAATCGTCTCGTACAATCATTTCTCGGCCTAAACCCAATGTTTTCAAAACCAGACCGGACCGGCCGGTTCGACCGGTGACCGGTGCCTGGTCCGGTCCGAAATAGCCTCCAAAATCGGACCTGGCTCGGCCCGCTTGGAACGGGTCAAAACCAGTGAAAAACCGGTCGAATCGGTTCGGCGGGCCGAAATTACTTTTTTTTTTTGCTCCTTTTTCTGGAATTTTGGCTGAGTTGCAGAGTAACTCTCTTTCTCTCTCACGCCTGTGTCTTCTCACGCCTGTCCTCTCTTAGCTGCACTCACATCGCCTCGCCGGCTCCGCCGCCCCTCACCGCTCCGCCTCGGGTCGTCTCACGCCTGTGTCTTCTCTTAGCTGCGCTCACATCGCCTCGCCGGCTCCGCCACCCCTCGCAGCTCCGCCTCGGGTTGCCACTTCGCCGCTCCACCTCGGTTCAGTTGAAGGGAGAGAAATGAGCAGAGAGAGAGAGAGAGAGAGAGAAAGGGAGAGGGAGTGTGAGAATTTTCTGGAGAGAGAGAGAGATGCGTAGAGAGAGAGAAAGGATGAGATATATTGATAATATTAATTATAATAATACTAATTATAATAATGTTTTAATTGATGTTATAAATAATAATAATACTAATTATTAATAATTGATGTTATTATTAATAATAATAATACTAATTATAATAATAATATTAATTATAATAATGTTTTAATTGATGTAATTTATTTTCTTGAATGATAAAATTTTCTTATTTGGTTTTTATTTTATTATATTATTATTGAGTTTTTTTAATTTTTTTTAAATATTTATGATTTTTAATATAAAAATTAATTTAATAATTAGTACATATTTATGACGTCATACCGGTTGAACCGGTGGTCGAATCGGTCGAACCGGTTGAACCGGTAACCAGTAAGGCCGCCGGTTCAGTGTCCGATCCGATTTTCAGAACATTGCCTAAAACTAACAAGTTCTCACTCAATCAATCCAAACACTAGCAAGTACTCGTATAAGATTTAACACCGCCCTAGGGGCTCAATTAACATTAAACTACTTCTCATGCAATTTAATATCAACTGATTTCGTTTAATCAGAGTAGCAATCGTGAATCGTCTATGGACCTCATCAACGATTCTCAAATTCAATAACTAGGAGTGATCAAACCCTAATCAAGCATTACAACCATTAAACAAAATTCACACACCAAGCATACGAATTCATTCAAATTCAAAGGGTTTTCATCGAATAGGAAATAGGAAAAATTATACCATCCTTTACACTTGATAAGTGATTTAGTTCATAATGGATTTAAAAATAAGAACGAAATCTGAAAAAGAATGCATAAGGAGAAGAGAAAAAAACTTGTTTGGTGGAGAATCTGCATGTGAACTTCCCTCCCAAGGTTGTTCTTTCTTCGTCTCTCGATTCCCTTCAGTCTTCCTTCTTCAAAAATCCAAAACTATATGAAAAGTAGATAGAAATTGCAAGAGTTGTTTTTCTAAACTCTAAACCCTAGCTAAAGGCGTCCTCTCTCGTTTGTGCCTAAATCTGAACTTAAAAAAGGCAAAAATCCTCTTAGAATATATTTCCTAAACAGAGTCCTAATCAAACAATGAAAGTTTTTAATTGTTGTCGCGGATTTTGTGTACGTACGCAAAATAATTTGCGTACTTACGCTAATTTACAAATTCATTTTTCCTTCAAATGGGTGGAACTGGGTAAGTACTCAAAATTCCTTGCATTCATATGCATTCTTGCAGCCTGTTCCTCCTCCGGATTACTCGAATTTGGTTGTTACTCAAAATATTCCGTATAAATACTCAGCTTCTGATTCCACTTTTCGTGTCCTTTATGGTATTTTTCCCATCTCACGTACAAAACAACAATTTAATTTAAATTTGCGCATAATAAAGGTCGAATAGAGGAAAATACGTGATAAGTCCGATAAAATAAATATCAAAATCAAGTATAATTATGGATTTATCATATATCCGCAACAATTTCTTGATTCATGAGCATCGTTTGAAAAGTTTCATATGTGGTAAGACTTTAAAATAATCTCTTTTAAAGTATCCATATGCCAAGAGAACACTGTAAGAAACCCGTTACATAACTACATTATGTAATGAATTTGTTAATTAGAAATTTATTTATGAATGATTAGTCACTGATAATTGCTTCGTTTCTATTTTAATAGAATTTTATTATAAATTCATCTTAAATATCCCATATCTACGATGGGATCTACCCATCACGAATTTTTCATTAATAAAGTAGATATAATTTCTTGTATTGAACCTTTACACTTCGTTCGGTAGATGAAAGAAAATAAAAGAAAAAAAATGGATGGATTTTAATTTTTCACAGATATGTTTTATTGAAAAGAAAATAAATGAAAGGAAAATGAAAATCTACTTATTTTTGCTTGTTTGTTTGAATGGAAAAGTGGAAGGAAAGAAAATAATTTTTGTACTAAATAACAACTATACCCTTATATCATTATAAATCATAATTATGTTATAAATTCATGAATTAAAATAAATTAATAGAATTCAAATAAATAAAAAAAGTACAAATAAAATATATAAACTAATATAATGAAATATTTGTTTACATTGTGTTAAATGAAAACTACAATATTATATAATTGTAAATATAATTAAGTTATAAATATAATTACGTCGTAGATAATTTAATGAAAATAAAATAAATAAATAAATAAATAAGTGAAATATATTTTTCACGTATTATACAAATGAATACGCCATGTTTGCTAGTAGAAGATGTAATATTATTTACACATCTAGTTATATATATGGGCAATTTTAAAATCTTATTTTATAGATATCCTTGTGTTATTTTTCTATCATTTTTCATCCGATTTTGAGTGGAAAAAAAATCAGTGAGCTCCATACTTATTTTTCCATCCTCAATTTTTTTCCTTTCCTTTTCCTCCCGACCAAATTAGGAAAAATATATCCATTTCTTTTAATTTTCTTCTTTCCCTTCCTCCTATTTCATCCTATCAAACGAAACCTTAATCTTTATATTAAATCGACAACTCAAAAGATGAAAGAAAAATCTTGAAAAACATCACATAACTATTTATTTTCACCCTATCAAACGAAGCCTTAATTTTATATCAAATCGACTACTCAAAAGATGAAAGAAAAATCTTGAAAAACATCACATATGACATAACTATTTATTTTAAATAAAGACAATCTAGGACAAAAGTAAAAGAGCAACACCAAACGCCACTCAAGATAGTAAGATGCCGTATCCCATAACCACACGTGTTTGTCACATGCAAGATTATAGACTACAACTCAGCCCTACACAAATATTAACATATATGCACAGATAGATTTACAGACCCCAATCCCATAATAATATAATAAAGACAATGATATGAGCATAGACAATGTTGCAGAGTGCAACAACTATTTTGAGTAAGTTATCATTCTTTAATAATTTCACATCACTCATATCCAATCCTATCCCCAATGTCACCTTTCTCCCTTTTGTAATGTCAATTCATCTCTCTCTCTCTCTCTCTCACTCACTCACTCACTCACACACACACACACACACACACACTATAAATAAACAGATAGATGATAAATCCAGCTGCGGCTTGAGGAAGTTCATAAAAAGTGGGCAACAATAGTATTTCGTTGCGTAAATAACTAAGCTCGGATCATAAGAATATAAAAAGTGATCATTTTTTTCGGGAAGAAAATGATAGACATTGAAGATTGGAATGTTATTCTCGTTTTTTTCCACTTGAGTCATATCAACAATGTAATTGACTATACCATGCGTAACATTATTGTTTTGTGGGGCAAAATGAAGAACAAGATTGAAGCAAATTTGAAGAATGAGCCCCCACACAAACATGTGGCCATAGTAACTTCAAACCTACTTTAGGATATTTTATTATTTTGACATAAAAAGGTGTTTGTGTTAATATTCTTATATAAAAATTGAAATATTTGTAAAAATAATCTAAGTTAATAATGCCGTTGTAGACTTCAAGCAAAGTCGATAATGGCAATGTTGACCTTATTAAAATATTAATTTCTTTAATTGTTTTTGAATTTATTCAATAAATAGATAAATATATATATTTTAATAGAAGTTGATAATGCTGTTGTCGACTTCTATTAATTTTTTTTTCATTTTTCATTTGTCAGAGAGAGAGAGAGAGAGGGATGTATTTATCATGCATGTATCAAATACTTAATATCTCCAACATATCCTGACATGTGTAGGCTAACTCTTTTTTTTGCTTTTTGTATCAAGTTTTGTATGTAAACTTCTTTTTCATAAATGAGTGGCGGTGAGATAGAGATTCAAATACAAGACCTATTGCTTAACCTAGCCTAATACCATATTAAACGACCGCTTCATCTAAATGCCTAAGTTTAAGCTGTTGGGGAGTAAAATTATCAAACACTTATTACCTACAACATTAACATAGCAGCAGCAAATAGTGACTTAAATTGTAGCCCCAAGAAAATGCAGAGTTAGAACTTTTTCTGTATGCCTCAGCAACATGTCTCAAAATCTCTCCATCTAAAATTTTCTTGAAAAGCGAACACTAGATAGAGGAATAGCACAACTACAACTAACTAGCCCCAAATTTTCCAGAAAATCTACCCGTGTAGAAACAGAACTGCATTGTTGGGGGAAAAAAAAAAAAGCCGCAACAGCGAACAGACAGAACATGATCTTGAAAAAGGCGAGTTATACATGGATTAAATTTTCTGCTTGACTGGGCTGGAGATATGTTAGAGATATTACATATTTGATAATGATGCATACATGATAAATACATCTATCTCTCTCTCTCTCTCTCTCTCTCTCTCTCTCTCTCTCTCTCTCTCTCTCTCTCTCTCTCTCTCTCAGACAAATAAAAAACAAAAAAAAAAAAATAATAGAAGTTGACAACAGCGTTGTTGACTTCTATTAAAAAAACACATTTTTTGCTTTTTGAATAAATTAAAAGATGGTTAAAGAAATTAATATTTTAATAAAGTCGACATTGCCAGCGACTTTGCTTGAATTCGACAATGGCATTGTCGTCTTCGGTTACTTTTACAAAGAATTCAATTTTTGTGTCAGAATATTAACACAAATATATTTTTGTGTCAAAATTGTAAAAAGCTCCCCTACTTTAGTTATGACCCAAAACCCAAATCATCTAGCAGGGCATCATAAAAGACTTAATCTATATTCATCGCAGATAATACATCAAATCCGATTTGGTCGAACCAATTAATTACATTTGTTTTCGGTTTCCATTACTAACTAATTGCATGTTGTCAGGGGATTAAAGATTATGTGCAGCTGTATGGGATGTAATCTCCTGTTTCGTATGTTTGATGACATGTCAAGATTTAATCATTTGTAATTGTGATTCCCTTATTTGGTTTCATTCACTTTTCGTCTCAGATTTAGGTAGCAATTTCCCAAAGCATCACTCGACGGATTTCCATGATGGTTAGTTAAATAAAAAAGGAGAAGTGCCTAATTTTCTAGTTGGATTCACGTTTTTCTAAAACATGCTATGGTAGAAAATATCGTAGTTCAACTATTAATTTTATCTTAAATTAATTTTTTCCATTAGTCTTTTTCTTTTTTTATCTCCAATTTTGATCTCAGCTTTGACGATAGAAAATGAATTTGAAAAATTAGAGATGTACACGAACAAAGTCCGCTCAACAAAGGTTCAAGCCCAAGTTCAAGCCGCATTCAAGCCAAATTTGTATTAGTTTCAAGCCGAACTCGAGTTAAATGATTTTTGTTCGTAGGTCGAAAACCAATTCACAAGTTTTTTTTTTGTATATTATATAAAACTATAAATGATTATAAATAATTTATTGACATTCGAATTCAAACCCGACCTCGAGCTCGAACCTGCTCCACAAACCCAATAAAATAATTAAAAACTTTTTGGATATGAGCCCGACCTTGACCCAATAATTTATTCATAAATTGGAGTAAAACGAGTTGAGCTCCAATTTTTCCTACTCGTCAAGCTCGAACTTGATTTATTTGATTCAAGCTCAAGCTCAAGCTCAAACCTAGAAAAATACCAAACCTCGGCTCAATTCATCTGCATCTCTAAGCCAAATCCCTACCTCTTGTTAGCGTTTATGCTATTGTGTATAAAATACCAATAACCCCATGGTTGTGGTTGTGCCAGTACAACACAACTATGCAGACGCACAATGAAGTCCTGTTTTACAAAGCACAAGTCCACAGCGCACGATACAAGACACAGCATTGAAAGCACAAAACACAAATCATAACACAACACATTCTATGGTCGTATCACTTCTTCTAAGCGTCAACTAAGCACCATTTATTATAAGCATTCCTAAAATGTCAATTCCTATAATAAGCGCCATTTATTATATCCCACAACACCATTTAGATGTCAACTAAGCACCATTTGTGGGATATAAGCATTCTATGGTCGTATCATTCCTAAAATGAATAACACATTCTAAGCACCCACGTAACTTTATTTATGAAAATTGAAAGAGGGTGACACTAAATTCAAAACATTGATAAGCTAGTGGTCCACTTCGAATCCTATATTCAATTTTATATTTCATTTTTTTAATTTCACTACACATGCATGTCAATTGTAATCTCAAATTATTTGTGTATGAGAAAATAATTTTTTATGCATGAAAAATATATATATATATATATATATATATATATATATATAAGAAATGAAAGCACCAATTAAACTAGAAGATTTCTATTGGTAGTATTGGCCTCTCGTTCATCGAGTTTCATACTTTATAAATTTTCAAAAGCCTTCAGCAAAATAATCAAAATCAGACAAAGTTTATAACGACTCCGATAACCAAGCTTATAATAATTTACATTCAAAATCAAGGAATAGAAAACATACTTAGATATAAAACATAATATCAAAATAATACATCAAGTTCAAGACGCCGGATGCAAGTGTACATTTACAACATCCATAAAGTTGACAATTGCAAAATAACAAATACGCAGCAGAAAATTCGTAGCTCTCTATCTAATAAAAGGCTTCAAAATGTTCTTCTTCGTCGACCTCATTTAAGCTAGTCTCGAGCTCATCTAAAAAATATCATATGGACACAATCAACATATATAGTTGAGTAGATGCTCGTGTGTGTGATTTGCACATAGACACATATGGTTACTTTACACATAAATACGTAGATTTTTCATTTCAAACCTTTCTCGTCACCTAACAGTGACCCTTATGACTCCCCCGGCCGAAATAACAACCAGCACATTACTCCCGTCTACCTTATCCTCCAATGGTCGTACCCGAGTGTTACGCCAAATTTTTTCCTACGATCCATTCTCTTATATAGATCACTCCGTCTACATAAGGGGGGATTAGGAGATGGAGGGAGGGAGTGAGAACTCTTACAGCCGGCTACCCCATTGGTATGTCCCGGCAGAACTCATCCAAACCACTCCGATATATTTCGGGCCCGTTTCATAATCACAATTTGGGCACATAGCATAATCTTGGAAGTCTTGCTTCCATATTTCAACATATGATTCTAACATCTTAGAAACTAATATCATCACTATGAAATAAAGTAATAAAAAAAAAAAATATCTCATATACTATTTAATATAGATATATACATTTAAACTCAAATATAATCAAAACATAATAATATGCATATATATATATATATACACGGCAGAACATACATATATATGTCTATATATATTTTCTAGAATATAAATTTGATACATACCATAATCTGATTAAAATAAAATATAATTAAACATAAATATATAAATATATATATACATATGCGTGTTATATAGGCATAAGCAGAATCTTTATATATACTCCTATTTATCTAATCTATGTTATCATCTTTCTAATCATGATTAGGTATGTACGTACTATATGTCTATTTATCAACTATATAATTATAATTATTTATATACCTATAAATGTATTATGTATATATGATACGTATATATATATATGATATATATATATACACACACAAACATAAAAGGGTTTATGTGACCCATATATATATTTATAGAGAATACAATATAAATATATTTTGTAACTTTAAAATATGTGTTTGCAAGAAAATCATATATTTTGTCAAACTAACACTTTCATAGAAACATAATAAAATTTTCAAATAAGATGAACATAATGTCAAATATACTATATTACCCTAAACTTGTAATATAGTAAATTTTCATGAACATCTAAGCACATAATGATCATATAATATTTCATAAAATCAAATAATATTTGCAAGACCATATTCTAGCACATAACTCTAACTAAGAATGCACAAAGCAGTGAAACTAATTTCATGACTTCATGTAACCTCCTTCAAGAGACAAGAAAAACCTCTACTTATATGATTAAGTAATGTTTCTACCTTTGTTCTTTTCTTTTGTTTTGAGGGTATAGTGTAGTGTAGTGTTGGAAAGATGGGAAATTAGTGGGTTTTGGAAGAAAACAAAGAGAGTGTGAGGGTGTATGGAGTGGCCGGTTGAAATGAGAGGAAAAAAGGGGATCTTTTGGTCTTGTTTATAGGATGAAGAGGAAGAAGGCAATTATTTTATTATTAGGTCATTTTCTTCATAATTACAATTTTTCCACCTAGATTAACACATTAAATGAATTCTTCCATGTGGAAGACTAATTAGGCTTGGGTGTACATGCTAAGATATGAATCATAAGCTAAGTAAATATGATCCATGTAACAATATTTATTTATGGTATATTAGAGAAGATATTTCTTGTAAAATATCATAAAATAGGTTAATATCTAGCATTTGTATTTTTCCTTTAATTAAAATCCGAAAATCAGGTTTTAATTTATTAAAATTCGAAATTTATACTTATAATTTTAGGAAATATATTATGGTAATTAAAAATTAAAAATTTATATTTTTATTTGGAAGTTTGTAATTTTATTGGGAATTTATGATTTATCGTGAGCAAAATTCGACAATTACGAAAATTAAATTTTCATCTTGAAAAATATATTTTTTTCCAAGCCATAATAGTCTATGATAAGTAATTATTAAGTATTAAAGAATAAAATATATTTTTGATAAAATATTATTTTGTAGAGAAAGTAAATTTCTAAATTCTTAGAAATAAGAAAATAATTTAGGAAGCTTAATGATTTTAGGAAATTATTTTTCCTCTATTTATATATATATATATATATATATATATACATCTATATATATAATGGTAGGAGATATATCAAAATATACAATCATATATGAATGGTAAAGATTACTGGTAAAGATTAATACACATTTTGTTAGGTGAAATACTAAGAGGTAAAATTTCCAAGTAATCTTTCTTTTTACCACATTTTACATGAAAATGACATAATTAAGTAATTAAATTATTAGAAGACATATTTAACTAATTATATATATATATATATATTATATTTATAGTTATTTTCGGATTTTTTCATATATTTTGATAATACTATTTCAAAAATGTTAAAATTGTGAAGTAAATAATTAATTCTAGTAAATGTATAGTGTCTAAAATAATAATTATTATTAATTTCGAAATTAGGGAGGAAAAATGAAAATTAAATTTCATGAGATGGAGACAATATTACCAATAATAAAATTAACACCGGCAGTTTAGGTTTGTGGCCAGTTTTCGAAAAAAGTTTGAGGAGAAATCCGCAGGTTTAAATTTCACTAATAACAAGTCACATTTTTTTTTACAATGTATGTAATGCAATGCACATTTATTCATGGTTTCTCATAAAATAGTAAAATATTTCATAATTCCAAATTTAAAATAATGTGGTTTACCGGGTCGTTACAAAGTTTCACTCTTTGTCTCATTGATATGGTCAAATAGATAATCCTTATCATCACTATCATCAAAGTTTAGATTTTCTCTAGCTTCGTTACCTACTTGAACATCCATATCAATGTTTTCACCAAACCCAACCAACACATTAGGATGCGACGGACGAAAAGCTGCTATCTCTACAAATAGAACATCCATATGAAAATTCATGAAATCTTGAACATAGAAAATAAGATTTTCACCATTTATATGAGAACTGGTATTAAGAAGGGCCTTATCTAAGTCAACCATCAAAAGCTCTTTGTAGGCTTTAATAAGGTCATTTATGTAATTTTATTTCCATAATCCTATTTATCATATGATAACAGATGGTGGAGCGGGTAAAGTGCTTATTTTTTAAGTTGAGGGGGGGTGGGGGTAAAATGACACCATGCATATAGTTTGAGGGGGTAAAGTGGCATTCACCCTTATTAATATTCACATGTAAAATCTTATTGCGAGGTTCCCGTTGAGCCCATATGGCCCGACAGGGTCTGGGATCACAAGTATAGTGCTATTTTCAAGTTGGATCAAATCGAGTCCAGTACGATGAAGTATATTTATTTTGTAGACTTGTATTATTTTATTTTTAAAAAAAGAATAGTTTAACAATATTCTGTATAATGGTATATATAACACTTCACACTTTAAAAAAATATCACTTAGCTCCCTCAAATTAACTAGTCAAAACAATATTTATTGGAGTTGATGAAAATACCCCTTATTATAATATACATACATTAATGTGGGTTTGCGTTAGTGAAAAAACATTTATATGGGTTTCATCTAAATGAGCTCGAGATCAAATAGACGGGAAGATCTCCAGGAGGCTAAAGCGCACCATTGAAGCCACGTTATGGACCACTAGCTTTCATTTGTCACTGATGCGTGCCATTTATTATATCCCACGAAGGGTCAATTTAGTGCTATTGTTCATTTTAGGACAATTTTTGTGGTGGTTGGCTAGTTCGAAAAAAATTAATAAATTTCAAAAAACTGGTAAATATATTAAAAAATAAGATAAAGCTTAGCATTTGAGAAAATCAAGTAGTTTGATGAGTTTTTCTTTTCTCGACGTGGAGGAAAAACATAAATGAAATTGTGCTCATCTTTGATGTTGGTTGGGCGTATAACTGATTAAAATTATTGGTTAACTATAGATATATATGGTTTATTTGGCGAGTTTCGACAAATTTGTTTACTCAAATTTGTTTTGTTGTTTAAGTTAGATTATATGTAGAATTTTAGGCAAAACACAAGTTTGGCCTTCCAATTATTCATTAAGTCAAAAAATCACGGGACAGAGACAAACTTGTTTAAAACGTGTCAAGTTCAAAAAATTGGCAGCCATAATTGATATTCCCTCGTGTGCAAATAGAACAAAATTAAGCTAATAAATAAACTCCAATGGTTACACATTGAAGTTCTAATTCTCAAGAATATTGAAGTTAATTTGGTAATATGATTTAGTATTAACACAACAAAACTCAAAAAAAAATGGAATGAAACTCTCAAATTTAATTTTAAACTTTTCCTTATACTGAAAAAAAATAATGATTTTGGCAATAATTCCAAAATCAAAGATGAGATTTCTCTGAGATTTTCCTAAGAATCCGGAGTATACTCAAGATTTCTCTGAGATTACCGATCCAATTACCTTTCCAGGTTGCCGCTGCTGATTTTGGCAACAATTCCAGCCTTACTTCATCCAGCCTACAACCTGATTTCAACCCGAATTCATACTCATGTGGCCCTTCCCCTACTACATCGGACCTAGCCCACATATCTCCACCCCCAAGCCACTTTAACCAATTGTGGAGCCCATCTGAACATCTCAAGCCCATCCAGGACCTTTCTTCTACAAGTTAGTCCACTCACAAATTATCCATACTTCCAAAATCTCCACCCCAGCCCACTTTAATCAATTCTGCAGCCCATCTAAGCATCTCAAGGCCGTCCAAGACCTTTCATCTACAAGGTACTCCACTCAAAAATTATCCATACTTACAGAATCTCTACCCAAGCCCACTTCTAGTAATACTATTGGCCACTACCAAGTATCCCATACCCAAAACCCAAAATTCCCCCCCCCCCCCCCCCCCCCCCCCCACACCTAGGGATGGCAATGGGTCGGATTTCGCGGGTCTCCGACCCAGACCCGACCCGCTCAGGGCGGGTTTGGACCCGTATAATCGGGTTTGGGACGGGTTGCGGGTCTAGAATTCTAGACCCGCACGGGTTCGGGTCGGGTCTCGGGTTCAAGTCAACCCAACCTGAACCCGACTCGTGTATATATATATATATAATATATTTAAGGTTGAACTCTTTGGTTATTATTTAGGACATTTCTCTAACTATTGCTTTGAGAAGGTTGAACTCAATAGTATGAATGTATGATTATGAATATGTTTTATTAAGTATGAACTAAGTGGTATTTGGTATTTAATAATGTCATTTCTCTATCTGTTGGTTTGATAATGTGGTTTTGAATATTTGAAGTTGATTTGATTATTATTATTTCATTTGAATATGTTTTATTAGATTTGATGTACAATTTGAATGTTTTCTTTTATTAAGTTTTTTGTATAATTTAAAAATTATTGTCTCAAAAAAGTTGTTAAAAAATAAAAATTTTAGTTATTGGAACGGATTTACGGGTCGAGTTTGGCGGGTATGCGGGTCGGGTTGGGACGGGTTTATGAACCCGGCGGGTTCAACGGGTCCAACCCGCCGGTTCGGGTCTTTGGCGGGCCGGGTCGGGTCCGGGACCCGACGGGTCTGGGACGAGTCCCAGGTCCAAAATTTTCTGGCAGGTCGGGTCTCGAATTTGGCCAAACCCGTAACAGACCCGACCCGTTGCCATTCCTACCCCCCTCCCCCTAACCCGATATGCCCCAACAAACTGTGGATAATTCCTTAGCCCTTATTCCACTTGCTCCAATTATGTCAGAATCACGTCCACATATTGAACTGTCTCCTCATCGCACAAACAGTGAACTTACACCCCCAGAATCTCTCCAATTTTCCTTTACATCATTCCACCCTACCCCTCTCAATCATAAGCGCCCCATGAAGCCGAAGAAGCCTCCGAGTCAGAAACCTCGAAAGTTTATCCAGGTATCCAATAAGAGAAAATCAGTGGAATTTATAGAGAATCAGCTCTTCAAATTCCAAATTCATGGATGTAAGAAATATCAGGTGATAGAAGTAACAGAGATGGATATCAATGTCATAACGGCGGGCCCTAAGAGTCAGGGCCGCCTAGACCAATGATTGCCATAGCATGGAACTGTCAGGGTTTGGGGGCTCCCGGGGACAGTTCGTTATCTTGGACAAACCATCAGGGATGTTCGCCCCTCCTTGGTTTTCCTCTCCGAAACCAAGTGTAAAAAAGCTTACTTTGAACGTATTAAGGAGAGGTTTAATATGTTTGGTATTTGTGTTGAGGCAGACGGCCGCAAAGGCGGACTAGCTCTCCTTTGGGATAAAAGCTTATCCGTAGTTTTTCAATCTTTCTCTAATTACTACATTGATACTACTATTGTGATGGAATCGAGTAATTTATCATGGCGACTAACAAGTTTTTATGGTAAACTGTCTGAGTCACATAGAAGAGATTCATGGGCCATGCTTAGGAAATTAGGTAACCAGTCTTCTCTCCCGTGGCTTTGCATGGCGACTTCAACGAGGTCGTTTAGCACAGTGAGAAGGAAGGTGGTCAGATGAAACCTGAGTCTCTTTTGGCAGAGTTTTGATATTCTTTAGGGGAGTGTAATCTGCATGACATTGGTTATTCAGGGAACAGTGGACGTGGTCTAACCATCGTGAGTTTTCTAACACTATCCGCGAGCGACTTGACTGTATGTGTGCCTCGTCGGAATGGCTTGATATCTTTTCGGGGGCTAGGGCAATCCATTTTGACACTATCTATTCGGATCATAAGCTGATTGTGTGTGACGTGGAAGGTAATGAGTCGAGCATACAAAGGAAAAATAAGCCATTTCGCTTTGAAGCAAACTGGATGCGTGAAGGAGAATACTCTGAGATGTTAGGGGTTAGTTGGTCACGGGATGAGTTGGGAACACTAATGGAAACTATTTAGCATAAGATTGCCAGATGGTAAGGGGAGTTCCGAAAATAGAGTAGATCAAAGTTCATTAATCCCAAGAAACACATAAAAGAGATTGAAATTTGGATAGCAGGCTTGAGAAATGGAACGATATCGGCTGAGTCTAAAGTGGAGGAAAGGGATTTGTTAGCTGAACTTGAGGAACACAGACTACACAATGAAATTGCTTGGAAGCAGAGAAGTATGGTGGAGTGGTTGCGTGAAGGTGATCAAAATTCAGCTTATTTTCACAGAATGGCTTCTAATAGGTTTAAAAATAATGATATCTCCCGATTGAAGAATGCAGATGGTAATTGGGTGGATTCTGAGTTGGAAGTGCAGGGCGTCATTGAACAATATTTCATGAATATTTTTGATTCAATCAGTCCCAGTGTTAGTGAGATCTTAGATACTCTTGCGGCAGTTGAACCTCGGGTGATGGATGAAATGAATGAAGCTCTTCAGGTACCCTTCATGGCTAAGGAAATCTCGATAGCTTTGTTCCAAATGTATCCCTATAAATCCCCGGGTCCTGACGGTATGCCCCTAATATTCTTTCAATCTTTTTGGAGTACTATCGGTATTGATGTTACTCGTTGTGTGTTCGATTTTCTAAATAACCGAAACATCTTACCATTGTTTAATCATACTCACATTGTATTAATTCCTAAGTGTTCTAAACCCTAGTCGGTTTCTCAATTCCGTCCTATAGCTTTGTGTAACATTGTTTATAAAATTGCCTCTAAAGCTATAGCTAACTGACTTAAACCTTTTATGGACCACCTTATTTCACCGGCCCAGTCTGCTTTTGTCCCTGGTAGACTTATTTCGGATAATGTCCTTCTTGCTTTTGAGCTTAACCAATTTTTGAAAAATAAGAGAAGGGTAAGAAGGGTTTTATGGGAATTAAACTTAACATGAGTAAGGCTTATGATCACGTTGAGTGGACCTTTCTTAAACAAACGTTGCTGTGTCTTGGCTTTGCTAATAGTTTTGTTGAACTTATTATGTTGTGTGTTTCCTCTGTTACTTGTTCATTTATGTTGAGTGGTACCAAATTTGGTTTTTTGCGGCAGAGACAGGGTCTTCGTTAAGGCGATCCCCTATTACCATTTCTCTTCCTTTTCTGTGTAGAAGTCTTTAGCAGGATCCTACAAGAGAAAGAGGACATGGAACCATCGCTGGATTATCCGTGTGTCGTGATGCTCTTCGCATACCTCATTTATTTTTTATGGCTGACACACTAGTTTTCAATCAGGCATCTATCACTGTTATGACCCTTTTTTATCTGTTTTGCAACAGTATGGGGGGATCTCCGGACAAGTTATTAATCTATCTAAATCTTCAATTGTTTTTAGTCCTAATGTTTCGGCTGATCCAAGGAACGAGATTGCAAGTTTTGGCCAATTCCGTGTAGTGAATGCCTATGAGAAATATTTGGGACTTCCTTTGGTTGTGGGGCGTAACAAAAAGGAGGTATTTGCCTCAATTCGTGATCGTATTTGGCGCCGCATTCAGGATTGGAACTCTCGCACCTTATCTCAAGCGGGATAGGAGCTTCTTATTAAATCAGTACTGCAAGCCATCCCTTCCTATGCTATGCCATGCTTTAAACTCCTAAATTCTTTCTTATCTCAAATCGAAAGCTTCTTTGCGGACTTTTGGTGGCACAATAAGGGAGTCAGAAAAGTTCATTGGTTAGCTTGGAATAAATTATGTTGTCGTAAAGATGTAGGCGGTTTGGGTTTTTGTTTGATGGGCTTATTCAATGAGGCCCTACTTGCTAAACAACTTTGCGTATTGTCATGTTTAAAGATTCTTTGCTTAGTTTAGTGATGTGTGCCAAGTATAGTAGTTCAACGAGACCTTTTGATTTTAAACTTGGTGGCAATCCAAGTGCTACATGGCGGGGCATTTTTGGTTCGAGGCGGGGTGTAAGTGGAGAGTGGGCTTGGGTCGCAATATCAATGTTTGGGATGATATGTCGGTTCCAAGACCGTTTAGTTTTCGTGTGATTTCGCCATGCCTTGATCACCCTCCTGACTTGAAGGTAGCGGATTTGTTGCTACCGGATGGTGGGGGATGGAATGAACGGAAGTTGAATGAATTGTTGTTGCCACTTGATGTTTCTCTTATCCGGTCCATTCCAATCGGCGATTTGTCAAATGATGACATACTCGTTTGGCATTTCAACCAGAACAGGCTATTCTCGACTAAAAGTGCATATCATCTCGCCTTGATACTCGCGACGCATGCGGAATCAGGCTCACTTAGTACATCAGCTTCTTGGAGTTTCATTTGGGGTTCTAAGGTGGTAAATAAGGTTAAGATTATGATTTGGCATTTATGCCGGGAGGCGATTCCGACGGTTGATAATCTGCATCATCGAGGTAGTCATGTTCACGATGGCTGCCCTCTTTGTTCCTATGAATCGGAAAACTCTCGGCATATCTTTCTTGAATGTCCCTTTACCTGTCAAGTGTGTGCTCTCTCAAATCTCCCATGGGCTTCTATTTTATTGTGGTACTCTTCTTCTGAGGAGTGGGTCTGCTTTTTGTATTCCAATCTAATGAAAGCCGAGTTCCATTTATTTCTTTACTTGGTTTGATCGATTTGGTTTTTCAGGTGTAAACTTTTGATGGAGGGGGCGAAACGGGATCTACTATACGTTGTTCAATTGGCTCGTGCTCATTGGACGTCCTTCGAGCTAGTACTATCCCTCACAAGATCTTAGGAGGCGAACTAGATAAAGCACGGGAATGTCTAGTGGAGAAAGCCGCTTGCTGGGGTTCTTAAATTCAACTGTGAGGGAGCAGTTTTTGCTCAGGAACAGTCGGTAGGCCTAGGTGTGGTGGTGCATGATCACGATGGGAGATGTGTAGCCTAGAGTTCCAAGTGGTTGCGAATCCCAAGTGATTCAATCACTACAGAAAAAATGCCGGATTCTAGCAGAATTATTTCGGGGGAATATTCCGCCGGAGTCAAACCGGGGGAATTCCGGCAGAATTTCCCCCGAATTTTTTTTTAAATTTTTTTAATTGAAAATAAGGGGAAATCCGATGGAAAACTTCATTCGATTTTTTTTTAATTTGTTAAATTAAAAACCAGGAGAAAATCAGGGGAAAATTTTCCCGACTTTTTTTTGAATTTTTTAATTAAAAATCGGGAAAATTCCGGGGAAAAATTTCCCCCAATTTTTTTTTGAATTTTTTAAATTAAAAATCGGGAAAAATCCGGGGGAAAATTTCCCCCGATTTCTTTTGAATTTTTTAAATTAAAAACTTAAATTTACTATATATTTAGGCAAAGCAACAAACAAGCTTGAAAGTAGCTTAATGGCAAGGTATTAGATTTGTATCCAAGAGATCCCAAGTTTGAGTCCATGCAAGAGCAAAATTTATTTGAAATTTTTGAGAGCAAACCGGGGAAAAATTCAATACTTCTAATATAAATGATGTTAATATTACTTCTACTATTTTGTTTCCTTAAAAATTGTGATTGTTCATTCAATATTTTTTCTTTTAACAAATTAAAAGAATATATACATATGTTTATATAGTAGAAGTTCATATAGTATGTAGAATATATATATTTATATAGTATCAATACTATTTTTTAACTATTATTATTTATACTATCTTTTAATTATGTATAATATATTTATAGGTATACATATGTTTATATTGTATACATATGTTTATATAGTATATATAATATATATGTTTGTATAGTATCAATACTATCTTTTAACTACTATTATTTGTACTATCTTTTAATTATGTATATAATATACTTATAGGTATACATATGTCTATTGTTACTACATATGTTTGTCTATATTTTATCTATTGTTACTTATACTATCTTTTAATTATTTATAATATATTTATTGATATACATATGTTTATATAGTATATATAATACATATGTTTATATAGTATCAATACTATATATATATATTTTATCTATTGTTACTGATACTATCTTTTAATTATTTATAGGTATATATATGTTTATATAATATATATAATACATATGTTTATGTAGTATCAATGCTATATTTTATCTATTGTTACTGATACTTCTTTTAATTAGTTATAATACATTTATTTTGTTTTTTAAAATTGAAAGAAAGAATGTTAAAATAAGAATAATCAAATAAATATATAATAAATATAAAAAAAAACAAAATAAAACCCAACCTCCAACAACAGCTTAGTGGTGAAGGGTTGGTCATCCAACCTTGAGGTCACTGGTTTGAATTTCCTCAATTACAAATATTGGCACATTTTGGGAGTTACTATTCCAGCGGCGGTGGTGGCCGCGCAGTGGCAGGGTCTGGCGGCGGCGACGGTCCGGTGGGGTGGCGACGGTAGGGCGGGTGGCAACGATGGTCCAGTGGGCCACTGGCGTTGACGGTCAACCGTAATTCGGCGGAAATTTTCATCAGACGGTCACTTCGAGATGGTCCGGAGGAACAGTCTGGCGGAAATTTTCGCCGGAATCCCAATCCGGCGAAAATATTTGGCGGAATTCTAGCCGAAAATGCCGTTCCGGGGCCATTTTTTCTGGAGGACAAGTTTCCACCAGTTTTCTGCCGGATTTAGCATTTTCCGACTGAAATTATGCCGGATTTCCGCCGAAATTTTTCCCCGAAATTTGCTTTTTTTCCTGTAGTGAATCCACACTGAGGTGTTGGCAGTCTTGGAAGCTATTAATCTGGCATCTCGAATTGCATGTGATGATTTTATCATTGAGAGTGACTCTGGTACTCTGGTTCAGAAACGCAATTGCAGGGAGCCGGATCACTCCTCTATTGGAGCCTAGGTTCATGATATCCGTAGGAAGTGTGATTCTTTTTCTCACGTTCTTTTTTCTTTTGTCTGTAGAGAGGGGAACTTTGTTGCCCATCGTTTAGCTCGTAATTCGTCTTTTGATTGTATGGAGTCATCATTTCTCCTGAGTTATGTAGCTGATGTAATACTGGCGGAAGCTTGTTCCTTTTGGTAATGGTTTATCATTATTACCTTTCAAAAAAAAGATCTTAAATCTCGAAGGGGTATTTGAAATTTTTGAAATAAGAGCTTATTTGTTATTACTTTATACCTCTAAGGATAAAGATGTAGTTTGCCCTATTTTTAAATTGAACGAGAGAGAAGGAGCCACGAATACAATCCGTTATTTATCACTATGTAATAAGTGAATGTCACAACAACCATATAATATATCAATCAAATTGAAATTTCGTATATATATACATAGAGAAACGACATGCTAGAATTGGAAAAGTCAATTTCACTTGTGAACACTTATGGAGAATAATTCTATTAATAGCCGTATGTGGCACACTCTATGCATGTTCAAAATCAAAATAAAATATAATTTAATTACTTGTTTAATAAATATATAATTTTATATATTATGAAATTTTTTGATTGAAAAGTAAATTTACATATTGTGAAAAATAACAAATTAACTGAAAATTAAACTGAGTTTTATTATTAAAAATAAATAAAAAGATAAAATAAACTAAATATTGATAATAAATATATGGGAAAAATAATATATCACGTTGGAAAGAGGAAAAAGAAAAGTGAGAGAAAAAAAAGGAAAGAGGAACTAGAAAAAAGGAAAAAAAAAAAAAATCAGACCAAAGATACCGAATAATTGTCACTTATTAAAAGATGCTGATACTTTATAAAAACTAGCGATCAATATTACTTGTCGCTAGGTATATGTTGTGTTTAATTAATCCTTAAAAGCTAAATGTGTCGGCAGCCAACGAAAGGGAAAATTGTTGTCTTGCATTATTATTCTCAAATTTTTTTTGAAAGGATTACATTATTCTTGTATGAATATCAATTATTATCAAGTTCGTTATCAAATATCAATCAAACAATTATTATCAATAGCTATTGCAATTATCAATAAATAACCAACATTTAATTTGTTGAAAAAACTTAAAATTTAATTTGTTGGTTATATTACGCTGAGTGACTTGTTATCTTGAAAAAAAAATAATAAATTTGTTTTCTAACTTATAATTTTTACACCTAAGGGATTTTTTTTTTTATAATTTCATCAAATTTTTGGAGAAGTGTTTGTAATTCATCGTATTATTATTATTTTCTCATAGTATATAATAGCGTGAAAAGAAATTAATATAAAACTAGATTAATATCCTATTTATGAAAATTTAAACTCACAAAATATCGCAAGTCCGCGTACTTAAAATGCCAAATGTGGTGGCTGCCATGGAGGACTAAGTCAGCCATTGCGTGAACTGAATTTGATTTAGTGATAGCTCAGTCAACGTCAAATTTCATGCACAGCTCTAAAATGAACTCAAATTGTTTATTGGACCCTACATTCAATTAAATTTGCTGAAAAATTGTAAGACATTCTTTCGGGAGTAGTATGAATTTTAAAAGCTATTTGAATTTGAAAAGGGTTACGATTAAATAATTTCTTTTAATTTGCCAAACCCTTGATTTGTTAAATAAGGGGCACTCACTTTATCATTGAGATAGTGCTTTTTTGTTCGATACAAGAATTGAAAAATTCAACTTATATCACAAATTAGATATTCTTTTTTAATTTTAAACGGGACATCAAAATTGGAAACTTCCACTTCTATGTCAAATTAAATACTCATTTTTTTTTTAATTTTAGAGGGGGATATCACGAAGAATTACTGAATTTCTAAAATAGTAATCTACTTTGCAAATTCAAGTAATTCTTTCAAATGTCAGTGAGGCCTTGTCTCAATGGTAAGGTAGAAGTCTCATACCCTTAAGACTAAGTTATGGGTTCAATTCCCCGTGAATATGAGTATTTTTCAAATTTGATACTAGTTTATTTTTATTGTATAATAGTTTATATTTCAAAATTATATAAATATATTTAATATTTTATAAAAATTTAATCTCGCCCCCAAACAAAATTTTTTTGATTCGGTCTTCTGACTTTAGGCATCTTTATTGTAAACACTTGTCTAAACATAAGTATCATATTAATGATGAGCCATTGACAAATAGAATACATTTCGTTAATTAGGAGATTTAAGAAAGTGACCTATAATGAACTTTGGTCTGCTCAGAACCCATCCTATCCATTTACACAAAATAAATAAAAGGTTAATTGCACTTGAACTCCCTCCAGAATAGCACAATTATTAGCTCAGTCCCTCAAACTTTCATAATTACTGATATCTTTCACCTATCTTTTCTTCGTTAAGAAATTAACCCAAAAAAATTGTTAAAAGGACCATTATACCCATAAATATCTTTATAATGTATAGTTGTATACAATTGGAACGAGGTGTACTGGTAGAATTATACGAAAACTTTATGTTATATGAACTTCATTATTTCAGCGCATAAAATGCTTTATAAAGTTCCTAGTAAGGACAATTTGTTGTACGAAAACTCATCTTCAAATTTCCGTTTCTTTTTTTTTTTTATGTTAACAAATTTCTTTATAAAACAGAGATTACAATTTATCTATTATTTATATAGTGATTTTTTTTTAAATAAAATGATTGGAATTACATTTTTCAAATTAAGACAAATTTAAATTCACAATAATTTCTTAATTCATGAGCATCGTTAAAAAAGTTTCATATGTGATAAGACTTTAATAGAATCTCTTTTAAAGTATTCATACGCCAAGAGAAGGCTATAACAAACCCGTTACATAACTACATTATGTAATGAACTTCGTTCATTACAAATTCATCTGTGAATGATTAATCATTGATAATTGCTTCCTTTCTATTTTATTAAACTTCTTTATAAATTTATCATAAATATCCTATTTCTACGATATGTGATCTATAAATAAAGTAGATACAATTTCTTGTACTTAAATATGGGATAAAAGCTAAACTTTTAATCTTTATATCGAACCGACAACCCAAAAGATGAAGGAAAACTCATGAAAAACATCACATAACTATTTTTTCAAATAAACACAGCCTAGGACAAAAGGAAAAGACCAAAACCAAACATCACTCAAGATCGTCAGATGCAGTGTCCCTCACCTTTTATGAATTCGTCACATGCCAGAATATATACTAACTACTCAGCCCTACACAATTATTAACATATATGCAGAGATAGTTTTATAGACTCCATAATAATAAAATAAAGACAATGATATGAGCATAGACAATGTTGCACAGTAAAACTAGTATTTTGAGTAAGATATCATTCGTTAGTAATTTGACATCACTCAGATCCAATCTTGTCCCCAATGTCATCTTTCGCACTTTGTAATCTCTCTCTCTCTCTCTCTCTCTCCCTCTCTCTTTCTAACTAAAGAAAAGGGGTTTTGTTGCGTAAATAGCTAAATTCAGTAATTAAAAGGATTAATTGATCTGAAAAGTATAGAAAGTGATCATACTTTTCTGAAAGAAAATGATAGACATTAAAGATTGAAATGTAATCCTCCTTTTTCTCCACGTGAGTCAAATCAACAGTGCAAGCGACCATACCACAAGCAACATTATTGTGTTGTATTATTGTTTTGTGGGACAAATTGAAAGACAAGATTGAAGCAACTTTGAAGAATGAGCCCACACACAAACATGTGGCCACAGTAATTTCAAACCTGCTGTAGTTTTGACCCAAAACCCAAATGCTCTAATGGGCCCCGAAAAAAGACATTCTGCACATTCATCGTAGATTATAGAATCAAAACCAATTTAATTAGTTGAATTAATCAATTATATTCGCGTTCAATTTTCATTATTAACTAATTGCATGTTGTCACACTACAATAAATTATAAAATTTGCAACCATTTCTCTTGTTATAATATTTTTTTTATTACAATTAGTTAAGCTTTGGCAACAAAAAATGATATTTATTGTTTATTAATCGTTCTTTTAGAACAAAATTTTTTATTGCTGCAAAAAATATTAAATTCCAATGGTTACACATTGAAGTTCTAATTCTCAAGATTATTGAAGTTAGTTTGGCAATATGACTTAGTACTAACACAACAATACTCAAAAAAAAAAAAAAAAAACAAAAAATGCAATGAAACTCCCAAATTTAACTTTAAACATTGCCTTACACTGGAAAAAAAAAACATAATAATTTAGTTTTGACTATTTTTTCCCAAATAACAATGAATTAAAAACACTCAACAATCGTGATTATTATATCCCGTATTTTCAATGGGATTATTTATCGTATATTCTTGCAATTTATATCAAACCTCATTCGAATTATGGGTCTTAATAATTGTAAAAGAGCATTTGATTCCTCAAAACATATCGTTCAAGTATATTATATGAGGTGAAGATGTACGGTCCTTATATTTAATGCCACTTGAATATACAACTCACATCTGGACAAAAACACAATAAATGAAACGGTGTTGTACGAGTAATTTAATTAATGGAGCAATTGGATCACGTTTATATCATTTTCATGATTTTCTTTTACTTATATCAAACAAATGCTCCTTTTGGTGGTTTAAAGGTACTTGAAAAACTACCTCATATTTAAGAACTTATATCATAATTCTCAATTACTATCTTTCTCCATAATATGTTTACACCTCGTTTTGATGGACTCTTTCTTGAAAAAAAATATTTAATTTTTTAAAACAAAAGCATTTTACTGAAATAAATTATAATTGATTGGACTTTTTTTAACAAGAAAAAATAGATATGGTTTCCTTAACAAAAAATTAAAAGTAAAAATCCAAATTTAATTTTTTTTTTCGAAAAATATCCAAATTTTCAAAGTTGTTTCAAATAAAAACAGTTTCAATTACTTCATCTAAACGGTAGACAGTTTGGTTTAAAAGACACACAAAAAAAAAAAAAAACCCCACCATGAAAGCATATTTCAAGAAGTAATTTTTCTAAACCTATCCAAATGAGCCGTTAGTTCAATGGATAATGTGGTCTTGAATTTGACTCCCACCAAAATCCAAAGTCCTTATCTATTGTAATAATAATTTTATTTTCTTGTTTCTTTACGATATAATAATTGGGTCTGTAATTTAAATTATAATATACGTGATAACTTAATTTTTATTTGATATAATTAAAAAAAAAATTGTCACTGGGATCACAACCCCATAGCAAGGGTTGGAGTAGACTTGATAGCACTAACTATCACATAAAAACTCAAAAATCATTAACACAACATAAAATTGGAATGATTAAAGTGGCACATAGGATAGAAACACGTGTAGCAGTGTGGGCAGTACCACCAGGTGTACCATTAAAAAATAAAAGAAATACACGACATAACGACAGTTGGGGTTTGAAATTTGGGTAGAAAAATAAGTGTCCAAAATTCAATTTTAGACGAACAGCGACAAAAAGAAAAGAAAAAGAAATTGAACGGCACACGTATCAAAAATAAGTTAACTGTATCAAACACCCTATGAAATTATAAATAAGCTAAAAAAACCCTATCAAATTTAAATTAGCATCAGAAACCATGTGAAACTATAAATGGAGTCTATTAAATCCTGCAATCCACAAGTGCAGTCGACGCGCTAATTGTGCAAAGATTAAGCTATTTTGGACGAGGAAATTACTCTTTCACCCTTGCATATTATGTATTTTTCCTGTCCTTCAATTTGCCAGCTCTATTTGGTTTCTGCCATTTACCATAACTTGGAAGTTCTGCAAGGCTAAGCGAGGGATTCAAGTATTTGGCCATGACGGAAGAAGAAACAGATTTGGCAGCGGCGGTGGTTCGGGAATTTATTGTTGGCCACGGTACAGGGTCTGATGAAATGTGTGTATACTAGTAATAATACTAATAAAAAAAAGATAGAAACAGTGGTGGAGCTAAGTGTTTATAATGTAATCCATCGTTCCAAAGAAATCTTAAATTGTTGTAGGCTTTCATTCTTGTCTAATAGTTGATATTTCAATTAAGAAATTGATTAAAAATAAATATATATATATATATATATATAGGCCATAACAATTTTGTTATAATATTTTCTAATAACATTATATGTAAACATTTTGCAAATAATATAAGTAATTTAGCCAAAATTCCTAGTAATTTTACTTGAAAAGGAGTTCTTTTTGAACATGAACTCGATTTTTTTTTCACCAGCCTTATGCGAAAATAAGCATTCAAAAGGCTAGTACGTCTTCAAAAATTCATAATCCGAAAGAAAGGGACGTCCCAAAACATGTACGCCGAGCACGACCAAACTACTTTTTTTGGCGGCCCATTACTAGAGAATTTGATAACAACATACAAAGGCCACGCACTCGCTCATTTTTTTTACTAATATGCATACACACCATCCATATATGTCATCAAAATTCGAACCTTGGCGTTACATTTTCTATGTTCTAAAGATAGGATAGGGGTCAATTAGATTAAACACAATGGACACACTCCCAGTCGATTATTATATCCCCCAAATTAAAAACAAAAATTAGATTCATTATGTTAAAAAAATAATGGGCTTAAAGTAAGCTTGAAATTGAGGAATTTATAATTGAGTCCTCCTCCTCTTCAACACTTTGTCGGTTTAATTGGAAGGGCAAGCTTGTATTTGACCTAAAATTCTACATCTTATCTAACTGAAACAACAAAACAAATTTTGGTGAATAAATTTGTCTAAACTCACCAAGATATATATGAATATCTGTAGTTCACCATTAATTTTAATCATTTTTATGCCCAACCAACATCATAGATGAACACAATTTCATTTAAGTTTTTCCTCCACGACGAGGAAAAAAAAACTCGTCAAACCACTTGTTTTTCTCGAATGCTAAGCTTTATCTAATTTTTCTATATAATTACCAGTTTTTTGATATTATTTTTCGACCTAGCCAACCACCACAAAAATTATCCTAAAATGAACATTGGCACTAAATTGACCGTTTGTGCGATATAATAAATTTGAAAATTGCGTTTTGGGTGCTTTATTTGGACCCTTTGTTTATGGAGTTTGGGAACCGTAGTACAATAACTGCAACATTTGATTTATTATTATCGTTACTACTATTATTATTATTATTATTATTATTATTATTATTATTTTAATTATCATTGTGTTATCTAAATTTGAAAATTGTGTTTAGAAGATGGTTTCTCGGCACACATGTAAAAAAAGTCTGCCTGTACACAAGAGACACCTCTTACTTAAGTCTCACAAAGTGAAAATTCATCCAAAAGCAATACAAAATCAGATTTTCGACTTTAAGGATTGATAGTAAAAGTTGAATAGAACGTTATGAACCTATAAAGACTACGTTAACATCATTCGTTACGACTATTAAAGCAATTTTCCACTATAAATTGAGTGCCCCCCCATGACAGTTTAATTACCAACTCCACGTGCTGAAGACAAAAACATGGCGACCAAATCTAGCTCCCTTCTCCTATTCGTATTCGTCTCAATTTTGGTGTTTACAGTTGAAATCAATTGTGAAGGAGGTCTACTCGATGGTTGGTCGCGGATTGAAAACCTAGAAGACCCGGAGGTGGTTTGGATTGCAGAATTTGCGGTGGCAACGTACAATAGGGAGAGTAATACAACATTACAGTTCGTACATGTTGTCGAGGGAGAAGTGCGAATGGGAGGTGGTGCAACTTACCGGCTGGTGGTATCCGCCAAGGATGGTGGCGCTGCTCCTCCCAAGAATTATAGAGCCATTGTTTTCCAGCCGTCGATTGAGTTGTATCTCCTAGAACTGGTTTTCTTCTTTGAAATTTAGTTCCAATGCCCATTTTTTGAACAATTTTTGTGGTGGTTGGCTAGCTAGAAAAAAGTTAATAAATTTAAAAAATTTATATATATATATATATATATATATAAAGATAAAGCTTAGCATTTGAGAAAATCAAGTAGTTACATGAGTTTTTCTTTTCCCATCGTGGAGGAAAAACGTAAATGAAATCGTGATCATCTTTGATGTTGGTTGGGCATATAAATGATTAAAATTAATGGTTTACTACAGATATATACGGTTTATTTGCGAGTTTAGACAAATTTATTTACTCAAATTTGTTTTGTTGTTTAACTTAGAATAGATGTAAAATTTTAGGCAAAATACAAGTTTTCCCTTCCAATTAAGCCCACAAAGGGTTGAAGAGGAGGAGGACTCCACTATAAGTTCCTCTGTTTCAAGCTTACTTTTAGCCCATTAATTTTTTTAACATAACGAATCTGATTTTTGTTTTTATGGTTATTTTTTTCTCTTTTTGATAAGACACATATCACTACATATGTTCCTTTTTAGGATTTGAAATTATAACCACACTCTTTACGCATAACGTATTTATAAATGGAATATACATCCATTAAGTCAAAAAACCACGGGATAGAGACAAATTTGTTTAAACCGTTTCAAGTTTAAAAAATGGGTAGCCAAAATTGAGTTTTCCCTCATGTGCAAATAGAACAAAGTTAAGCTAATAATTAAATTCCAATGGTTACACATTGAAGTTCTAATTCTCAAGATTATTGAAGTTAGTTTGGCAATATGACTTAGTACTAAAACAACAATACTCAAAAAAAAAAACAAAAAACAAAAAATGCAATGAAACTCCCAAATTTAACTTTAAACATTGCCTTACACTGGAAAAAAAAACATAATGATTTAGTTTTGACTATTTTTTCCCAAATAACATTGAATTAAAAACACTCAACAATCGTGATTATTATATCCCGTATTTTCAATGGGATTATTTATCGTATATTCTTGGAATTTATATCAAACCTCATTCGAATTATGGGTCTTAAAAATTGTAAAAGTGCATTTGATTCATCAAAATATATCGTTCAAATATATTATATGAGGTGAAAATTTACAGTCCTTATATTTAATCCCACTTGAATATACAACTCACATCTGGACAAAAACACAATAAATGAAACCGTGTTGTACGAGTAATTTAATTAATGGAGCAATTGGATCACGTTTATATCATTTTCGTGATTTTCTTTTACTTATATCAAAAAAATGCTTCTTTTGGTGGTTTAAAGGTACTTGAAAAACTACCTCATATTTAAGAACTTATATCATAATTCTCAATTACAATCTTTTTCCATAACATGTTTACACCTCGTTTTGATGGACTCTTTCTTGGAAAAAAATATTTAATTTTTTAAAACCAAAACATTTTACTGAAATAAATTATAATTGATTGGACTTTTTTTAACGAGAAAAAATTGATATGGTTTCCTTAACAAAAAATTAAAAATAAAAATCCAAATTTAATTTTTTTTCGAAAAATATCCAAATTTTCAAAGTTGTTTCAAATAAAAACAATTTCAATTACTTCATCTAAACGGTAGACAGTTTAGTTTAAAAGACACACCAAAAAAAAAAAAAAAAACCCACCATGAAAGCATATTTCAAGAGGTAATTTTTCTAAACCTATCCAAATGAGCCGTTAGTTCAATGGATAATGTGGTCTTGAATTTGACTCCCACCAAAATCCAAAGTCCTTATTTATTGTAATAATAAATTTATTTTTTTGTTTCTTTACGATATAATAATTGGGTCTGTAATTTAAATTATAATATACGTGATAATTTAATTTTTATTTGATATAATTAAAAAAAAATTGTCACTGGGATCACAACCCCATAGCAAGGGTTGGAGTCAGCAGTATAAAAATTTGATCCAAATTTGACATTTGATAGCACTAACTATCACATAAAAACTCAAAAATCATTAACACAACATAAAATTGGAATGATTAAAGTGGCACATAGGATAGAAACACGTGTAGCTGTGTGGGCAGTACCACCAGGTGTACCACTCAAAAATAAAAGAAATACACGACATAACGACAGTGGGGGGTTGAAATTTGGGTAGAAAAATAAGTGTCCAAAATTCAATTTTAGACGAACAGCGACAAAAAGAAAAGAAAAAGAAATTGAACGGCACACGTATCAAAAATAAGCTAATTACATCGAACACCCTCTGAAATTATAAATAAGCTAAAAAAGCCCCTATCAAATTTAAATTAGCATCAGAAACCATGTGAAACTATAAATGGAGTATATTAAACCCTGCAATCCACAAGTGCAGTCGACGAGCTAATTGTGCAAAGATTAAGGTATTATGGATGAGGAAATTACTCTTTCACCCTTGCATATTATGTATTAATCCTGTCTTTCAATTTGCCAGCTCTATTTGGTTTCTGCCATTTACCATGACTTGGAAGTTCTGCAAGGCTAAGCGAGGGATTCAAGAATTTGGCCATGACGGAGGAAGAAACAGATTTGGCAGCGGCGGTGGTTCGGGATTTTATTGTTGGCCACGGTACAGGGTCTGATGAAATGTGTGTATACTAGTAATAATACTAATAAAAAAAAGATAGAAACAGTGGTGGAGCTAGGTGTTTATAATGTAATCCATCGTTCCAAAGAAATTTTAAATTGTTGTAGGGTTTCATTCTTGTCTAATAGTTGATATTTCAATTAAGAAATGGATTAAAAATAAACATATATATAGGCCATAACATTTTTGCTATAATATTTTCTAATAACATTATATGTAAACATTTTGCAAATAATATAAGTAATTTAGCCAAAATTCCTAGTAATTTTACTTGAAAAGGAGTTCTTTTTGAACATGAACTCGATTTTTTTTTCACCAGCCTTATGCGAAAATAAGCATTCAAAAGGCTAGTACGTCTTCAAAAATTCATAATCCGAAAGAAAGGGACGTCCCAAAACATGTACGCCGAGCACGACCAAACTAGTTTTTTTTGGCGGCCCATTACTAGAGAATTTGATAACAACATACAAAGGCCACGCACTCGCTCATTTTTTTTTACTAATATGCATACACACCATCCATATATGTTTTCAAAATTCGAACCTTGGCGTTACATTTTCTATGTCCTAAAGATAGGATAGGGGTCAATTAGATTAAACACAATGGACACACTCCCAGTCGATTATTATATCCCCCAAATTAAAAACAAAAATCAGATTCATTATGTTAAAAAAATAATGGGCTTAAAGTAAGCTTGAAGTTGAGGAATTTATAATTGAGTCCTCCTCCTCTTCAACGCTTTGTCGGTTTAATTGGAAGGGTAAGCTCGTATTTGACCTAAAATTCTACATCTTATCTAACTGAAACAAAAAAACAAATTCGAGTGAATAAATTTGTCTAAACTCACCAAGATATATATCTATATCTGTAGTTCACCATTAATTTTAATCATTTTTATGTCCAACCAACATCATAGATGAACACAATTTCATTTAAGTTTTTCCTCCACGACGAGGAAAAAAAAACTCATCAAACCACTTGATTTTCTCGAATGCTAAGCTTTATCTAATTTTTCTATATAATTACCACTTTTTGATATTATTTTTCGACCTAGCCAACCACCACAAAAATTATCCTAAAATAAACATTGGCACTAAATTGACCGTTTGTGCGATAAAATAAATTTTGAAAATTGCATTTTGGGTGCTTTATTTGGACCCTTTGTTTATGGAGTTTGGGAACCGTAGTACAATAACTGCAACATTTGATTTATTATTATCGTTACTATTATTATTATTATTATTATTATTATTATTATTATTATTATTATTATTATTATTATTTTAATTATCATTGTGTTATCTAAATTTGAAAATTGTGTTTAGAAGATGGTTTCTCGGCACACATGTAAAAAAAGTCTGCCTGTACACAAGAGACACCTCTTACTTAAGTCTCACAAAGTGAAAATTCATCCAAAAGCAATACAAAATCAGATTTTCGACTTTAAGGATTGATAGTAACAGTTGAATAGAACGTTATGAACCTATAAAGACTATATTAACATCACTCGTTACTGTCACGCCCCGAATTCGGGACGCGGCACGTCGATGCCCCTAAGCCCGAAGGACTCAGAGACACCATGCCACGGAAATCAGAACATGCTAAAAACCATTAAATATTCATTCAAAAACCTTAGTCTCGCAGCGGATAAAATAATAATCCTAACTATTACATCTTTAGTTCTAAAACATAAATCGTAAACCAATCTATAATAGTCTTAATGGATAGTCATAAAAGAAAACCTCAAAACAAATAACTATAACTAAAGTCTCTACGCGAGGACTCCATCAATCCACTAAATGTCATGCCCCGGATTCGGGACACGGCACGGCGATGCCCCTAAGCCCGAAGGACTCAGAGACACCAAGCCACGGAAATCAGAACATACTAAAAACCGTTAAATATTCATTCAAAAACCTTAGTCTCACAGCGGATAAAATAATAATCCTAACTATTACATCTTTAGTTCTAAAACATAAATCGTAAACCAATCTATAATAGTCTTAATGGATACTCATAAAAGAAAACCTCAAAACAAATAACTATAACTAAAGTCTCTACGCAAAGACTCCATCAATCCACTCACCAACCCCAAAATTGTTCCTCGTCACCTTTCTCGGCACTATCCTCTGCAAAATGATTATTAGTGGTGTGAGCGCACTCGCCCAGTAAGGGATCTCTTGACCCTCTATCGAATTTGAGCAAGTTATATATATATATATATATATCATTAAAATCGCACTTTGCACACATAGACAATATTCAAAAATCAACGTTTCCACTTTCAAGTAACGGAACGGATAACAAAACAGAATCAGACAAATTCATTTATATATCCATGCTAGTGAACATTCGAAATCTCTATTGGCCAACTTGATCAAGCCCTAACTATAACCCCGTTAGGTGGGTTCGGACACTACTATTATTACCCGTAGGAGGGCCTTAACTACAACCCCGTTAAGTGGGTTCGGACACTACTATTATTACCCGTAGGAGGGCCCTAACTATACCCCATTAAGTGGGTTCGGAAATTGCTACTGTACCCCGTAGTTCGGTCGGAAATTTCAGAACTCGTTCCTCCCAATAGTATCCCAAGTGTTCGGAGCATGTTCGTAGATACACATATAACACAACACAAAACAATTTTTAGCTTTTCATATAGAAAATTCATAAAATAGCATGCTCAAATCCCCTTTTTATATATGAAAACAACTTTTTCAATGAAAACATAAATTTATGGAAAACTTATTTTTATAAAATAAATAGAGAGAAGAAACCACTTACTTTAAATTGTTCGAATTCCTATACTATCCAAGACTTTACGGGTCAGGTAATAAGCGTGATCATATGAATCTAACAATATAAGAATATAAATATAAGCTATCTTATAATATTCTATCAAAGTGGGATAATTCATAAAAATTGATACCCCTTTATAATTATAACTAACATCCTATTATAATGCTACGATAGTATAATAATCGATACTAATCTCGTGCGTGTGGTTCCTTTAGATATGACCAATTAAAATAGAAAAGTCAATTATTGCATGGATTCGACAATAGAATTACATTGCCGCCCATGATCTACTCTTCAAGATTCCTATTTACAGAACAAAGAATAGAGGAACAAATAGTGATAATTAAGCTTTGCGTGCTCCCACTTTATCTTACATCAATCAATATGTGTATACACATGCACACACGTATCTATCTGTAGGTATGTATATTAATTGTCTCTAGTGAGTACGGCCCTACAAACAAGTTGCACAAGAAATTGCCATAACATGCTATCTGTGTGTATATATATATAGATAGGTATATGTGTATGTGTGTTTGTGTAGGTGTCTATGTATATGACTTGCATAATTGTAAGATAAACTTCTTAGTTCATGAAGAAAGTCAATTGTTGCGGCTTAACTTATTCAGCAAATCTAATTGGACAATGGTTTATTACCACATGAACAAGGGAAAGAGAATTAAAGCTTACACTACGCTGCAAATTTGATATTTGCTCGGCAAGTCATGCGGCGTCGCGTGCTTTGATTCGTCTCCTACTTTTCACGGCGCCTCTCCCTTCTAATCTCTCTCATATAGTCAGTATAATATTTAATTGTGTGTATATATATGTAATTAAAATTCCTAAACCTAATATGATTAGCTCAATAATCCTAAGCCTAATAGTATTAGTCCAATAGTCTTGACCTAATATGATTGGCCCAATAATCCTAAGCCTAATAGGATAGTCCAATATCCCTAAACCCAATAGGATTTAACTAATATTAATAATATTAATGATAACAATAATAATGAAATAATAAAATTATAATCCCAATAGTACTAATAATAATAATAATAATAATACTAACAACAGTAATAATAGTAATCATAAACACAATAAGATTTCTAAATAATAATAATAATAATAATAATAATATGTAAATATGGTAATAGGGCTCGGGTTTTACATTCTCCCCCCCTTATAAAAAGTTTCACCCCTGAAACTTGGCGTACCTTAGGTTTCAAAAAAGTGAGGGTAGCGGTTGCGAAAACTCTCCTCCAACTCCCATGTTGCTTCACGTTCTGTGTGATTTGACCATTGAACTTTGACATACGGTATGGTTCGACGTCGTAGGACTTGTTCCTTGCGATCCACTATCCTCAGTGGAAACTCTTCATAACTCAAATCTTCTTTGACTAGTAGGGGCTCGGGCTCTAGTAAGTGACTTGGGTCTGTAACGTATTTTCTTAGTTGAGACACATGAAACACATTGTGAATTCTAGATAGCTCCGGAGGTAGTGCAAGCCGGTATACTACTTCTCCGATTCTATCTAGTACTTCATATGGCCCCATATATCGTGGACTTAACTTGCCATTCTTCCCGAACCGTATAACCCCACGTGTCGGTAACACCTTTAGATACACTTTCTCTCCCTTTTGAAATTCTAAGGGTCTTCTTTTGTTGTCAGCCAAACTCTTCTGCCGATCTTGAGCTATTTTAAGTTTCTCACGGATTATAGCAATTTTCTCTACTGTAAGTTGGACTAACTCAGGCCCCGTGATTCTCTTCTCTCCCACTTCATCCCAACAAAGTGGTGACCTACACTTCCTCCCATACAGAGCTTCATAAGGGGCCATGCCAATGCTACTGTGGTAGCTATTGTTATATGAGAACTCTACGAGGGTTAAGTAATCACTCCAATTGCCTTTAAATTCCAGAACACAAGCTCTAAGCATATCTTCCAATGTTTGGATCGTTCTCTCAGATTGTCCATCAGTTTGCGGGTGGTACGCCGTACTAAGCTCCACTTTAGTCCCCATAGCTTGTTGAAAACTTTTCCAAAATCGTGATGTAAATCGGGGATCACGATCTGACACAATACTCACTGGAATGCCATATAGTTTAACAATGATCTCCAAATACAATGATGCTAGCTTATCTAAGGTATAAGTGGAACGAATTTGGAGAAAATGTGTAGACTTGGTAAGTCGATCAACAATAACCCAAATAGTATCACAACCCTGTCGAGTTTGTGGCAATCCCACCACAAAGTCCATTGTAATATGCTCTCATTTCCACTCCGAAATCTCTAAAAGTTGTAGCAATCCGCCTGGTCTTTGGTGCTCGGCTTTAACCTTTGGCACACAAGGCATCTCGCCACGTATACAGTCACTTCTCTCTTCATGCCACTCCACCAGAAACTCTTCTTTATATCTCGATACATTTTTGTGCTCCCAGGGTGTATGAAAAATTTGGAATTATGGGCTTCCGATAGAATCTCCTTCTTGAGTTCGTCATCCTTAAGGACACATAACCTTCCCCTCATATGTAGAGTCTCGTTCGCCCCGACTTGAAATTCAAGTAGTATCCCAGCCTTGGCCTTTTCCTTGATTTCTTTTAACTCAGGGTCAGTCTCTTGGGCATGCTTAACCCTCTCAACGTACAATAGGGAGAGTAATACAACATTACAGTTCATAGATGTTGCCGAGGGAGAAGTGCGAATGGGAGGTGGTGCAACTTACCTGCTGGTGGTATCCGCCAAGGATGGTGGCGCTGCTCCTCCCAAGAATTATAGAGCCATTGTTTTTGAGCCGTCGATTGAGTTGTATCTCCTAGAACTAGTTTTCTTCTTTGAAATTTAGTTCCAATGCCCATTTTTTGAACAATTTTTGTGGTGGTTGGCCAGCCCGAAAAAAGTTAATAAATTTAAAAAATTGGTATATATATAAATATATATATATATATATATATATATAAAGATAAAGCTTAGCATTTGAGAAAATCAAGTAGTTACATGAGTTTTACTTTTCCCATCATGGAGGAAAAACGTAAATGAAATCGTGATCATCTTTGATGTTGGTTGGGCATATAAATGATTAAAATTAATGGTTTACTACAGATATAAACGGTTTATTTGCGAGTTTAGACAAATTTATTTACTCAAATTTGTTTTGCTGTTTAACTTAGATTAGATGTAGAATTTTAGGCAAAATACAAGTTTGCCCTTCCAATTAAACCCACAAAGGGTTGAAGAGGAGGAGGACTCCACTATAAGTTCCTCTGTTTCAAGCTTACTTTTAGCCTATTAATTTTTCTAACATAACGAATCTGATTTTTGGTTTTTTGGTTATTTTTTTCTCTTTTGATAAGACACATATCACTACATATGTACCTTTTTAGGATTTGAAATTATAACCACACTCTTTACGCATAACGGATTTATAAACGGAATATACATTCATTAAGTCAAAACACCACGGGATAGAGACAAATTTGTTTAAAACGTGTCAAGTTCAAAAAATAGGCAGCCAAAATTGAGTTTTCCCTCGTGTGCAAATAGCACAAAATTAAGCTAATAATTAAATTCCAATGGTTACACATTGAAGTTCTAATTCTCAAGATTATTGAAGTTAGTTTGGCAATATGATTTAGTACTAACACAACAATACTCAAAAAAAAAACAAAAAATGCAATGGAACTCCCAAATTTAACTTTAAACATTGCCTTACACTGGAAAAAAAAAACATAATGATTTAGTTTTGACTATTTTTTCCCAAATAACATTGAATTAAAAACATTCAACAGTCGTGATTATTATATCCGGTATTTTCAATTGGATTATTTATCGTGTATTCTTGCAATTTATATCAGACCTCATTCGAATTATGGGTCTTAATAATTGTAAAAGAGCATTTGATTCATCAAAACATATCATTCAAATATATTGTATGAGGTGAAGATGTACGATCCTTATATTTAATCCCCCTTGAATATACAACTCACAACTGGACAAAAACACAATAAATGAAACCGTGTTGTACGAGCAGTTTAATTAATGGAGCAATTGGATCACGTTTATATCATTTTCATGATTTTCTTTTACTTATATCAAACAAATGCTCCTTTTGGTGGTTTAAAGGTACTTGAAAAACAACCTCATATTTAAGAACTTATATCATAATTCTCAATTACTATCTTTTTCCATAATATATTTACACCTCGTTTTGATGGACTCTTTCTTGGAAAAAAATATTTAATTTTTTGAAACAAAAGCATTTTACTGAAATAAATTATAATTGATTGGACTTTTTTTTAACAAAAAAAAAATTGATATGGTTTCCTTAAAAAAAATTAAAAGTAAAAATCCAAATTTAATTTTTTTTTCGGAAAATATCCAAATTTTCAAAGTTGTTTCAAATAAAAACAGTTTCAATTACTTCATCTAAACAGTAGACAGTTAGGTTTAAAAGACACACAAAAAAAAAACACCATGAAAGGATATTTTAAGAAGTAATTTTTCTAAACCTATCCAAACGAGTCGTTGGTTCAATTGATAATGTGGTCTTGAATTTGACTCCCACCAAAATCCAAAGTCCTTATCTATTGTAATAATAATTTTATTTTTTTGTAATAATTGGGTCTGTAATTTAAATTATAATATACGTGATAACTTAATTTTTATTTGATATAATTAAAAAAAATTGTCACTGGGATCACAACCCCATAGCAAGGCTTGGAGTCAGCAGTATCAAAATTTGATCCAAATTTGACACTTGATAGCACTAACTATCACATAAAAACTCAAAAATCATTAACACAACATAAATTGGAATGATTAAAGTGGCACATAGGATAGAAACACGTGTAGCAGTGTGGGCAGTACCAGGTGTACCATTAAAAAATAAATGAAATACACGACATAACGACAGTTGGGGGTTGAAATTTGGGTAGAAAAACAAGTGTCCAAATTTCAATTTTAGACGAACAACGACAAAAAGGAAAGAAAAAGAAATTGAACAGCACACGTATCGAAAATAAGTTAATTGCATCGAACACCCTGTGAAATTCTAAATAAGCTAAAAAAAACCTATCAAATTTAAATTAGCATCAGAAACCATGTGAAACTATAAATGGAGTATATTAAACCCTGCAATCCACAAGTGCAGTCGACGCGCTAATTGTGCAAAGATTAAGCTATTTTGGACGAGGAAATTACTCTTTCACCCTTGCATATTATGTATTTTTCCTGTCTTTCAATTTGCCCGCTCTATTTGGTTTCTGCCATTTACCATGACTTGGAAGTTCTGCAAGGCTGAGCGAGGGATTCAAGTATTTGGCCACGGCGGAGGAAGAAACAGATTTGGCAGCGGCGGTGGTCCAAATTCGACTCTTGAGAGCACTAACTTTCCCATAAAAAACTCAAAAATAATTAACACAACATTCAATTGGAATGATAAAAGTGGCTCATCGAATAGAAACACGTGTAGCAGCGTGGGCAGTACCACCAGTTGTACCATTAAAAAATAAAGAAATACACGACATAATGACAATTGAGGGTGGAAATTTGAGAAGAAAACAAGTGTCCAAAATTAAATTTTAGAAGAACAACGACAAAAAGGAAAGAAAAAGAAATGGAATAGCACAAGTATCAAAAATGGGTCACTTGCATCAGACCCCATGTGAAATTCTAAACAAGTGAAAAGAAAAACCCTATGAAATTTAACTTTGCAACAAACACCTGTGAAACTATAAATGGAGTATATTAAACCCTGCAATCCACAAGTGCACTCGGCGCACTAATTGTGCAAAGATTAAGTTATTTTGGACATAGAAATTACTTTTTCACCCTTGCATATTATGTATGTTTCCTTTGTCTTTCAATTTCCGCACTCTATTCGGTTTCTGCCATTTACTATGACTTGGAAGTTCTGCAAGGTTGAGGGAGGGATCCAAGTATTTGGCGACGGCGAAGGAAGAAATAGATTTGGTAGCGGCGGTGGTTTGGGGTTTTATTCTTCACCACAGTAGAGGTTGTGGTCGAGGTAAGCATTTCTGGCGTCTCATTGGTGGTGGCGGCGTGGTAGGCTTGGCGGGGAGAGTGTTTGGTTGTGGGTGTTTTGAGAATGATCGGAATGGTTGACTAGTGTTGTGCGGCGTGGTGACGTGGTGGCAGCGGCCGTGGATATGCTTCTGAAAGGCCGATTGAAGGAAACTAGATCTGGGTTGCTGCTGTTGTGGCCGGTTGGAGGTTATGGATCTTTGACAGCGCTTTTCGGTGGTTGGATTTCTGGCAAGCGGTAGTAAATTGGCAAAGGAGAGCTGAAGAAGGGGTAGGCTGGAGAGGAGCTCCTTGCTGGTGGGATGAAGGCGAAAACAAAAACAAAAGTAGAAGAAAAAAAATATGGAGGAAGAAAAAAGTAAAAAATCGAAAAATAAAAAGATATTAATTGTGAAGTTTTGCAAATTTTTTAATACAAAAAAAAATCATGATAGAATTAATTAATTTTAACTATCTTAAGTAAATTATTCCTTTAGTATTAGTAACTTTTTGAGATTTTTAATTATTCAGTGTTTTATGCCAAATTTTAATTATTTTATTTATTTATTTGATATTTTTAATCTTTATTGAGAAACGTACTCTTTTTAACATATTTATTTAAACAATCCAAAAGAGATAAATTGAATATATAATTATTATTAGTTTTCACAATTGAAATAAAGAATTTGATATAGTTAAAGAAAATATTTGTTATAATGACAATTTCATGTGAGTATTAATTTGTTATAAGTGTAAATTATATATATATATATATATATATATTATATGGGGGGCTAGATTCGGAAATTCAAGTTTTTGATAGGGTAGGGAGAGGAAAGAGGAGAGTAGGTAAATTTTAAATTACACAAGGTGTTTTATGCTAATTAAATTAACATAGGGTTTTTTTTTTGCGCCAATTTTGAATTCACAGGGGCTCTCGTGCAATTAGCTCTACAAAAATAGATGTGTCTTCCCTAGTGAGTATGCACCCTGGATACACTACTCTCATATAAAGAACAAATTTTTACATCAATTATTATAAATTAACAAATACAAAAACAAAGAAAAACAATGCATTACATCAATAATAACAAATTTTAAAATACAAAGAAATTATTATCACATAAATAGTCTCAAATGAAGAAAAATATACCAACTACCAGTTGGTCTACCGAATGAGGCGTTAGATCCCTTACACAACGTTCAGAATTTGAATCTTGATTTTGTGGATGGAGCAATTGGGTTGGGAGGGTCGCCCCCATAACGGGCTTCTGCAATATCCGTTCCTTATTAATTGGCCAATTAATTAGAATTGGATAGCTAAGACCCCCCAAAACCAAAAAAACAAAGAAAAGAAGAACAACATGTTACATTGATACCCAAGGACAGTCGCAAGACTAAAAAAGCAAAACTTGATTAGCGGATTCAAGAATTTGAATGTTCTATTTTCTCGCAAATTGAATGCTCCTTTCTAATTCTCCGAGGGGGACATAAAATATAACTACTAAAGTTTCAACATAATTACATTATTAATTGAAGAGGCACTTCAAGCATCTTTGATTTAAACACTTATCTAAACTTATGCATTACATTCATATTGAGACATTCACAAGAAGAGTACATTTAAGGAGACTTAAGAAAGTTAGCTCCACTGAATTTTGGTCTACTCAAAACTAATTCTAATGTATTGGGTGATTAGGCAATGAATCATTGGCAAATAAGAAAGCTTTTCATAAATTTTCTCCATGTTAGCATACACTTATGTACCAATCAATATTTCTTGCACCATGGTTAATCCAAATCATGATTGGTCCAGTTGTCTATTTACACAAATATGTAACATGTTAATTACATTTAAACCCCATATGACCCCCGCAAATTCATGATTACTAATATCTTTTCTCTAACTTGTTTCATTGAGAAATCCATAAAGAAGCTTTTAAATGATTATAGGGATAATTATTTTTTACCCTCCGAAGTATACGCGTTTTTACACTTTACCATCTAAACTTTTTTTTTTTTGCCGTTTGCCATCTGAACTTTACGTTCTATTGACGTTTTCCATCTAAGCTCAGTTACGGCGGAATATTCCATCAAGATTCCGTCACATGCAGATCATGTGACATGTCTAAGGGTAATTATGTCATTTCACATAGTTATATTTGAAAAACTCACCCCAAAAAATAATCGCGCTCAAAGGGAGTCGAACTAGGGTGTTGTGGGTATATAACATGCCTCCCAACCAACTTTGACAACCTTTGCTCTGACTATTAAATTGCATTTGCTATTTATATCTAGTTTTGATATGTTGTATTTTTATATAAATATTTTTTAAATGTATCGTATATATGGATAAATTAATAAAATAAATTATTGTGTCAAGTTAAAGGGGAAAAAATTAATTTATTTCATTAAATTTAATTTATTTATATAATTTTGATAATTTGCCTTCAATGCATAAATATGCTTATGAAGTAAAAAAAATTATTTATTTTAAAATTATTTTTATTAATTTATCTACTTTAATTAAGGTTGATAAGGTAAAAATATTATTTTTAATTAATTTTATTATATATTTAAATTATTTTAGGTAAATTAATTTAAATATATATTTTCTGGAATAAATTATATTTATAATTTATCACTTTTATTTAGGTAAATTATTTTAAAAGTATATATTTAAATTATTTTTAGTAATTTATCTACTTTAATTAAAGTTGATAAGGTAAATAAATTATTTTTAATTAATTTTATTATATATTTGAATTATTTTAGGTAAATTAATTTAAATATATATTTTCTGGAATTAATTATATTTATAATTTATCACTTTTATTTAGGTAAATTATTTTAAAAGTATATATTTAAATTGTTTTTATTAATTTATCTACTTTAATTAAAGTTGATGAGGTAAATAAATTATTTTTAACTCATAAGCATATATATGCATTGAAGGTAAATTATCAAAATTATATAAATAAATTAAATTTAATGAAATAAATTATTTTTTTCCCATTTAACTTGAAACAATAATTTATTTTATTAATTTATCCATATATACGATACATTTAAAAAATGTATATATAAAAAGACAACATATCAAACTAGATATGAATTGGAAATGCAACTTAATTGTCAAAGTAAAGGTTGTCAAAGTTGGTTGGGAGGCATGTTATATACCCACAACACTCGGGTTCGACTCCCTTTGAGCGCGATTATTTTTTGGGGTGAGTTTTTCAAATATAACTATGTGAAATGACATAATTACCCTTAGACATGTCACATGATCTGCATGTGACGGAATCTTGATGGAATATTCCGCCGCAACTGAGCTTAGATGGCAAACGTCAACAGAACGTAAAGTTCAGATGGCAAACGGCAAAAAAAAAAAGTTTAGATGGTAAAGTGTAAAAACGCGTATACTTCGGAGGGTAAAAAATAATTATCCCATGATTATATTACCCACCTAAGTACTTTCATAATGTTTACAATTGCAAAGAAGTATGCTACTAGAATTATACAAAACAATTTTTATTGTCCATTCGTTTTCTTTTAATTGTTGTTTAAGGTTTTTAATTTGCACAGAGATTAAGAAAGATAATTAATAATCATAATTTTATATTAATACAATTAAAATATCCTTTAAGAATACTACTCTAACTAATGAGTTGTTGGGGGTATTTTTAAGAATTTACAAAAGATATTTATTAAAGTGAAAGGGTATATTGAGAAAAATTAATAAATGCATTAATTTTAGAATTGTTGAGAATGATAGACATTTTGGAGCGAATTTTATTTGCTAAAGTAATTAAAAGGGATCGGAGGAAGTATTTTGTACAATGCTGCTAATGTAAGGTATCAAATGAAAGATAGACAAAATCTTATATTTATGAAAATATTGGAGATAATTATCAAATGAACTTAATTGTATGGGACATTATTATTATATGACTTTAATTGTTTCAATGCATCAAATGGCTTTAATATAACTTTTTATTTTAATGCATTAGATTTATCCCTTTTACGTATACAAATATCACTTCTGAACCCCTTTGAAGTTTAAAATATTGTGAAGGAAATTAGAAAATATAAGGATCACTCAGTTGGGGCCAAAATAAGAAGCACAACAAGAATGATGATGTCATTATATTCCATCAAAAATCCTAATAAAAAGGACAATTTGTTAAACAACAAAAACTTAAGGGAAGGTGCCAAAAATTATCAAAGTTCCCAAAGGAACAGTTCATAATTACACTATTTTGAAGGAGATTTAAGAATAATTAACTCGTTAATATTAATTTATGAGGGCAAGGGGGATTCAAGCAACAACGACCGCTAAAACCATAGAATATTTTAAAGGGTTTGCGTCTACAATTCTTAAGATATATTATATATATAAATTAGTTATTATGGCTTCAAAAATTACAAATACTCCTTGAAGTATATATTATTTTAATAAAATTTATCATTCATCGAAACGAAATGTAATTGCGAGTTGTATTTCTAATGTTTTTCAAAGGCGTTTTGAGATAGAATTCGCATGAACTTAACGAGTGTAAGATGTAAAAGACATATATATATATATATATATATAGTTAATAAAAAAAAACCAAAAAAATGTGGTGCTATCTAATTATATATGGGATGCCCGATAGTGGTCGTTGTAGTGAAATCAAGTGAAATTATTTTTTGAAAATTAATGGAATAACAAAATTGATTGAGTGATTTTATTAGGCTCAACGGGACACATCTATTAATGGCAAATCTTACTATCAAAAAAAAAAAGGCAAACTTTTAAGTCTCAAAGGGTTATTTGAAATTTCTAAAATAAGAACTTATTTGTTATTATATTAGACCTCTAGGGGTAGAGATGTAGTTTGCCCTATTTTTAAATTGAAAGAGGGAGAAGGAGCCACCAGTACAAACCGTTCTTACGAGTATGTAGTAAGTGAATGTCCCAACAATCATATAATATATCAATCAAATTGAAATTTCGTATATATGTTTGGTCCTATTCATTTAAATTTTCCCAATTTTGGTTCTATATATTTCAAATTTTCACAATTTTGGGACTATTCTGAAATTTCGTCTAATCTTTAACAGCAAAGGCACGCGCGCCTCATTTAGGACCAAAATTCCTTCCAATTTTGGTCCCTTTTGTTTCAATTTTCTCAATTTTGGTCCCATACATTTCAATTTTTTTGCAATTTTGGGACTTTTCTGAAAATTTGAAACATATGGGATTTAACGACTACGTGAGGCGCGCGTGCCTCGCCATTAAAGATTATATGAAATTTCAAAAAAAGTACCAAAATTGGGAAAATTTGAAACATATGGGATCAAAATTGAGAAAATTGAAATGAATGAGACAAAAATTGGACAAAGGCATATTTATGAGGCCAAAATTGCAATAAACGCGATAAACGACATGCTAGAATTGGAAAAGTCAATTTCACTTGTGAACACTTGCGGAGAATAATTATGTTACTCACTGCATGCGTCACACTATATGCGTGCTTAAAATAAAAATAAAATATAATTTAATTACAAGTTTAATAAATTTATAATTTTATATATTAATGGAAAAAAAGTTGATTAAAAAGGAATTTTTGGTCATTATCTTTTTCTTGACAAGTAGATTAGTAATTTTTGTTGCGTAGACATATAGATTAGTGATGAAATCTAAGGGGATTAGCAATTTTTGGTCATTCTCTTTTTTCTTGACAAGTCAACAACTTATGCAAGTGGTTAACTAGTTTTAATTGAACACGTTTTATGTGATCAATATTGTCTTAAAAAAACTAGGAACTAAAATATTACGTATCCTGAATTAAGTAAATGTCGTGTTTAATTAATAGTTAAAACTTAAAATTAAGTTAAATGCGTTGGTAGCGGACGAAAGGGAGAATGTGTTTTAATCTTTACATAACCATTTAGATTTCTAATCTTTTAGAGTGAAAAATATTTAATTTTTTGGATACCAGCATTACCTCAATACTCAATGCTTTTTATGTTTTTTTAATACACAAATTTTTACTATTACTTTAAAGCATTAATGAGTTATGCTATAATTCTCAAAAAAAAAATATTTAAAAGATTACATTATCATTATATGAACACTAATTATTATCAAGTTCATGGCCAAATATCAATCATACAATCATTATCAATAGCTATTACAATTATCAACAAAGCACCATCATTTAATTTGTTGAAAAAACCCAATATTTAATTTGTTATCTTGAAAAAAATAATGAATTTCTTTTCTAACTTATAATTTTCACACCTAAAAGGATTTTTTTATAGTTTTGTCAAATTTTTGGAGAAATGTTTGTAATTCACCGTATTATTATTTTTTCTTATAATGTATAATAGAGTGGAAAGAAATTAATATATAATTAGAATAATATCCTATATACTAAAATTCAAATTCAAAAATTAAAAGTGATGTGGTTTCCACTATACCAGTAAATCAAGACCTCAATCGCAAAGTCCCGTCAAATATGGTGGCTGCCATGAAATGAATTTGGTTTAGTGATTGCTCAATCAACGTCAAATTTCATACACAGCTCGAAAATTAATTCAAATTGTTTATTCGACCCCACATTCAATTAACTATGCTGAAAATTTGTAAGACATTCTTTCGGGGAGTAGTACGAATTTTATAAGTTATTTGAATTTGAAAAGGACTACGATTAAAGAATTTTCTTTTACTTTGCTACATGCCAATTGGTCATATCAATATTTTTTTTATTAATAATAAATTATTACGTTAATTATCCCAAAAAAAAAACTGCTTTACGGTAGAGTATAAATTGTTATTAAACAAAGTCATATGTACCCGCATGCGAAAATAGTCGAACCCTTAATTAACAAATTAAGGGGCATACACTTTATCATTGAGGTAATGTTTTGTTGCCGGATACAAGAATTGAAAATTTCAGCTTATATCTCAAATTAAATATTTTTTTTTAAATTTTAAACGGGGGCATCACAATTGAAAACTTCCACTTCTATCTCAAATTAAATGTTCTTTTTTAAATTTCGGAGGGAGACATCTCAAATAATCACTAAATTTTTAAAATAATAATTTACTCTGCAAATTCAAGTAATTCTTTGAGATATCAATGAGACCTTGAGTCAACGGTAAGGTGGAAGCTTCATATCCTTAAGGCTAATTTATAGGTTTGATTCCCTGTGACTGTAAGTATTTTTCTAATTTGATACTAGTTTGTTTTTATTATATAATAATTTATATTTCAAAATTAAATAAATACATTTAATATTTTATAAAAATTTAATCTCGTCCCAAAACAAAAAATTTCCAATTCGGTCTTTTGACTTTAGGTATCTTTAATGTAAACACTTGTCTAAACTTAAGTATGAGATTAATGATGAGACATTGACAGATAGAATACATTTCATTAATTAGGAGATTTAAGAAAGTGACCTCTAATGAACTTTGTTCTACTCAGTCAAAACCCATCCTATGCATTGGTTTTTTGTTTTTTTTTTTTTTTTATACAATCAACTCGAAAATATCCTATAAATATCAATCGAAATACCACACACACACACACATACTCATCCAAAGAGAAAAAGAAAGAAACAAAAGAGTTCAAATTCAAGATCTTAACGGCATCAGTTCAAATCCTTGGATGATTGGACAATGAATCACAAATAAGACATGCCACGTGGTGCAAGTTAACAGGAATCGACTCAAGCTAATCCAACTCAAGATTAGTGCACTTGTCCATTTACACAAAATAAATAAAAGGTTAATTACACTTGAACTCCCTCCAGAATAGCATAATTATTAGTTCAATCCCTCAAACTTTCATACTTACTAATATCATCCACCTATCTATTCTTCGTTAAGAAATTAACCCAAAAAATTGTTAAAATGACCATTATACCCATAAATATCTTGATTAAAATGTCTAATAAGAATATCACAACATTCGTATAATATAGGACAAATTGCATCTACAATATTTGAAGTATAAATGTATAATGTAATTTCAAAATATTTTTTTACTTTTGAGGAATAATTTCCCTTTATACGCTATCACAATCACCATCGGTAATACAACATTATCATTACTTTTTTTTAAATTGGCTTCATTTATAACTTCTAGATTTTGGAACTTGTCTAGACCATGCGATTAATTTCATCTCAAAAATCCATCAAAAATACTAGAAATACAACTCGCAATTACGCATCACCTTGATAAATGATAAATTTTGTAAAACTGATAAATACCTTAGTGGTATTTATAATTTTTAAAATTATAGGAACTAATGTGTAGTTACATTATATCTCAAAAAGTGTAGACGTAATTTGCCTATAGAATATACTAATCAAATTGAAATCTCATATATTTATACTATTAATAAAGCGTATAGGGGGTCTAATAACTATATTGGTCTCTTTTTGGTCTCGTCTGATGTTTCCGCTCTCTCATCTCTCTTCTTTCATTATTCACATGCTTTTAGCTTATTTCTTTTCTCATCCTCTCTCCTCTATCAATATAATATTTTTTTTGATATCTCTTCCTCTTTTTTTTTTTAAAGTTTTTATTTCTTATTTATTTGTTAATCTTATAATTCTATCTTTGTTTGAAAGCTTTTTTTTTTATAACAAACTTAATAAAATACATACATTACAAATAATTTCAAAATATATAATAATATATAAAATCTAATAAATAATTTAATTTTATATTTATAATTAAATTATAGTTTTAGTTTTTATTTTACACACATATTGAGTGTGCTGCGCCACCAACCATTACTTAAATAATAATTGGCGTTTAATGGTCAATTAATTCAATACGGTTTATGTGATCAATATTGCCTAGGAATTAAAACAATACATATCGCTAAAAAGTCATGTGTTTATTTAAAATGCGTTGGAGGCCGACGAGGTGGAGAACGCTATTATCTAAACTGTAAAAGTGTGCGAGTTTTAATCTTTATATTATTATTAGTTATTAGAAATGTCAGTTAATACAATCGAGTACAGAAAAGAATGATAATAATTCGAATATATGAGATATGATATAGAACTAAATTGCCTAACAATCACATAAACAGCTCAATTTGCAAATCGTTTCATCAAATAAAAATACAAGTCGTCCAAATTTTTACTAATAAAATGACAACCTTTAATAACCAATCTTTAACTGCTACTTGATAACCATTTTGATTGCCATTTTTTTTTTTTTTTGTTTGGGTTAAAATATTATGGGACAGAAGCGTTTCCCTTTCTTTTTTTCCTCTTGAAAGTGAAGGGGGAAAAAACAAAAAACAGATGAGCAACTCATCTTCAAATTTCCCTGCCTTTTTTTTTTTAATGCTAACAAAGTTCTTTATAAAAATGAAATTACAATTTATCAATTATTTAGATAGTGATTTCTTCTTCTCTATAAAATGACTGGAATTACCTTTCTTAAATTAAGACAAATTTAAATCCGCAACAATTTCTTGATTCACGAGCATCATTTGAAAAGTATCATACGTGATAAGACTTTAAAATAATCTCTTTTAAAGTATTCACACGCCAAGAGAACGCTATAACAAATCCGTTACATAACTACATTATATAATGAATTTTATTTATTACAAATTCATTAGTGAATTATTAGTCACTGATAATTGGTTCGTTTCTATTTTATTAAACTTCTTTATAAATATATCATAAATATCCTATATCCACGGTGCGATCTATAAATAAAGTAGATACAATTTCTTATACTGCAACATGGGATAAAAGTTAAACCTTTAATCTATATATTGAATCAACGACTCAAAAGATGAAGGAAAAATCATGAAAAACATCACATAACTATTTTTTAAACAAACACAGCCTAGGACAAAAGGAAAAGAGTCGAAGACCAACACCGAACATCGCTCAAGATAGTAAGATGCAGTGTCCCATAACATTTTTGAATGTGTCACATGCAAGAATACATTCTAACAACTATTATTAACACATGCAGAGATAGTTTTATAGACCCCATAATAATAAAATAAAGACAATGATTTGAGCATAGACAATGTTGCATAGTACAACGACTATTTTGAGTAAGATATCATTCTTTAATAATTTGACATCACTCAGATCCAATCTTGTCCCCAATGCCATCTTACCCACTTTGTACTCTCTCTCTCTCTCTCTCTAACAAAAGAAATAGATAGATGATAAAATGGGCAACAATATTATTTTGTTGCGTAAATAGCTAAACTCAGTAATTAAAAGGATTAATTGATCAGAAAAATACAGAAAGTGATCATACTTTTCTGAAAGAAAATGATAGACATTAAAGATTGAAATGTTATTCTCCTATTGTTCCAGTTGAGTCAAATCAACAATGCAAGTGACCACACCACACACAACATTATTGTTTTGTGGAAAAATGAAGGACAAGATTGAAGCAACTTTGAAGACACAGCCCCCACACAAACATGTGGCCATAGTAACTTCAAACCTACTTTAGTTATGACCCAAAACCCAAATGCTCTAGTGGGCACCGAAAAAAGACATTCTGCATATGCATAGTAGATTATAGATCAAACCCAATTTAGTTGAATCAATCAATTAGAGATTTTAGTCAATTTGGTCCCATACGATATATTTGTTAGTTGATTTTATTCTAAATTTTTTTTTTAGCCAAAATAGTCCCATTGGATAGTACTCTCTCTCCGAAATAGTCCCTCCGTTAAAAACTAACGGGAAACGCACGTGCAACTCACGTGCACCGTTAATTTTTAAATGGAGGGAGTTACACGTGGGACTACTTTAATCAATTTTGAAAATTTGGGACCAAATCGGCAAGCGCTTCTGTACTGTGGGACTAATTTGGCTAAAATATATATTTAATTTTAATCATGATTTTATGCAAATTGATTCCTCATCCAAGTCCAATGACTAATTAAATCACGTTATAAGCTTGAAACATTCTTAATTCTTTTCTTCAAACTTAGGAATTTTCGTGTGTGATGGGATTGTCAGTAAACTCATTCTCTACCGATCTCCCATTTATGCATACGAGTGTCGCTACACTTGATGTCCATGAAACAATACATCTCTCATTTGAAATAGTCATAAATGTAAGTCTTTTAATGAGTCAAGTAGATACCACACTCTTAGTTAGACTCAATAACTTTGAGTAATTTTGATCACGTTTTACAGATTTGTTTCAAAACTTTGAGTAATCTTTAATGTGATCATGGAGATCCATCCACAAACATTAAATATAAATAATATAACTAATGCTATGCAATGAAGAATTGCCAAAAAATATTAAGTGTTTGTGGTTGAATCTCCATGATTGCATTAAAGCCGTAAGATTTGGCTTCGCATAGAGATGGAAGTCTTGAACAAGTCTGTAAAACATGATCAAAATTACTCAAAGTTATTGAGTCTAACTTAGAGTGGGGTATTGACTTGATTCATTAAAAGACTTGCATTATAATTATTTCAAATGAGAGATGTATTGTTTAATGGACATCGAGTGTAGTGACACTCGTACGCATAAATGGGTGCTCGTTAGAGAATGAGTTTATTGAGAATCCCATCTCACATGAAAATTCCTAAGTGGGAATAAAAGAATTAGGAATGTTCCAAGCTTATAACGTGATTTAATTGGTCATTGGACTTGGACGAGGGATTAATTATGCATCAAGTCATAATTAAATATACATTTTAGCCAAATTAGTCCCACAATACAGAAGCGCTCGCTGATTTGGTCCCAAATTTTCAAAATTGATTAAAGTAGTCACGCGTGTATTTCTCTCCATTTAAAAATTAACAGCGCACGTGAGTTGCACGTGCGTTTCCCGTTAGTTTTTAACGGAGAGACCATTTTGGAGAAAGAGTACTATCCAGTGGGACTATCTTGGCTAAAAAAAAATTTGGGACAAAATCGGCTAGCGAATATATTGTATGGGACCAAATTGGCAATTATCTCCAATCAATTATATTTGCGTTCAATTTTCATAACTAACTGATTGCATGTTGTAAGTAGGGGATTAAAGATTATGTGCAACTGTATGGGATGTGATCTCCCATTTCGTATGTTAGATGGCATGTGATAGCATGTAATTTCTACCAAGTTTTAGGTCATATTTTCACTTGTTTTGATTAAATTTGGGTTTTAAAGTAATTGGAATTTCACTAACTTTATTTATTACTTGTTATAAGTGGAAATTGATGAAAACGAGCTAACAAGAGGCCTAAAAATGGTAAAAAGTGCAGAGGAATGTCGTACAAGGAAGTTGGGAGGTTAAATATAGAAATAATCACACTCATGGCACAAGGCGTGATCACGCCTTATGGCTAGAAATTCCCATACGGGAATAGAAGGAAAAAGTTTTGTTTCAACAAGAGTTCAACGTGGAAACAAACTCCTGTCTTGCATACGATTCCTATGGGTTTTCAATAAATTATCCTAGTCATGTTAGAAATTTGGTCAAGAGTTAGAGCATTATATACACATGTTGTAAGATCTTGTCTAGGCACCCTTGATTCTAGTTTTAGTTTTCTTCTAAAATTTCAACTTTTATATTGTAATTTGAAGTTGTTACTATGGCCATGCGTGGTTAAACGACTTTATTCAATCAATGAGTAATTCAAGGAAACGTTTTATTCAAGGATTGTGACATCTAATCGGTTTGCTTGTCTTTTAATTTTATGCGATATTTGTATATTTTTCTGTACTTTTTTGGGAAAACAACATCCCTTAATGTTGTTTTATTAGTTTTGCAATTAGGGTCCATTGTTCAATTAATGAAACTCCATAATTCCAGTTGGTAAAATCAAATCCATAATTGTTCGATTAAATCAACACAAGTGGAAAATAGTATAATTTGATTATGTCAAAACTTTTGAATTATACTATAGAAAATAAACAATCTAGTTTCGAAGAACCACGTTTGTAGGTTTGTTGGTTAGAATTGGATTTTTCTAGTTTTTAATGTTGTTAACAGGTTAAATCCTATTGTTCGACTAAGGTTATTCGTTAATTAGGGATTATTCACTGTATTTGCATGTTTAATCTATTATTAAGGAAAGATTAGGTTGGACAAGTTTTCTAAAACCTATAACCAATCTATTGTATAAATTAAAAGCTATCTTTTAAATTGATGATCAATCTATGAAAACATTATACAAAGATTACCCTTGACTGAGTTTTTATTTATATAGATTTTTTTTTAATTTACTCAATGCTTTTATTTTGTTTTGTTGACTTTTGATCAAACCCCCCCCCCCCCTCTTTTTTTTACTTTCTTTTTAACGCTTGATTATCTTGGGAATTAGTCAATAAGTTACTTCCTGTGGGATCGACTCTTCTCATCTTAATTACAAATTAATTTTGTATTTGGAAGAGTATGAATTATTTTTTGTGGATTCAACAACCCATCAACATGCCAAGATTGAATCATTTGTAATTGTGATTCCTTGTTTGGTTCATAGATTATCACTTTTCGTCTTTGATTTAGGCAGCAATTTAACAAAACACCCCTCAACGGATTTCCATGACGGTTAGCTAAATAAAAATGGAGAAGTGCTTAATTTTCTTGTTGGATTCATGTTTTTCTAAAACATGCTATGGTAGAAAAAAGTCATGGTTCAACTATTAATTTTATCTTAAATTAATATTTTCCGTTAGTCTTTTTCTTTTTTATCGCCAATTTTGTTCTCAGCTTTGAAGATGGAAAATGAATTTGATAAATTAGAGATATAAACAAACCGAACTTGCTCAGCAAAGGTTCAAACTCGAGTTTGAGTTGAATTCAAGTTGAATTTGTATTAGTTTTGAGCCGAACTTGGGTTAAATAATTCTTACTCTTAGGTCGAGAACCTATTCACAAGTTTTTTATTTATATTATACATAACTGTACATAATTATAAAGGGTTAATTACACTTACCTCCCCTACACTACAAAAAAAAAAGATTTTTGGTGACGAAATATTTTGTCACAACAGCAACAAATATCGTCACGAGAACCTGTTGTGACAAAAGTTTTCATCGCAAGAATCGTCCTAACAGGCCCGTCGCGTAAGGGTTTTCGTGACATATTGTATTTTCGTCACAACGTGTTGTGACGAAAACTTGTTTCGTCACATGTGGTCACTTCTGGTGACGAAACGTGTTGTCACGTAAGACTTAAAATTGCGTCTCGTAAGCCCAATTTTGTCACAATAAGGCGTTTGCCTAGCTACCTATTGTGACGATATAGTTTCGTCACAGTAGATGGAAGGCTGTTGTGATAATATGCCGTCACAAGAAATGAAAATTTTCATCATGACAACGTAATTATTGCGTCAAATTTTAGGCTATAGTGATGATTTCGATTTGTCACAATAGCATTAAATGCACACTATTGTGACAAAATATTTTTCGCCACGGAAAAGTTTGGCGAACTGGCTATTCAAGCTTGCTCTTGTTATCATGGAAAATAATAACCTATAAGTTCAATACAACACAATAAATTTACTTATCATAAACCAAAATAGCATTGACCCATCAGATCCAAATTCAATTCAAAGCAACAAAAAAATATTATACTAAAAACTTTCATGTATTTGTACATGTTCACATAATAATATTTATGGAAACGAGTTGGTTCATTGATACATATAGAAAAGAAACATCAAACTCAACACCTACTATCCAAAAGATGAACAATAATTTACATTCATAGTGTTCTATAAATCCACATCCATATAAAATAAAAGCAATGCTAAACTCCATGAAAGATTATCCAAGACGAGCAATTTCACATCCATTCTTCCGGCTATAGCAAAAATAAGCGTCAATCTGCAACAAGTGACAAATAAAACTAATAAGACACAGTAGCAAAAACTAACAAATAAAAAATTAAAAACCTAATGAAAAAAATTGTTAAACATGTTATAAGTGAATATCAACCTATAGTCAAAATATCTAATTCCTAAAACAAGAAATGAGAAAGCCAAATTCAATGAAATAAAAAACTTTTCCGAGTAAATATGAATTCAAAGTTACCTAAACAAGGATTTACCAAGACAAAGTCGCACCTGCATTGTTGCTAGCCTGCATCTTTAACCATAATTCTTGCATCTGCTGCATTTGTGCTTGTAGTGCCTCAATTTTCTCCTTATTTTGTTTATTTTCGTCCTTCTGTTCTTGTAAATCTTGAGTTAGTGTACTAATTTGTTGTTTGTCAATTTGAAGCTCGGTCTGTGAGGCACTTGAAGGAGCATTATTAGCACGAGAAACCTCTACTCCACCTCCCATCCCTTTTTGGTAACCTGATCGACGACCAAGTGTAGACACAAGAATTTCATCTTCAGACATAGGCTCTGTCTCTTCATCCATGGCTGCATCCTGTAGCTCACTCATGACAGCCTGAAATAACAATGTGAAAATGACATGAGGTTGTTTGCAATAAAAAACACAAAAACATTACAACAAATAAAGAAATCAACAATCAAGTGAAACTCAACCACAAACTTAGTAGCATAAATTTGTATGTGTAATAACATATCCACCAAAAGTTAAAATAATAACACTCAAAAACAAACTTACATATTTTGATTGAGCTACAGAATTCACAAACTGTCCGGCTTTTGTAAGATGAGTATCTTTCCATAATTTGATTTTGCTAGGATCAACCTATAAAAAAGACCAAATGTTCAATCACAAATCTTATTGCAATTCTAAACTATTAGTGGCATGCTAAAAATATATAACCATACCATTTTTCTGTAACGACTAAGGTATCTAACTTTTCCAGATGTATGGTTGAAAGGCAATTAATGCTTGGCGATTCGCTGAATTGACCTTTGATCGTTCCTATATTAAGATAAAATAATAGTAAGCTTAGCATTAAAAAAGATAAGCTTTTCAAATGAATATTAAGAAAATATGGTAAACATTATAATTCACCAAAACATCATTAAACATTTTTCTTCTAACATTACCTTAAATTTGTCACTTTCAAGCCAATCGCAAACAGAGAGCCATTGTTGCATTGTCACCTCTAAACGCGGACTTTGGTGCCGTGGATTAATCCCTTTTTTCACAAATTTCTTATACTCCTCATGCAATCGATTCCTCCAACGTCTATAACTTGACTGGAACTCATTGTCCACTAGTTTCTGAACACGTTGAGCGTTCCACTCCTCAAATTCAAACCATTGCTACAAAAATAAGATTATTAAACTGTAAATCCATCATGAAAGGTACAAGCAGTTTTATACCGAAAAAACATATTCTCTATTATGAAATAAAAATAAAATTAATTACCAATAATCTCCGACGACATACTTCCTTGTTTGTTTCTGGTATTTCCCTCCACAAAGATACTCCAACAATTTCTGCACTTGTTCTGATAATAATGCCAATCGCCTCAGCAAATTCAGCCTCGTGATTTTTGTGTTTTCCTTCGACAACTAGTCCACTATTCTGTGTCTTGCACTGTTCATCGCGATCCCTTGTACGAAATCGAATCTCATTCACAATGCACCCTGTGTAACACTTTGTATTCAATTTCAAAGGATAATTTGCCAAAGACCACAACCCATCTGTAACCTCTTCAGACCCATGGTGGTGTAACAAGTTTATCTACACATTAGACTACAAAAGTTAAAATTATATAAGGCGTTTAACAATATTATTTTTATTGTTGATCGGATAATCATAGCTTACATGATCTCTAAACCATTGCGGAAATTGTTCCTCTTGTCTCTTGTCATATTCTTCCAGGTCACCAACTTCGTCTAAACTAATCCCCATTAGTTTTGCTTTATGTAATCTGGGAAATTATAGACAATACATATGACTTATTATACTCAGTAAGAACTATACTTATCCCCAGAATATAAACATAAAATGTCTTACCTCAAGTAAGGCTCAACTTCTTCATAATTGGTCAAGATGTACCAATGAGCCTTCTTTAATACTTCATCTGGTAACATAATTCCAATTGTGATTTGCCCAAACGGACGACATTTCATTGAAAATATAGAAAGTATGTTTCCATCTTGATCATGCGCACCATCATAATTACGTTTCGGATGATTAAATTTTGTCTCCATATCAGGAAGATACAATGACAAAAATGTCAAGCTTTCATTTACAATGTAAGCTTCAGCAATTGAACCTTCAGGGCGCGCCTTATTACGGACAAATCCTTTGAGAGTGCCTAAAAACCTACTAACGAAGTTGTATCAAAATAAATAATCTAATGAAAAATCTTTGACAATCATTAATATTATTACCTTTCAATTGGATACATCCATCGAAATTGCACTGGTCCAGCAAGTTTAGCCTCTTGAGGGAGGTGAACAGCTAGGTGGACCATCAAAGTAAAGAAGTACGGTGGAAAAATTCTTTCTAACTTGCATAAGATGACTGGTATATTTTTTTTCAATGTTTCAACATTCTCCTCCTTCAATGTTCTTGAGCATAACTCCTTAAAGAAATCTCCTAATTCATATAAAGCATCATTTACTTCCTTTGTTAAATAACCACGGATTCCTGCAGGAATCAACCTTTGAAGCATAACATGGCAATCATGAGATTTCAGGCCAGATAACTTATTATCCTTCACACATCTTGATATATTTGCAGCATAACCATCAGGAAACTTAATTGATTTCAAGAACTCATAAAACTGACTTTTTTCTTGTGAAGACAATGTAAAGCATGCAGCTGGCTTTATGGGTTTATTGTCCTTGGCACGTACCCGCATATGTAACTCCGCCCTAATTCCTAAATCACGCAAGTCCTCTCGTGCAACAACAGTGTCTTTTGTTTTTCCCTTAATATCAAGAAGTGTGCCAAGCATATTATCACAAATGTTTTTTTCAATGTGCATCACATCAAGATTATGTCAGATCAGTAATTTTGGCCAATATGGTAACTCAAAAAATATACTCTTCTTCACCCAATTTACTTGCTCAGGAGCACGTTTTCTTTTTCGATTCATTGGATGCTTTCCAGGCTCACTAAACACATCATGCAAGCTTTCAAGCCACTGTAGCAAATCATCACCAGATAGTTCCCTAGGCTTTCCATCCCTAGGCTTTCCACGGTGTCCTTCCTTTCCATTAAAGTCTCTTTTATTTTTTCGAAAGGAATGATTCCCATGGAAAAATCGACGATGTCCCATATAACATGTCTTAGTTCTTAACTGATTAAAATCAGTTTTGTCGTAACAACATGGGCATGCATAGTGGCCCATGGTCAGCCATCCAGATAACATACTATACCCAGGTAAGTCACTAATAGTCCACAATACCGCAGCATGCATTTGGAAATTTTGTTTTGTGCATAAATCATAAGTTTCAAGACCTACATCCCATAGTTCCTTCAAGTCATCAATTAAAGGTCGCAAATATATGTCAATATCTTTTCCAGGAGAGTTTGGGCCGGGAATAAGCAACGACATCATTAGAAATGAATCACGCATGCAATCATAAGGTGGCAAATTATAAACTACAAGTATAACAGGCCACATGCTATATGCATTGTCGAAGTTTGACCAGGGGGTAAAGCCATCACTCGCTAACCCCAATCTCACATTCCTTGAATCTTTTGAGAAATCAGGATATTGTGCATCAAGATGCTTCCAAGCTAAAGAGTCAGATGGATGTCTTGCAGAACCTTCCTCATCTACTCGCTTTTCTTTGTGCCAAGTCATTTTTGAAGCCATTTTGCTAGACATAAAGAGTCTTTGTAGCCTAGGCTTTACAGGGAAGTATCTCAATATCTTATGAGGAGCCTTCTTATTTTTGCCATCATTATACTTCCACCTTGATTCTTTACAGACTGGACACTTATCCTCTGTTTCATTCTCTTTCCAAAATAGTGCACAGTCATTCTTACAAGCATCAATCTCATCATACCCTAGCCCAATTTCTGCTAGGAACTTTCTCATACCATAAAGAGAAGATGGGAGTATTGCACCTTCCGGTAAGACATCTTTTAGAAGTTCAAGTAACATATTAAATGACTTATAACTCCATTTGCCCAAAACTTTAAGATGCATCAATTTAACAACAACAGATAAAAATGTCATCTTACAACCTGGAAATAATTTCTGTTGATTGTTAATTAACAACTTTCCAAAACTCTCTGTCTCCACATGGTAGTCATTGTTTACTTGATGTGCCCTATTCATTTCAGTTAGAAGTTCATCCAATTCACCACCTAAACCATAATCTCCAGAATTCATGACATTGTCATTATCATTGTCATGTACTACAGCGTCATAGTTCCCAACTCTAGGCGTACCCTCCCCATGGAATATCCAATCAGTATATGATTGTGAAAACCTATTAATGTGCAAGTCAACTTCCACTTCATTAATTGTTTTGTGGATAGCATTGTTGCATTTAATGCATGGACAACGAATCAAATTATCATCTCTCATCACATTTTGCTTTGCAAAGTTAAGAAATGACCGGACACCGTTCACACATGAATCACTAAATGTATTTCTATCTCTGATCCAACTTTTATCCATTACCATGTACCTATATAAACAATCCAACAGCATATTATTCATAAAGCACAAATGACCAAAATATTGAGAGAAATTATTAACCAAGATGGGGGAATTTGAAGTCAAAGGTGCAAATATATAAAACAAAAAAAAAGAAAGAAAATTTAATATTATATAAGAAATTGTTTAATTATTTTATTTTTTAATTATATTTATTATAATTAATATATTTAAAATATTTAAAATTTAATAATATAAAAGAAAATTTGGATAGTGTGAAGTTGAAGGTTACTAAATTACACTCCAAGCACATAGACGTATAAGCTGATTGTGATATGTAAAGAGAAAGTAATCTTGTACTCTAAATAAAAAGAATTTCATACCTTTAAGATTTAGATAAGGGGGTTACTTGTAATTTTATAGCAGTTCAAGAGGTTAGTGTAATTTTTCCATGTAAGCAGGTAGAATTTTCGAAGGGAGGTTAGTGTAATTTTTCTTTTTGTTCTTTGCTGAGGCAGCAGTGGCAGCAATGGGCTTCAACCTTTATTTTTAAATTCTAGAAAGTCCATTGTCCCATATATTTTTTGTCCAAACACAAAGCACAATCATACTCATAAAATAAACAACTAAGTATATACACTATTTCTAACCATATTCAAACAAACACTTGCAATGATTTCTTAACAACAATAATTCAAATTGCAAAAATTGAGTGCCAAACATAATATTCTCACTCAAAATGACTAAAAGTTACCTTGATGTTTTGGAGACCGGATATTAGTCACACAGTTGGATTGTTAGAATCACCAAATGTTATCCAAAAGCAGTAAAAGGCTTCACCAAATTGCTTAGCCAGCTTTAGTCATGAACCGGACCTATAGCTTGCACAGATTTTAAAACTAATTTAGTTTAAACAATTTGTTGCATTACCAATTCCAAGGAAAAATGAATCCCAATATTACAAAAGTAGCAAAGAAAATATTGTTGTGCAATCTCATTATGAGAGAGAGAGAGAGGGATAGGAATTAATAAATGATTTTCTGACAACATGAGGATCAATTATATGAAATGATGAATTACACTGGATAAATCAATGGAATGGACAGCATAAAGGCAATTTGCAATACATAATTTGGGAGCAAATTGCATATGCTGACGTAAAATACTGTTAAGTACAAACATGTAACAAGTCACTCAAGATGGTTAAGCAAATGTAAACAAAAGCATCCAATCCCTAGTACAAGAAAAAGGAAACTAAATGACAAACAGGGGCTAGACATGAAAAAATACCAACAAGTAGGCAAATAAGATAAACATATGGTAAAATGATCAGATGCCTTGGTGAAAGAAATTCAAGATCTCTTAACTAGTCCAAAGAGTTGTATGTGTTGGTTCGTCCAAAATCGACATTCTTACTTTCCAGCACCACATACTCTTACATAGCTCAGGACATGAAATATTTCCATCATATATTTCAGTCTAAGCTACAAGGTCAAAATAGCACTTCTCAATGAGACTTGGATCATATAATTTTATGTTATCCTTATTCATGTAGTTCTTTGATTCAAGTGGCGAAATCTTTAAAAAAAAAATTATATCACAACGTCAAATGTTCAAATGACAAAGTTTAGCGCGGTGCAATTCAGGGCGGTATAGAGGATGAGAAGGTAAAGAACTTCCTGTATAACAAAACCAATCAAGATAAAACAAATAAAAAAGAAAAATAGAAGTAAAAACAGTGGAAGCAAAACTTCGTAGCCAACTGAGAAAAACTTCCAACAGACCCATTACTTTTGATTGGTGGATGGCGAGAGTCGAAAACGAAACAGATTTATGCACTGTCTTCTCTCAATTGGTTTTACGAAACACACTTTTTTGTTTTTCCTCCCCTCTCCTAAACTACAATAAATTATCCCCTCACACACAGTGGATTGATATTTGGCAGTCTCTTTTTTCCTAAAGATGCAGCTTCATCACAAAAAGAGAATATAATTGAAAAATAAGCCACATGTAGAGTCAGAACAGAAAATTATCAGAAAATTACACAAACCCTAGGAATCGCAGAGAGGAGATAGTGGCGACAGTGATAAAGAACGTAGTGGGCAATAGAGAAGACGAGCCGTGTTAATTCGAGCGGAGCGAGCGGGCACAGTGTCTGCTAGCAACGAAATCGATGGCGGCTATGTGCCTCCGACAAAGGGGCTAGCACAATGTCTCCTTTCGACGAAGGTGGAAACAAGAGGAGATTTCGGCAATAACTGGAGGAAAATTGGAAGATTTCTAAATTTCAACAGGGGTGGGAATAGGCGTTTAGTTGAGTTTTGGCAGAATCAAAGTTCTAATAGAAATATAGATAGGTACTGAACGACATAGTTTGGGAAAATTCTTAAAAGGAAAAAAAAAAGGAGCGGCAATAGAAAATCGAGCAAAAGTTTTGGAGGGAATATGATCATGACGAAATGGCAATCGTCACATTAAAAACTTTTAGGCAACAAAATATTTCGTCACCAAAACCAGATTTTGCCACATGACACTTCACGGAATTGGCCACGGCGCATCCGACCTCTTTTTTGTGGCGATATGGAACTCTTGTCATGACAGATTATATTTCATGTGACGAAATATTGTATTGTCGCATGAGTTCAAGTTTCTAGTGACGATTTCAAATTATGTTACCTTAGCCTAACTTAATGTGACGAAAAAGAATTTCGTCACTAGAATTTGTCGCAACAGTTCGCTGTTTTTGTAGTGCTAGGTTTACTTTATTTCAAAAAACACCCCAATATTTGGAAAATTACAATTACCCCCCCCCCCCAAACACCGAATTGAGGGGGTTCCATATTATATCTGACGGACTTGATAAAAAATCAATTTTGCCCCTAACTAATTTAAGCAAAAAAAAAGGGAAAAAATTAAAATTTGAAAAACCCAAAATACCCCATTAAAACTAAAATTAATTTATTTAAATAATTTTTTTTTCTTTTCTTTTCTTTTCTTTCTTTAGATCTCTCTCTCTCCGGTGGTGGTGTGGTGGGCGGTCAGTGTAGTAGGGCGGCTAGATAGATCTCGAGAGAGAGAGATGATAGATCGAGGGATGAGAGAGAGAAAGAGGGTACAGAGAGACGATAGATAAAGAGATGAGAGAGTGAAAGAGGGAGGTGGCGGCAGCAGTGGAAGCAATTGTGTGTGTGTGTGTGTGTGTGTGTGAGAAAGAGAGAGAGACAGAGAGACAGAGAGAGTTGGGAAGACAAAAAGGTAAAAGGAAAAAAAATGATTTATTTAATTATATATAATATGTATTGTAAGTTTTTATCAAATATTAGAATATCAATAATTTTTTGTATTTATAAAAACAAAGTTTATAATATTATAAAATATTTTTATATATTTTGTATTTATTAAATATAATTTACATATGATAATTATATATTGTAAAGTATATGTTTATAAATATTTGCATTTATTATATCAAAGATTTAATTTTTTTATTTTTTAAATATATAAAATATTTTTAAATTTATTAAATAATATATATATATATATATATTTTTTAAATTTTCAATTAGGAACCAAAAGAGTTTTCATTTGGCCTAAAAAAACAAAAAAACCCCTCGAAGGCAAAATAGTCATTCTTATGGTCAAACACCTATTCTTGCTTCCAAAAGGGCAATTTTGGAGGTTTAAATTTTTTGATTAACGAAAACCGTTAGTCAACTAACAGCAGATACAATTTGTTGGACGGAGAGTAAGTTCAGGGCGGTAATTGTAATTTCCCAAATGTTGGGATATTGTAAATATAGTAAACCTCAGGGGAGGTAAGTGTAATTCGCCCTATTTATTTATAAATAATATATTGATATTTGAATTCAAGCCCGAGCTCGAGCTCGAACCTGCTCCACAAACCCAATAAAATAATTCAGAACTTTTTGAATATGAGCTCAACGTGAAGCCAATAATTTATTCATAAATTAGAATCAAACGAACCGAGCTCCAATTTTTGCTAGCTTGTCAAGCTCGAATTTGATTTATTTGATTCAAGCTCAAGCTCAAACTTGGAAAAATGCCAAACCTCGGCTGAGCTCATTCGCATCTCTAAGCCAAATCCCTACCTCTTGTCAGCGTTTATGTTGTTGTGTATAAAATACCAATATCCATGGTTGTGGTTTTGGTGACCGAATTTGTATCCACTCGCAGTGTGGAGTCTCTGTGGAGTCAGGTCATGGTTTCGGATACACATAGTACAATTTTAAAGGAAAAATATGCTAACAAAAAAAAAGTGGGGGAAACAAAATTCGACCCAACAAGCTCACTATATTACGCATGATGACTCGTCTTTCGAATGTTTGGTTATTTTTTATGGTTTTATTTTTATTTTTATTTTTATTTTTATTTTCGAGTTCTGGTGTTTGATATTTGTAAAGGAGTAGTAATCCTAATTTTATGTTGTTATTTTTAGCAGCATAGGATGGTGATGATGTCACTAATAAATGATGGAATCATGGTTGTACACTTTTTGAATTATTAATAAAACTACTACTTCTTCGAAGAAAGAAAAAAGCTCACTATATTACGCACCACCAACATGGTCAAAGGCCAACTCGGTGACAACACCATAGAAATCAAAAAGGTATGTAATGCCGGTACAACACAACTATGCAGAGGCACAATGAAGTCCTGTTTTACAAAGCACAAGTCCACAACACACGATACAAGACACTACATTGAAAGCACACAAATCATAACACAACACATTCTACGGTCGTATCACGGCTGCCATACAACATCTTAGGGAAAGCATAAAACATTCACTGAGGCCGCTAAACTCGTCTACCATTTCAGCGTTTCTTCATGGCGGGCATCGACGATGAAGAGGTTTGGGAGCCTAATTGGCCTTCATCTCTCTCTCTTTGTCATCTTCAAATGAATCAGCTGCAACACAGAGCTTGATCACTTCATTTTCATCTAGAGGCATCATACGATTGTTCGTGGCAGAAGAGATGGTTGAGAAATGGCATTAGCGGCCATCTTGACTGAGTCTTGGCTGCCTTGATTAATTCATTAACATTTCTGCAGGCAACTTTCTTTACATCAGGGTACCATCTCAGGATTCAAAGCAAGATAAGAGCTGAAAAACTACCAAGCGTGAACAGAACATCAGATAGATAATCCACCTAGTCAATGCTTAAGCACAGAACTAACACAAAACCCAACACAAAAGGTTCATATTAGATCTACACAAACTGCCTGGCCGAAGTTACCCCTAAACCGAATTTTAGTATTACAGTTCAAGATAACAGATGGTTCATAACTTCATATAAAAAAAAACAATGCTGTTTATCAAGTTCTCAATAAGAAAAATAGAGTTGTCTGTCACCATGCAATACAAATTTCTAACAAATTAGAGGACGAATACAATTTTGGAACATAAGCTAGTACCTGAACCAAAACATTGCATGCCAATGACAAGAGGTCTTCACCATACATACTCTCCCACATAGCTTCAAATGGAATTTGAGCTTTTGCGTAACCATTCTCAATATCATTGACGCCTTTGTAACGATAGCGGCACTGATGCAATCTTATGAATATTGTTGGTCTTGGGTGGGGGGGGGGGGGGGTTGAGATTATATCAGAACAAATAACCGATTGGAGTGCACATGCTGAGTCTGGATTCATTACTCAGAAACAAACAAGAAACTCAAGCAAAGAAGCAGATTTAGCGCCCGTACTGAGTTCAGACTCATCTCAGATTCAGAGAGAGAGGCCAGCAAATAACCTTATCCCAGAAACAAGAAATTATGTATCTAGAGACACACTATCACTACAGGCAGGAATCTCAAATTTTAAGCAAATTCCTTTAATCTCCACAGGGTGAACGATTATATTTCAACTCCATACTCTGGAAAAAGATTACATATTAAAAAGAAAAGTAACATATATATATATATATATATATATATATACATAGAAGAGAACAACGACAACGTTGATATTTTACTTACCAAAACACCAGTAAGGCATGGGGGCCAGGCGTCCAATGAGGTCCGTAAACCACACAAAAAAATACCCACAATGAAAGCAGCATGTTTGGCCTAATCTTGCAAACTAAACGCAACGACGCAACCTAAAGTACAAAAAAGCTAATAGCCTGATTTTAAACATGAAACTCAAGCATGGGCACATGGCATTGATATATGGCTAACATTGTGATACAAGATTAGCTGCAAAAAGAAAACTACAGGATGAAAATGGATAGCCCTTGAAAGCTTTCCCGTTGCTACTTCCACTAAATCTCCTTGGCCGAACTATGGGCGAAGAAACTTTAGTGGAAGCAGCAAAAAGAAGCTTGGGCTATCCAACTTACAAACATTATTTCAACACAAAAATGAAATACAAGCAGAAGAATAAGGTATGTGGTCCGACAGGGCCTTTTGTTTTCTTCCTCTAAACATAGAATTAATCCAGCTCCACCACAGGGTTGCGGTTTCCATTCTCCTTTCTTGATCGGTAAGCTTTTGCCTTGTCAGGCGCAATGATCTCCAGGGCATGATGAATGCATTTGTTGTATGAGAAGTCCTCCTCCGTTCCATCTGTTCTAACCAAGAAAAAGCAGGTTTCTTTGTGGTCGGGGTGACGGCCAACCTGCAATATATTCAAAACATGAGACGATAAATTAGAAACACGCACACATGGAAAAAAAGGATCGACTGGTGCAGATTAGAGACTGGAGAGGAGTCCAATCCCACAAAAACTATAACAATTTTCCAGGCTTAAATAACACTTATATAAATCAAGAAGGTTACCAAGCAATGAACTAACATAAGAATGAGGAATCTAATGTAATCAATATTGAATTCCTAAAACTAATTCCTTTTTCTATTTTCTTAAAATCTTTTTACAAGCCAATGTGTATATTCTCTCAATGGATTAATACATCTTTATAATACGTACCTTTATCCCTAGAACACCAGTTCCAATCTTCTCTTCCCATCTTGGATGAAAATGCAGAGCCCTCATTGCAGTAGACTTATCTTCTTCACTTAACTGGACGTTCGCAGGATACCTACACCATCACAAAAACATAAGTAAACAATTCATACGTATTTTCCACTCGCATAACAACCGAGACTCAGCAAACAATTAAATTTGAAAAGTAGATCCAAGAGGGAAACTGGAAAAGCAAAAAAAAGATTTCATGTTATTTTGAAAAATATACTTAGCATGACTGAAAATAGATAATGCAAGAACAATATCACAGCAAAGTTGGATTATAAAACTTGAACAATGTAATATATTGACATAAAAAAGATATTAAAGAGGAAAACTGGAAAGGTAGAAAAAGCCGCACTTACTCTTTTAGCATACGCTTCAATTTTTGTGAAATTTTCTGTAATCCAACCACAGAGAAATGTTGTGAGACCATTCTTGTGAGCAAACTTTTATGCACTTTTGTGTTGAAATGAGACACAAAAATAGATTCTCGAGGAACTTCCTTTGCTGTGACCTTTGTTTTCAGCAGAGCATATACATCAATTGGCTTAGCAGGTTCATGCCCCTATTGCACGACAATGTAGAAACAATTAAATAAGGGAAATGGTGCACCCTTCAACCATGAAATGCAGTCTTATGTATGACATGCACACAGAAAGAGGAAAAACGTATAATTATAATTTATCTATGATTGGGGAATAAAATTTCTTTGACATTGGGATAAACATTCTGGGCAATGAAAGAGACATTTGGACAGAATTCCCGTAGGAAACTCAACTAGGATTTCCACTATTCAAATCACAATCTAATATAATTCCTTTTGTTGCAATAATTACAAGCAACTTCCCCTGAATCCCCTCTTGGTTTTAAATTACACATACCTTGTTTCCAACTCATTTCCACTATGCAGTTAGCTCTGTTGATTATTACACATAGTCAAACGATGTTACAATTCAAATTTTAGTTTACTTTTAAAATGGTTAAGATGTTATTCAAGTTTCTTAATAAGATTTTCCAATCTTGATTAAATTTTGATGATCAAAAGGGGGTTATTTGTAATTTTAAAACTAAGAGGGGAAGTTCGTGTCATTACACATAGTTACAAGGGATCAGATATTCCTACCTTCCCATTGTAGATAATATCAAATTGACAACCAGTTCCAATTGAGGGAGTTTGGCCCCATGACAAAGCCTCCAGACTTCCTTGAAGGCCATCCATTTGTCCCATCTTGGCCGCTTTCACAAGGCAATCACTAGGATTCTGTATTTAGTAAAGATACACAAAAATATGAGCTAAATAAATGCATTTTCTTTCCAACAAAAGAAATGATGACAGTGAAGCAAAAGGACAAATAGAAATTTGAACTTTACAAACCAAAAAGCAGGCTTGACTGAACGGTGAATGAATATTAGCTTCCTTTCTTTGTTGTGCTAATCCTTTGGCGTTTAACGCCACAAATTCTCCAGTTGATGATAGGCAATTTGCAGTGACAACTAAATGTTCTGGAAGGATGAACTTCCCGGTGTCCGTGATGGCAGAATGCAAACTCTGAATTTGAAGATGCAATATTAGTTTTTCTCAACAAACAGAGGGAATAACGATTACCAGACCCAAGGCCCATAGGATAGTTTGTAGATGAGTAAAATTACCACAGTGAAGGGCTAATGTGAAATTATAATATATCAAAAAAGAACAACTCACGTTTACAAAACACTGCCACGCCGAGTCAATCCCATTTGCTTCACTATACTCATGAATATCATCAGGATGACTGCGCTCCCAATCAATTAGACAAAATATCCGGATGCAATTATCTTTGAGGATGCTCCAGAATCTAGTCCTATCACAATATTCTGACATGGAAACTCGCAAAAAGAGTTCGCCCGGAGGGCGTGCAGAAAGTTTTTGGTGATTCAACTCATCTTTCCATAAGATATCAACCTTTTTAAACTCCGCAAATCCTAAACAACAAATAGCAAATATTAACATAGACGAGAAGTATGACTATGTGATACATTTGATTTGCAGAGTTCAAACACAAGGCGGTAGGGGGGGGCAGGAACACATGAGAAGTAAAAGATGTGAAGTCAAACACAGGTCTGCAGGTGTGTTCTCTTGGAGATACTTGGAGATGCTTCAGTTTACAACTGAAGTCAAGAGTGAGGAATACACCTTTTTGTGTAATTAGCAACGGGTAGGTAACAATTATGATCATTATATTGAAATCAGAGTAGCTGCCAGGAAGCAATCATAAAACAGTCTATTGGTTAAATGTCCAAGAATTTTAAATGCTTTTTACTATGAGTGATAATAATATCCTAGAGCAAAATCCTCTGCTAAACAATTCACCTCAAGCTCTGGCCCATGCGTCAGTACAGACCATGGCTTCATATGTGGTATTTGATATGATATTTGTTGAATAACCACCTCATCTAAAAAGCTTAAGCTGTTAGAGAGGAAAATCATCATATATTTATTATGTCCAACATGCCCTCGCATGTTTCTGTATCAAGCCTTGCACGTGAAATTCTTTTCCATAAATGGGTGGCGGTGAGATTCGAGCACAAAACCTCTTATTTGGTCTGGTTGTGATACCATGTTAAATGACCAGCTCATTTAGCAAGCTCTGATACCATATAGAAATATTAGGGGTTTGAGCCTAACTCAACCCCAAAAGCTAGCTCATGAGATGAGGATTGTCCAAGCCATTATTAAGTAAACCACATCTTGGTATTTGATCGATGTGGGACAATTAATACGCCCCCCTCATGCCCAAGCCCAAATATACGACAAACAACTTGGAGCGTGAAATTAGTATAGTGGGGAGTCCATTTAATAACACAGGACCTAGCCTACTCTAATACCATGTTGAACGACCACCTCATCTAAAAGTTTAAGTTGTTAGAGAGGAGAATCATCATATATTTATTATCTCCAACATTATTCAAGGACCATTAGAAAATAAGTTAACAGCATTACCCACAAATAAGTTGTCTACGCATTATTTTTAACATGGATGAGAAAATACCACCAAAGTAAGTGGACAAATTTCAGATTCAAAAGAATAATTTTTTAAACAAAAAATGATGATTTATGATCCTAACTTTAAACATGACCACTTGAGGCAAGAGATCCTAGGAAGAGGGACAAATGAAACAGGTGCATACTTCAAAAAGTCTGATCAATATCAGGTCTTTGAATTCAAGTTTCAATTATTTTCTTGAAGAGACTGAACCTAGTAATGTTGATTGGTTCAGACTGTTGGAAGAGAAAAATATGTTCGTATATTATTCATAACCTTCTATCTTCTTTATATAGAGATGGAAATAGAATAATACAAGAGTTCTAACCAAACTAGAAATAAGATAACAAAGAAATATTAGAATCCTAATTACCATAATATGCTAACTTACCAAATATTCTATTAGATCTTCTAACACTCCCCTTAAGCTACTCCCCCTTAAGCTGGAGAAACATACATAACTTGCTAAAAAGAAAAACAACAATAAAAATATAAAAAAATAATCCTAACAAATTGAAAAATATCCTAAAATATTAAATATTTCATTCCTCCCCCTCAAGCTAAGAATTCTGAAAGCTTGAAACACCAAGAAGTTACAGAAGTAGCAATCTTGTTGCAAAGAGCACAATCTCATCATAACTTGATAGATTGATAAAGAGCACGATCAAATCGTGAAAGCATAAAATAGAATCACAGCTAAACGTGACAGAATATAAGTCATGATTGAACCTTGATAGGTAAAGAGTAAATGACGAAGAGAGTTCATCAAATCGTGAGAGAAGTTGACAAATCACAGGAGAATCGTGACAGAGATAAAAAATCATGGCATAGCCATGACAATGAGAAAAGCACAATCAAATTGTGACAACAAGATAAAATATCACGATCTAGTCATGACAAAAATAATTGTGTTGTTGAAATTCTAAATATGTCTAGATACATTAGACATGTGAGAAATAATATGTCTAGATACATTAGACATGTGAAAAACATTAGGGACTATTTTATGCCTACATTTCTGCCCTATATTCATAGTCATTGCCATGTATTACTCGCTTCAAACCCTATATAATGGGGGTGGTTGAGTTGAGAAGATACACACAATACATAGAATTTTAACCTTCTCAATTCTCAACATGTGTAAGTATTGGAGAATTAATAGAGAAAAAGAGAAAAGAATACCACATAGGTGTAAAGAATGACAAAAAAATTTTTTTCCTTTTTCCGCCTACCCAACACCCCTGCCTGCTGCGCCGAGCGTCACCCGCCCCACCCAAACGACCGCAGAGTGTTCTTCAATCGTGTCGCCTCTCAGACGTGTCGTGCTACTCTCTGGTACAATCGTTCTCGATCTTGTTGCTTTTCTCCAAGAATGTTTTTTTTCATTCCCATTCCCATCTCTCGAAAAGTGAGACACTTCTGCCATTTTTTTTTTAATGTTATGTCCTCCTTTTATCCTTAATAAATTATCCTACCACCTCTTGTGTGTGTTATGACCCAATTACCCCCACCACCTCATACCTTCTTTTTTTTAACTTAGTCTTCTTGGTTGTGACCCCAAATTTTTTAATGGCCTCAGATTCCAAAGCCCCCCTTGGTACTACTGTCAAATTTAATGGTCGAAATTATGTTTTATTGTCTCATGCCTTTAAATTGTTTCTTGGATCCCAAAATAAACTAAAACATGTTTTGGAAGATCCCCCTAATTCAAAAGATGAAATTTTGTTGAGTGGCAATAATCAGATTATTCTGTCATGACGTGGCTCTTAAATAGTATGGAGGAATATGTTAGCTCTACTGTTGTGTTGTTACCCAATGCAAAATCAATTTGGGATGCCATTCATGAAATGTATTCTCATGAGAAGAATATTTCCCGTGTTTTTGAACTGCATGAAAAATTGTTTTCACCCAAACAAGATGATCGCCCGGTCAATGATTATTTTGCCTCAATCAAGGGAATTTTAGATGAAATATTACTATATCATCCCCTAAGTTGTAATGCTCAAACCCAGAAGATTCAATGGGAAGAATTTGGTGTCGCCAAATTCTTATCTGGACTCAATCCTATTCTTCAACCTGTTCGAGATCAGTTATTAGCCAGCGATACTGTTCTGACCTTGTCAAATGCTTTGGCTCGAGTGCTCAGGGTTACTACTAGGTCCTCTTGCTCCACCATTCCCCATGAGGCTTCCGCTACGGCTATTCGGGGTCACAGTCGCGGCCGTAGCTCCTCTCGTGGCCATGTGCCCGGGGGGGGGAGGGACCGTGGTCGTGCCTTTGATCCCTCCAAAGGCCAGCGTCACTGCAGCTATTGTGGTCGGACCAATCATTCAACTGACAAATGTTGGGAAAAATATGGCAAGCCCGACTGGGCTAATGCTCTCACTAATGATCCTGAGTCTTCTATACCAGACTTTGACACTGTTACACTAAGCCATGCAGAATATGAGAAATTAGTGCACGCTCCTACTGCCAACTCAACCACTCAGGCAACCACATCATCTACAGATGCCTTTGCTGCTTCATTTGGTGAGTCTTGGTTACTAGATTCTGGTGCCACTAACCATATCACCGGTAACAAATCTTGATTTTCTACTTTATCTTTTTCTGATTCATTATCCCCTGTTTGTCTTGCGGATGGTTCTTATTCTGCCATCTCTGGCTCTGGTACTGTCCAGCCTACTAAAGATATAACTCTTAATAACGTACTATTTGCCCCTACTTTCCCTGTTAGCCTATTATCTATTAGTTGTCTTACCCAATCCCTAAATTGTTCTGTAACATTTTTCCCTTCCTATTGCTTGTTTCAGGATCTGCAGACGGGGAGGACGATTGGTGGAGGACATGAACGTGGTGGCTTGTATTTGTTGGATACGGGTACTAAACCTCTCAGCGTTAGTGCTCTATCTGCTTCTATCACCCCATTTCAATAGCATTGTCGTCTAGGCCATCCTTTCTTACCGAAATTAAAAAAGATTTTACCTTGTGAGTCATCAGTCTCTACTATTAAGTGCGAGTCTTGTGAATTAGGGAAGCACCACCATGCTTCGTATCCTCGTCGTGTGGAAAACCAAAGCTCTTTTTCCCTTTGAACTTGTTCACTCAAATGTTTGGAGTCCTTGTCGTGTCACGTCTTTGGGTGGGTTTCAATACTTTATTGTGTTTGTTGATGATTATTCACGAATGACTTAGGTTTATCTACTCAAAAATCGAACTCAAGTTCCTCATGTACTCACCTCTTTCTACAAGGAAATAAAGACTCAATTTTCTGTCAATATTCGAATTTTTCGCACAGATAATGCTTTAGAATTTGTTCAACATACCGTTAACAATTTTTGCGATTCCAACAGGATTTTGCACCAAACATCCTGTACCTATACCTCACAACAAAATGGTGTGGCTGAACAAAAACATCGTCATATTTTGGATGTTGCTCGTACTCTCATGACTCATGAATGTTCCTACGGGTTTTTGGGGCGATGTTGTTCTTACTGCATGTTTTCTCATTAACCGAATGCCTTCGAGTGTCCTTCATAGGGACATTCCATACTCTTGCCTTTATCCCAATCGCCCTCTCTTCTCTGTCTCCCCTCGGGTCTTTGGGTGTGTCTGTTTTGTCCATATTAACTTCCCTAATCATAATAAACTAGCTCCTCGTTCTGTTAAATGCATATTTCTTGGTCATTCTCGTACACAAAAGGGGTATCGGGGTTATGACCCGATTTCTCGTAAGTTGTTCGTCTTAGCTGATGTCACATTTTTTGAATCTACCTCGTACTTTTCTTCAAGTCAGAATTCTCCAGTGGGTTTGTCCAACTCTGTTCCTCTACCAGTAACCTCATTTCCTTCTTCTGAAAGCCCTACCCCTGCCGTGGCCACCCGGCCCTTACAGGTGTACTCTCGTCGTCGTCCACCACCTACAACCTTGACAGACAACTCTACCAATCCTTCTCCTCCGGCTGCAGCACCTGAACCATCCTCTACATCTAATAGTGAGCTCCCCATTGCACTTCGCAAAGGTAAACGGTCATGTACTGCACATCCATTGGCTAACTCCCTTTCTCTTGATCACCTTAGTCACAAATTTCGTACTTTTACCATTTCCCTTTCATCAGAATCTGTTCCCAGGACTTATCATGAGGCCGCACAGCACCCACAATGGAAAGTTGACATGGATGAGGAAATGTCAACCCTTATTTCTCGAGGCACCTGGGAGCTTGTCTCTCCTCCTCCGAATGCTGATGTGGTTGCTTGTCGTTGGGTGTTCACCCTCAAATATCAGGCTGATGGGACAATTGACCGCTACAAGGCCCGTTTGGTTGCTAAAGGTTTCACCCAGACATACGGTGTTGACTATCTAGAGACTTTTTCTCCTGTTGCCCGTCTCAACTCCATCCGAATACTCTTTTCCTTAGATGTCAATCAGGATTGGCCTATGTTCCAAATGGATGTTAAGAATGCATTTTTGTATGGCGATCTTCATGAGACTGTATTTATGGAGCAACCGCCATGCTATGTTGCTCAGGGGGAGGAACACCTTGTGTGCAGGTTAAAGAAGGCTATTTATGGGTTGAAGCAAAGTCTGCGAGCTTGGTTTGATAAGTTCAGCCGTGTTATTTGTGAATTTGGCTTTCAAAGATGTCAGGCAGATCACTCAGTGTTTGTGAAACGTGGACAATCAGGGATTGTGATCCTAATTGTCTATGTTGATGATATTTTGATTTCTGGCAGCGATATTGGAGGAATAGACGCCACAAAAGATTATTTGCAGCAACACTTTGTTACTAAAGACTTGGGGCGTCCAAGGTATTTCCTCGAAATCGAGATTGCGCATAGCAAACATGGAATTTCATTATCACAAACAAAATATGCTCTTGACATGCTTCAAGAGACTGGTCTACTCGGGTGCCAAACCTGTTGAGACTCCCATAGAAGTTAATCCAGAGTTTTGGAATAATGATGGTTCGTATATGGAGGACAAGGCTAAGTACAGACGACTAGTTGGGAAGTTGATATACTTGACTGTGACTAGACCGGATATCTCCTTCGCAGTGGGGATAATTAGTCAGTTTATGGAGAAACCTCAAATAATTCATTGGGAAGCAGCCTTGAGAGTTTTGAAGTACATCAAGGGATCGCCTGGTAAAGGACTACTGTTCAGCAAGCACGGTCACTTGAAAGTTAAAGCATATTCCGATGCAGACTATGCTGGTTGTAGAGGTGATAGACGCTCTACATCAGGATATTGTACCATGTTGGAGGAAATTTGGTGACTTGGCGCAGTAAGAAACAAACTACAGTTGCTAGATCTAGTGCTGAGGCAGAGTATAGGGCCATGGCCCATACCACGAGTGAGATGCTTTGGGTAAAGAATCTACTTGGCGAGTTGGGGTTCACCTATGAAGAGTCGTTACCTATGTACTGTGACAATTAGGCAGCCATTCATATTACTAGCAATCCTGTCTTTCACGAAAGGACAAAACACATTGAAGTAGATTGCCACTTTGTTCGTGAAGCAGTAATGGGTCAGAAGATCAGTACTCCATTTACTCCATCTACAGAGCAGGTTGCTGATATGTTTACTAAAGCTTTAGGAACAAAACAATTCAAAAATTTATGTAACAAGCTGGGCATGATTGATATATATGCTTCACCTTGAAGGGGAGTGTTGAAATTCTAAATATGTCTAGATACATTAGACATGAGAAATAATATGTCTAGATACATTAGACATGTGAAAAACGTTAGGGCCTATTTCATGCCTAGATTTCTGCCCTATATTCATAGTCATTGCCATGTATTACTCACTTCAAACCCTATATAATGGGAGTGGTTGTATTGAGAAGATACACACAATACATAATATTTTAACCTTCTCAATTCTCAACATGTGTGAGTATTGGAGAATTAATAGAGAAAAAGAGAAAAGAATATCACATAGGTGTAAGGAATGACAAAAATTATGGAGAAAATTTTGAGATTGCTTGGAAGGTTATGATAGACACAAAAAAAAATAAAGAGTTTTTCTGTTCATTCTTTTTCGACATTAGGGGGTCGGTTAAAAAAAAAAAGAAAAGAAAAAGAACCGATAAATTGAGAAAATTTTGGTGAGGCCGTAAAAAACATGCAGCAATTGGACTGAGGTAGGTAGTTTGGAGAAGTTTCAATAGCAACAACAATAAGGAGGGGTGGGTAGTATGGAGAAGTTTGGAGAAGATTCAACAGCAACGACAATAGGGAAGGGTAGGTCGCGGGAAGAAGAGGCGTTAAAAAATGTTTCTACCACCTCTTTTTTTTTTCCCTTCTTCTTTCAAACCTATTGTGATACCTTGTTGGAAAAGAAAAATATGTTCGTATATTATTCATAGCCTTCTATCTCCTTTATATAGAGATGGAAATAGAAGAATACAAGAGTCCTAACCAAACTAGAAATAAAATAATAAAGTAATATTAGAAATCTAATTGATATAGGAATCCTAACCCTACCATAATATGCTAACTTAACAAATATTCTATTAAATCTTCTAACACGGACGATATGCAATCTATCTTATCTTTTCATCACTTTATCTACCATTTCCAATTCATGAGGCCTGTCAAAGGTATGGATTGCAAATTCACCAATTCCAGCTAAACCATTACCTAAACACTGTACTTAATAGAACTAATGATGATATGGGTGACACAACAAGGTTAAATCTCTTTAACCTGCACACTTCAACTACATATCAACAGAACCTCATTTATGTCGTCCAAGTCATATGAAGCAAAAGAAAATAAAAAATTCAGATTAAGTGATAATCTCAGTTGAAACCTTTTATCACAGTTTTAAGGAGGACTGGTGTCACCACATCACGAAGCATATCCTGCTCTGAGAAGCCCTTGAAGCTCTCAATTAATGTAGCTGAGATGCAAATTGGGGAGTCAGAGCTTTTGAGAAAGTCAGCTTCAGAACAAACCCTGCCCATCGAGAAGCAAGATCAAGGGGATGCAAGATTCCTTTAGTTCTCAAACTTCTGTCGCTAATCATGTCTTTATAAATCAGATAAGGTATAACAGTATTAGAGACGTGAATTCTTCAGAAAGAAGAGTCCTACCTAATCGTTATCCTCAATTTGGGAATATTTATTTTCCATTTTGCTTCAACAAATTTACTGTTAGAATACAGAGCACGCACAACAGATCGCAACTTCAGCCGTCTTTTCTTGGCAACTTCCTGGAAAAAAAAAAGGTCCTCAATTAAGATACACAAAAACTAATAAAAAGCAACATTGCATATTATATGTATTACCTTGTTTATATGGAAATGACAGGCCCATGGACTAGTGCTGTTACTGCTATTTGTCTGCCTCGAGAAACTAATATTGGCAAGGTATATTTTACACATTACAAAACCATATCTTTCAAAATCAGTATCACTAACAAGAGAATGAAAAGGAAAAAGTAACCATGAAAACAGGATGACCAAATACTTACCATATCCTCACTTCCGAAACTATATCTGAGAAAAGCACGCCTTCCAAATGATCCTTCACTTCTAAAGCTCCGTATTCAAAGCCATAAGTCCACCTTTGGAGTTTTCTCGACAAAAATAAAGAGGCACTTTTACATCCAGTACTCTTTTTGACTCCACACTCCAGAACTTTCTGTATGGTCAAATTGTAACAGAAATTAATATCAGGCACTTAGCTAAGGCCAAGCAATACACACACGCACACTCACGTGCATAGAGTACCTTTAGAGCTAACAAAGGTGATGGTTCTAGCGCACTGACTGGCTGATCCAAAGCACTGTATGCAGCTTCTGATATGGCACAAGCAGCCAATGAGCCGACAGGACGTCCACCCATACCAGCATCACTATGCCTGGCAGGCAGGCCTTGAGTCTCTTGACTACAATATTTAAACTGGACAACTTGCTTTCCATAACAACTTCTAACTGTCCCATCATACCCAATTATAAGATCTCGCATGAAAAACATTAGCCTTCTAGTTAGAGTTCCAGAAACATCAGCATGGCCACTAAAAGAACTGTCACGGGTTGTCAGTGAAAGTGCAAAACACTCTAAAGGATTTAAACCCGCTAAATAGGAGCTAGCAATCATGGAACACGGAATGTATGAATCTGAGATCTCCTGAGAACCAAAGATCTTATAGAGACCGGAGTGCTTCTTTTCATTGTTCCATGAAGCACAAGAGAGGTGACGGGGGACTGAAAAGGATAGTGGAGCTAATGAGTGTTGCAAACCCAAACACATGCTATGCTGGACTAGTTTTTGCAAATTCCCTTTGCTCCCGGCTTTTAGCATAGATATAAATGAATTTTTGGTGCCAGCATATTTGTAGACAAGATTCTGCATATCCCAGAAAACTGACTTGGAAGCAGAAACAGAAGATTGAAAAAGTTCCGGTTTAGTCTGTTGGGCAATCGAAGCCTGCTCCTTTAGAAAATTTCCCATGTTTTCATTCTCTTCAGAGCCTCCTACCAGAAAATCTTGGTTGCGATCCACCATTAATAAGCTGATATCTGACAACCTTTCTGCTTCCTGCAGCCCACAAGATATTTCATCAAGAAGATTTTTCCGAGACTGTGTATCAGAAGAGAGGTAAAGATCTGACAATGAAACACTGAGACCCCTCCTCGATAGCCATTCACAAAGAACGTCCTGCCCAGCATGGAGGAAGTCAAGAGCTCTGTCTCGCCAATGTCCAAGGAGACATTGGTAGAGGTTGTCAATGCTATCCCGTAGCCAAGCTGATCCATCCGAAGACAATACAAGCTCTCCTCGCCTGATACGTACATCTTTAGATGCATAAGCAAATTCAAAGTCCGATGGCAAAAACAGGCTAAACAATTGTTTCCCTGTCCAAAAAGAAGTCTTGGAAGTAGACTTGATAACAGCAGGCAATATTGGACTGCAAGAACAAAACATCTGCAGCTGCTGCATCTCGGCCTTATTCAGAATAACACCATCTTCCAGGAAAAGATAGGCAGCAGTCAAACTGTCTTGATTCAGTGACAAAAGATTCCGACCGTTCTGCCCATTGATTAATTGTTCTCTTAAGGAAACAAGTTCATTAAGCTCGACTCGAGAATTTACAGATTGTGGAACATAGCCATGAAGACAATCTCCATCGAAATCCCCTCGGAGTGGGGAACAGATAAGCGGGTTAATGGATGCAACAGAATTTATGGGGAGGATTTTGACCGATAAGGCAATAAGGGAATGCTGATGAATGGAGGGAGGCCTATTAATCAAAACAATATCTCCATCAACAAGAGGCCTACGAATAGAATCTCCTTCCCGCAACATGTCCTTGGACCATATAGATATCCTCTGACCATTCCTAAGGACTGTGAAGTGCCCCTTCCGGAAAAGCATAAAGTCACAGCAGGGTTCTAGTTTATCCCAATTCCATCGGTTTACATGATCTGGGATTAGCACATTCTCTGCTATTTGAAAGGGCAAGCCAATTTCGTCAACTCTGATTCTGGGATCACCAACAACCACCATTCGGAAAGAATGATCTGTACGCTTTCCGAGTAGCAATTCTTTTATATTTTTCAGTCCTGACGCACTGGATGCAGAATCATTTGTTGATTGCTTTTCGTATATTTTCTGTAAACTAGATAACTTTTCAGAGCGTATCTGCAGCAAGAGAGGTTTTCAGACAAATAATTTATTTGAGAAAACATCATTTATATATAAGAAAAAAGGAAATATAAGGCTTGATTCTTGTTCTTGCCTTGGAAACTTTATATCGGTCAAGAACACGAGCACTCAATTCATTTGGTGTGCCCCTGAAATCGATAAGCTTTCTGTACATCCTTGTAGTTTCATCCTAGAAGTCAAGCAAAAATGGCATGAGAACGGTATAATTAGTAAGACCAGAGTTAACAAAAGAGCAGAAAGTGCACTTCGCAGCACTCTGCGCTAGGAGTTTTAGCTTAGCGCACGCTTAACACACTGCATGGGCTATAGCCTGAAAACGCAAGGCCCATGAAAAGCGCGCCTTTTAATTAAGGATTTAGGGTTAAAGAAAGAAGACAGAAGGCAATATTTATCTCCTCATTTTCTCAATTTGTTTATCATCTGCTCTTCTGCGCTCACTAGCTTCGGTTCACCCTATCAAGCTTGCCGGCCACCGCCACCTATCAGCGCGCCTCCAGCCGCCGCTGAGAATTTTATTGTTTTATTTTTTTATTTTTCCGAACTATAGGTTATTTTTCTCCTTTGTATTTTGTCATTTTCTCCTTTGCAGCCCTCTTCTTGACTTGAGAGGGATTAAATAACTATGAGTCAGACTTGAGAGTGTGCAATGTATGTCAGTGACCTTAACATCTACTAACAAATTTTGAAATTTGAATTATTAGTGGTTATATGCTTTGTATTGTTGCAATTTATTAGCATTTTGTCCATTTATTGATATATTGTTATATTATAAAAAATATAATTTTTCCTTATTACATGGTGCGCTTCTTTAAAAAAAAAAAGGCCGTGCTTTCCATTATAGCCCCAAGAGGGTTTTCCGCTACTGTGCACTTTGTGCATTTAATAACTATAAGACAGATACTTCTCACAAAATCCTGCAACTTTTACACAATGCAGTTGAACAAAGAGCATAAAGAAATTATAGTCACTTACAACAGTAATGCGCTGCCCAAATTCTCTCACTCGATGACTATTTGGAGTCACAAGCAAAGAGTTGAGGAAGATTGAGTTTTTCCTTTTGTGCAGTGCTTCCAAAGTCTTTGGACTTACATCTTTCAGAATGCTATAGACCTGAACAATTAATGACATAATTAGCCAGCATCATACAATACAATGACAGAGATCTCCCATCATATGGAAATAACAAGATGCTAAGCAAGACTTGACAGAAAGGGCTACTGGCAAGTTACCTGAGCAGGCAATAGAACTCTTTTGTTTGATGGCAAGCCACTGTGTTCTTGAGCTGAGTCTTTAGGAATTACATTCCAATAGTCAGAAGCTAGACTTCTGTCAAGGCCCTTATCCATCAATGTTTCGCTGACTTCCGCAATAATTGCAGTCTTAGCAAACACATCTTTGGAAGATACTTTGAACTTCATCTTCGGATAGCCATTTTTGGAATTTCCCTGTTATTTGGATAGATACAAGTCAGTAAGGGTCACGTGCAAAGGTATGCACTAGCAGCAAGAGGAACTCAACTCACAGTACAATATCTGCAATTTCTGGGCAGATGACTTGATACAAAATCAGCTTTCTGATACATGCAAAACACAGAAGACGAGGATCAACATTCTGCAAAAACTTGGGGTGCTTATTTGATAGTTTTTTAACTAAATGTTTGTAGAATCTTTCAATAACATAAGAATAGGATTGCTTGAGAAAAAATAAATAAATAAATAAAAGAAGCAAATATCAGAAAAATTAATTCCTCACCCAAGCAACCTTATGTTTCAGCAAGTCAGAGTTTAGTAGCTAACCTTGACTTTACTACGTCGAATAGATTTACATCCTGGGCAGATTTTATTAAGAATTTGTGCGACTTCGGACATGAAATAAGGATTGAGAATTGTAAAAGGGAAGTTGATCAAACCAAAATGCCCTGTAAAATATAGAAGATTATATCACACTTCAAATTTAGATGTTACGGTGAGGGAAAGACAAAGATCATTACGTAGTATGATAAGTATAACTCCGAAAGTTACCTTCACAGTCCTTTGAATTTTTGGCGCCACATGTAAGGCACTCAGTAGCATTTGAAGTGGGTAGTCCCAGTGCCGCATCCGAGACTTCGTTGACTGTCCCAATGACAGTGGCCGATATCTTTCCCTAGAAATGTAGATGCTATAAACATTGAGTGGTTTTCTACGTACCACCTGAATTAACTGCAAGATAAGCAAGCAAAATTTGCAAGTTCTATGAACACTTACAGCATCTTCATCAGACAAAATATCAAGATAAATGCCCTTGAGGCAAGCTGATGTAACATGCTGAACTACATGCGAGTCATTATCCATTGAAGCTGGTAGCATTATCCAGGGAAGGAGCTACCAAATTGATCACTGGACCTGCAAATTTGGTTTGGTAGAGCAAATGAACCAGCAAAAGCCCAATGAACAAGGTAAAATTTTGGTTTGGAGAATATCACTATGAAAATTGTGCTTCCATTCAAGGATAATCAAGAAAAGCAACACACATAATTAGAATGCCTTAATATGTACATTCAAAATGCATCAAAATAATTTTCTGTGAGTAAGAGCATACAATTCAAACCATGGGTCTCTGTAAATGCAATTTATCGGCCACTCCAAAACCGGAACAGATGAAGCCGTGTCGTTGTGACAGTTGTCCAGTTGTCGGTTTGCAACAGCCACGACGATCTGATCTATGGGCCAGAACGCCAATACACAGTGATTTGTTGGATGCTTGCAGCAATACAGAACAGAACACTGGATGAAGCTGTGGAAGGATTTGAGTTCTGCCTAATGTGAGTGATTTCTTGCCCTTCTTGTGAATAAGCGTAAAACGCAAATTTGGCTCCACTGATTTGGCTGACGAAGAAACATGAAAATAGAATAAAGAACAGTGGAGAGGAAAAAGCACCTTTATAAGTGAAGTGTGTTTTCAGAGACATAGCCTTAGAAGTGTTTGAAGTATTATTTTAAAGTGAAAACCTGCTTGTTTTTTATCACTTTAGCGACCAGACTTATATCAGGGCAAGTAATACAATCTTCATCTTTTTCATTCTCTAAGTTGTGAGCATTGGAAAGTTTTCCAGAATCGAAGTGACAAGAAACCAAAATGAGTTTCACAACGAAATTCATGATCCTTTCAGTGGAACACAGAATCCAAATAATCTCATTATACTACAAAATTATACTAACTACCTAATATAAATTCTATAGACATTTTGGCATGTTTCAATATTTTTTCAGAATTTTTTTCCAATTTTGGGCACTTCTATATTATACTTCGAATATCACTTCTGCAACACTGCAGCGGAGTTGGAATGGTGGCCTCTGTTCCAACCTCATGACCCTTCCTACGAACCACGGTTCAAACAGGCTTCAGTTGAACAAATGCTACTTAACCATAGAATTAGTTTACCCTGGAACTTTTATGTAGTGTGGATGGAAAAATCAAATCAAACAAGAGAACAGCCACGAGATAAGAAGGTTGCTTTTCATTTTTTTGAAATCTAATGGACACAAATAGCAGCAAACTCTGAAGGAGGCTTATAAAAGATGATGGGAAGAATCTTTGAGGTTGAAGCCTTCATTCAGATGATTGCATATCATCTTTAGAGTGATCCTAACTTTATCTTCCTTCTTTGCCTTTGCTTGTTGCAACATCCATAAAGTTCCCTCAGTGAGACATCTAGTTACAGAAAAGGAGCTATTCTCCCCAAGGTTTAATATAGATTAAACACATTTTATTCAGTATATGTTGTTGGTAGGCAACATTGATGTACAAGTTCATCCAATGTATTCTTAGATGTGGATAAGCTCTGTACCTATACTGTTCTTTAGGATACTAGTTATGGTTTTTGTGAGAAAATTTGTAATTTTCTACGAGTTTTTGTTAGTACAACTAAAACAAAAATAAAATCTTTACCATCATCAGAGACTTCAGTAATATCCAAACAAACTGTAGTGCCACTCACATCTGCAGAGAGAGAGAGGAGGAGGAGGAGGAGGACTTATACTTTTTACATTGTTAAAACAGCCTATAGAAAGGGGGGAGGAACACAAGAATGTGCAGATGAGATTGGAAACATAGCTGAGTAGTTACAGAGAAGGAGGTTAATGTAATTGTTTTGATATGGGTAATTGAACATTTCTTGGAATGGCAGTCATCAAGCGAGCGGGCTTTGGAAGAAGTAGGAAACCCTAACCTTTTTCTTTTTTTTTTTTTTTTTGATAAGTAAGGAAACCATAACCTAATTTTCCAGTTTTATCACCAAAAACAAGGTTTAGCCAAACAACACACTCATAGTCATTTAAAGCAACCATCCACTTACATCTGTTACTCCCGGCCAACGAAGCACCACCCAACCCAAAAAAGGCTAAATAAATAATAAAGTTCTTGAATGCAAAATAATCCATATAATCTACAAATACAAAGCAATGAATGCTGATAAACGGCCAAAATAATCCCTTCAAAACTGAATTCATTGTTTAGTTAAGCACAAACAGATATGGATTGCACAACATAACACAGATTAGTCATAGAACTGTGGCAGGAAGACAGAGGATGAGCCCACATTGCCAAAATTACATAGATTCTCAATTGCATGCAAAAACCATCGCATACCAAATCATGATTGTACTCAATCTCCATCTAGCAAGGAATCTGAAATACATGCACATTACCTCCGGGAACACACAGGAAACGCAGCTAGCAAGAACAGCCCCCAACCAAATAAAGCATCAAACGCCCCTGCCACTCAAATGACCATCAATGACATGATCACATACCAAACATACCCGCATTGATAATCAACCAAAACGTATCTCCAATAAGAAACAAGTAGCAATAAATAATGAGAGAACTCACCCCAAATTTTCGCTTTCCACAACCGAAAACCACAGCAAAAAATAAGCGATTTTTCCACCCGCCTCTCTTCAATTCACTCAGCAAGCTTCACTCCAGTTTTTGCTCTCCCCCACCCTCTCTATACGAATTCCAAGCCGCAGAGACAGTACAGAGAGAGAGAGAGAGAGTTTATGCGCGCGAGTGCGCGTCGTGTGTGTGCTGAGTTGGTGGATTAATGGAGCAGCAGGTCTATTTGCTACTTTGCAGAGAGAGAGAGAGAGAGAGAGGGAGAGACTGGGTTTGAGAGAGAATCAATGGGGGTTTAAGAAAAATTGACAAAAAAATAATTTAAAAATAAAAGAAATGACATAAATACGTGAAGACAAAACTGTAAATAATAACTAAAACTGGTGGCAAAAAACGAGGAGTTCACACGAGGACCGAGGGGCATTGGGGGGGTATTACAATTTACAATCCAGCCGTCAAAAGGGCCACCTTGGCAACAAGAATCATGCCTCCGGCTATTACCCTTCTCTTTTGGGTTTATTCCGATTCTGCCCTAAAAAAATTCTTCTTTTTTTTTTCCTTATAAAAAAGTGACCTTTTTTGCAAAAGTGGGCCTTCTTTTTCCTGAAATTCGCAGTAAAGTCACTAAGTGAGAAGGGTTTAGTCAATGACGGTCAGTCTTCTAGTGGGTCCCGTTGCAATCCAAGAGCTTTAAATCCATTGATTTTTTTTTTTTTCTGTCCAAAATTGAGAGACCTAACTTTAATTAATTTGGAAATAATTAACACCTTTTTGTCTATACTTTTTTGTGATTTAATTAATTTGCATTAATGTTGTACTTATGCCATTGGTTTTAAATACTATAGTTTCATGTCATTTTACTTAGATTAAGGAAAATTACTCAAATGAAAGAGAATTGAATAGTATATTTTGTTTGATAAATTTATTCTTATTAATATCTTAAATATATATTTAGAAAATATAAGTTGTGTACTACTTTCATTTAATAAAAAACAACTCAATCACCACATTTTTTGCCCCCGATGGCAAGAAAAATAATTATCAAAAGCACCACTAGACTCACCTCAATTGCGGCAATATAACATTTCAATTGATTTCACCAATATTAGTCTCATTCATATCCAATTGATCATTAACAAAACAACCCAATAAAAATAACACATAACGCAAGAATCCAAGGGATTTTAGCAATACTAGCATAAGGAATTTTTGTCAAACATTTTCCCTAAACTTTTGGCTTGATTTGTCGTTGTTGAGAAAAACTTCAAGGAAATCTTTTAATTGAGAAAATCTTTGCGGCCAGAGAGAGAGAGAGAGAGATATTTACCCATTGAAGGAGAAGGGAGGTGGGCGGTAGGAATAGCAATGGGTCTGTATTAGACCTGGCATTGAACTGGCCATGTTAAGAATAGCTTGTTAGACGCCCAATCGAATCCAGGACAGGTCCCAATTTTCATTTTAAAACCCGAACCCGTCTAGCTAGAGTTATATATATATATATATATATATATATATATATATATATTGTTTTATATAAATTTATATAATATGTATCTATACTTTATGTACAAAATTATGTATTATATAAATAGTCACATAAAAAAAATATGATATAATATCATATTCTCATGTTTAGAAAGTTGTGATAATATTTTTTTTTAAATATATATATTAATTACTTTTAAAATATAATCCGAGTCTGAAAATTCCTTGATGGGCGAGTTCCTTGTTTGGCCAAACCCGCCCCATTGCTATCCCTAGTGGGGAGCCGTGGCAGCCGACTAAGATTGAAAATTGTGTGTGTGTGTGTGGGGGGGGGGGGGGGGGGGGGGGTAGTATAATATTGTTTAGGAAATTAGATGGAGAAAAAAGGAAACAAATAATTCAAAATTTATTATAAATTTTTTATTTTTTTATTTTTTAAATAAAAGCATTTTATTTGTTTTTCTACATTTTTTAATTTTTGTAATTGATTAGATTTTAATAGTTGAAAATATTAATTATATCACTTAAGAATACATAATTAATGATGTATAATTAGTTTTTCTCAATTATGAAATTTTATTTCTTTTATTTTATTTTATTTAATAGTTTCAAAAAATTGCAAAATAACCCTTCTGAAAATTTATTATTATCGAGGGCATCATTTGGAATAAAAAGTGGAAAAATCTGTGCAAGGGTAACGTAGGAAGATCACACACATCAGCAATAAACTATCAGAGCCTTATCAAATTGGGTACCTACGATGATATTTTCAATTTTGAGGGTACCTTTTGTTATATTAAAAACATGAGATTCATTTGTAGTTAAGCAATCTCCGGAAGGATGTCGATGCAATTATCCCTAGTTACTACCTCCATTTCATATTAGTTGTCATTTTGGCATTTTATTTTTGTTTCAAAATATATATTTGTTATTTTACAAAAATAATGCAATGTTTAATTTATTTGGTTTTTCAAATTTACCTTCACATAAGTAACACTCATATAGCTTTCATAATTATTCAACCACTTATTTCAATAAGTTATTAATAGTGATAATTTGTCAAGAAGGCTACACTATTAAGTTCTCCTTAGTTTATGTAAAAAAAACCTTAAAACGGCAGATAATATGAAATGAAAATAGTAGAAGACTATATGAGTTGTACTTATTGTGAAAGTAAATTTGGAAGAACTGAATTAATTATTATCCTATTTTTATACAATGACAGATATTTTAAAATAAAAAATAAAATGCTAAAATGACTAATAATATGAAGCAGAGGTAGCAATGTTCTGCGATAAATGAGCATAAAAAGAAATAAACAAAAAAGAGAGGGATTTTCAATTGCAACGGTGAAAAATATTTTCTGCATGGTTGGAATCTTTACGTACAATCTTTTTCTTCATTGTTCGGATTTTTACAGTACTGTGAATTTATTCCCCATATATATCACATTGACTCAAAAACTTTTTTTTTTATTATTTTTATGAAATTGCATTAATTTTCATAATTTTAGAAAAATATATATAGCACACTGTAACGACCTTGATACTGACAATATAGCTTTTTATATTCACAGAGCACGTCGCTATATTTGTAACTTTAATGGTAAACTCTTTGAACTTTTTGTTAATTAGATTCCCTTTTGAAGATCCAAAATCAGTACATGAATGATGATAAACATGAAATGGAAGATTTTTCTTTTTCTTCAAAGGTATAATTTAAGTTTTGATGAGACGATTAAATTATATTGTTATAAAAATCTATAATTAATTTCACATAATTGCTCATAACCATTTCATTACAACAAATAATGAGATAGTAATATTCAAAAGTCAGACAAAACCCTATTGAATTGAGTCAAAAATCTCATAATTATAAAAGTTTATATTCTCAATCAATAGTCCATTATATGTATTTAGTGACAAAAAAAAAAAAATCTTTCCCCAAGAAAAAAAAATCTTATGATATATATGTGAGAACTGAGAAGAATTGTGCTTAATTATTGACAATTAATAACAACTTCATTGCAACGGCAATTTTTCTGTCATCAAGTTATCAATGTATGTGCACGTCACAAATTGGAAACAACAACGACTAAAATACTATTGTTACTATTGAGTTATATTGTAACAAAATAAAATTTATTATCACTAAATAAATTAATTAAATCACAAAATAAAAAAGTCTAATCATTTAGTGCGTATTCTTGGCAACAATTGTCGCATTCTCACTAATATTATTACTTTAGTTTGATACATGCTGAAGTTTGATATTAATTAACTAAGAGAGTGTTTGGCTAAGCTTATAAGCTCTTCAAAACATCCTATAAGATGTTTGAGAGCTTATAAGTTCCTAAAATTTGTTTAGGTAATTTTTTAAGTAAAGGAGCTTATAAGCTCTAAAAATAAGTTGTTAGGAGCTTATAAGCTCCAAAAAAAAAAGTACGGTACCTCCAATTTTTTTTTGAAACAGCTTATAAGATATCTAGCATCGAAACATGAAATGACATAAATATCTTTATTTTTTTTCAATATAACATTCCTACTATCTCCAAAAAATATTTATTTACATAAATTAATTTTACATTATTATTTTTTATTACCATTAAATTTAAAATAAAATATAAGCTCTCATTTTTACCAAACGGAATCACAACTTATAAACTGAAAAAAACCTCTTATAAGCTACAAGATCTTATTTTATCCAAATGCTTTGACAACTTATTGTTGAAATAAGACATATAAGCTTATAAGCTCTGAATAAATCTTATAAGCTATACGAGTTTATAAGTTTTTTAAAATAAGCATAACCAAACACCCTCTAAGAAGCAAATTAGTAAATAGTACATCGAAGTATTTATTTTATTTTCATTTCAGTTTTGTGGAAAATTAAATCTTTAATTACTCCGAAAAGATATCATTCCAAAATATGTGTTGGATATTTATCACTTATTATTATTATTATTATTCTCCTCCTCGGTGCATTGGGTATCTATCTGAAAGGAAATTGTTCAAAAAAAACTTTTACATTTGCCTTTATTTTTAATTTTGTCACACATTAAAGGGATGCATGATTCCCACACACATATGTATGAGAGACAAAGGAATTTTGAAAATGTTATCTACTTTTTTGATCAATAATTTTGGTCGTGTTGTCGACATAATTTCTAGATTTTACTTTTTGGGATAAAATAGAATTCGAGTGGGGAATACGATCCGGCACATCGCTCCAAGAGTATATTCATATCTTCTTGCTCAAAAGTGTTGAATCCTGTTGGAATGGAGCTGGCTTAAAGTTAGATACTAAAATGGTGCTATAAAGGGATTAAGGTCCCCACTCTTACAATGTTTCAATAATTTCAGTTCTCAAAAATTAGTTTCGAATAACTTTGTTTTTTTTTTTTCCTTCATAATTATTAGAGTCCATTAACAATATATATAATACGCGTTCAAAATCCTTACAGTCAATTCTGACGAACATCATTCGATTTTTAGGTCATGCGGATGAATGTACTACTCTAATGACTTATTTTGATATTGAATAATGTCATAAAAATATGATACAATTAGTAGTCTAATCCATTTAAAATTTGGTACCCTTTTCATGTAGTGTATTTTTTTTTTTTTAAAGTAATGATGAACTCTAGAGTGTACAGTGATATATTAAAATATAAATCAATGAAGTATTGTTTTAATGGTATCATGGAGGTTCTTTAATCAAATTGATTGAGAGTTCAAATTTCATGAATTTACGTTATTTGTTTATCAAATGATAATTTATATTTTACTAAATATAAAATTTTATTTATGCTTCAAAAATTAATTGAATCTGATGCAATAATTTTAAATTTTAATTTAATGTATTGGTATATTTATAATTGATCGAAATTCTACTTGACTCTTCATTATTAAATTCAAAGAAAAAAAGGAACAAAAAAAAGAGATTTAATAAGAAATAAAGTATGAGCAATTTTGTTTCCACGTTATTTTATAGGTGGAGGCCAAATTAATCTAACCATTCACAAATAGTTGTGACCGTTCAAAATTATGTAGTCATGAAAAATTTTTAAAATTAACTTGGGATTAATGTATCGGGTCCAATAGATAACACGATTGAAACAAGGTAATCGAACGCATTTGTTATAGTTTCTTTTCTTTTTCTTTTTTTTTCAGTACCTTATTGAAATTTACATTTGGGGTTGAAGAAAATGCGATCTTAGAAAGAAAATACATCACATATAGTTAACATATTCAAACTTCATGTGAATTATAATGTGATTTTCATCATTTGATAATTATGTAGTATAATTTGATTGCATCATATTTACAACAATAAAAGAAACTGAAACTTTTAGAAGATAATATCAATCGAGAAATCGCTATGCAACAGAACCATATGTGCCCCAACAATTCTAGATCCAACTCCCTGAGTCAAGTTGCATGGACTTTTGGATCGTAATCAATTCATCTTCATCCTCTATCCTATTTGCTTTTTACCGAGCTCAAGGGGGAGCATTGAGTATAGGAGCCCTTGACATCATGCCCCCACTATCCAAACTGACAACTTTAGTCTGGTAGAAGATAATTTGAAACCAAAACTATTTTCGATAAAAATAAAAGGATAAAATACAACATCAATTTAGAGCAAGAGCGTTACCCTAAATACCACATACAAGACAGTTTGACCACCAATCGATACTTATAAATACCTCCTACAATTTTTGTTCTCAAGTATGACCATTTTCTCTCTTGAACTCAGCACTTCGTGTCCCTTGACTCTTCACCTGAAACTAACAACTAACTTGATTGTGTGAAAGTTTTAGCCAGATACTATTCTGACTACCTCACATTTGCCCTTTTTTTGGGATAGGTTAAACCCCAAAAATCATTTATGTGCTCAAGTCGACTGACTGAATGTGAAATCATGCTCATTCCAGATAGACATCTCATCGAATAAATAAAGAAATTTGTGCGAACAAAGAAGAAATTGAAATAGATAAGGGAAGAAGCACGATGGTACAAAAATTAAGGATGGATTGATCAAGGAACTTAAAGAGAATAGAGTGCACCTAGCGAGGAATAAGGTTTATTATTTTATAAGTGTATAAAAAATTAATACATATTTATGCAAAAAAATTAAGTGAAAACAAATGTAACGTATACTCGTACAAAAGATTTCAAAACAAAATCATAAACAAAAGTATATTTATTCATTTTTCTAATTATTTCCTCAAATAACTAAATTTCAAATTATATATATAGGTGCTTATGAAACAATAGTAATGTCCTATTTTTCAGTAAGTGTTTGTACATCATCAAATCTACTCAGAGTGGGGAGGGGCCCTAACTGCTGTGAGTGGTGCTCTTCCTATTTAATAGGGGTAGCCCTGAGCTCTCAGCCTATGTGCCTATTTGGTATGTGTATTAAATATGATGGAAAATTACACTTAGACCACCTAAAATTCGATCAAATTATAATTAAACCCCCTTAGATATGAAAAATTATACATACATCCTTTAAAGTTTGGGTCCAATTAACAGATAGCACATTTCGATCATTGATACACCGCGATTTGCTTATGTAAGCAAAAAATTATAGTGAAATTCTAATTTTATCTTTTTTTTCAAAAATTCAAACTTTTTTGTAAGTAATAATAATCTTGTTGGAATTAATAATTATCATCAACAAAATAGACAAACTTATAATCTCACATTTAACTTGAATTTTGGAATTTTTTTTCTTAACATTTGGACAAGAATAATAAAGTCATTTTATTTTCTTTTTTTTTTGAATATTAGTCGGACCCAAACATCAAGAAAAGTATATGTAATTTTTTATACTTTAGAAGATCTAACTGTAATTTAACTGTAATTTAACTAAATTTCAGGAAGTCTAAAATGTAATTTCCCCCTAAATATTAATAATCGTGTGGAAATTGCTGCAATCATTGCGTCCCACCTCACCTGAGGACCAATATTGTTGGATTTGTTAAATGTTTGGGATGATGTGACAATGTATGATCAGTTTATTTTAATGAAAAATGTTAAATTTATTTAATTTACATTAGTAGGTTTGAAAATGTTGAAATGATCTAATATTTTCTGGAAAAATCAACCAAAGAAAGAAAGATATGATATTTTCCACAAGTATATATGTATTAATTTTCCTTGTTTCAATTGCTACTGCTGATGAGAGACTTAATTTGATTGGTAAAATTGACGCTTCAACGCTATGATGTCTTAGGTTTAATTCTCCACCAAAGCGTGTGTGTCTTGTTTGTATTTCAACAATAATTCATTTATTCTATTTTGATAGTAACTTGATAAAATAATTTGATTTGTAATTTAGATTATCATGATATAATAATTTAATTTATAATCGATGAGATATTGATATAATTAAATAAAGTATACTTTTTTTAAAAAAAATCAACTATAAAAAATACTATTCCACATCTACCTGTTCAAAAATAATGATAATGACAATAATAATGAATCTATCCCGCTAGAGTAAAAGTCAAATAAAACAACGTATGTTTTGGATTAATTTTCAGGCTTCTCAAAATTGCGTTAACTATTTATTGTGGAGGTTATATTGATGTCGTGGAGCCAAATGTCTATAAGTTGAAAGTTCTTTATTTTTTTTGATATAATCAATTCAAAATACCATATAAATGTCAACCGAAATCCCGTACCTATAAATTAAAAGTTATTGTTTTCCAATAAGTATATGAGGTGTTTGATTACTTAAGAAGGGCGCTTCTAATAAAAGGTAGCTTGGTATTATCTAACATTAGGTATATTCTTAATTAATTGTCACGCGTGCGCAAATTTCACTTCAACAAGTTTATATATTATATTTTAACTTATAACCGACTTAGTAATTTATAATTATTTATTTTGAATTAACAAAAATATGGTGTTATCTTTTTTCAATCTCCTCAATTAAAGGGATTAATGAAAAGACCATCATAATAAGTAGGAAAGTACAGGCGCACACACGCATACGTGACAAATAGATTATATTATGATGGAATTTGTAAATAAATAGAGTACAAAATTAAATAATATTAAATATATTATGTTAATAATCTTAATTTATAAATTAAAAATTGAAAGATTGTCTTTTATATTAATATAAATTCATAATTCTCATTATAAAATATTTCTATGCTTAAATAAATTAAGTAATTAGTATAAGATTTTTGTTTAATTATTTCAAATACAAAATTTTTTAAAATACTATTACAAATCGTTTCATTATATTCCAACCAAAATAGTTTTTACTCATTTTTCTGTTCTTGTTTGTTTGTTAATATCATTTTATCATATATTGACGTTGTTGAATTCACAATTCACTTTAACAATGCTTCGATTTAAGAAAACAACAAATATATTTTCAACTATTAGTAATAAATATGCACATAAAATTAAAATCATTTTGCTAAATGATGTATTCATTTGAAGACATAACATAATTATTAATTAATATAAATTATATTCATGTGACAAAATTAAGGTGGTTAAGTTCATGTCAAGAATGATATTGATAGAATGAACAACATAAAATCTTTTTAGTTATATATAATTAACCAGCATTCGATTAATTAGGTTAAAGTTGATTTTCTATGTTATTATCATATTAAAAAAATTATTGTACAATAAGATTTCAATATTTATGCACTTAATTATTTATTAAAAGAAAGGCCCTCATAAGTTATTTTCCTAATAAATATTATCATTAATCCTATATTTCAAAAAATTATTTGACAAAGAACATATAAAGATCAACATAATTGAGTACATTTTCTATGTGCGATTAGCAATATAAGTCAAATATTATACAAATTATTGATTTATGGGATTTATGGAGTTTTAATTATAAATTTATCAAATTGATATAAATTAACTAATGATGAATGGTGATATTGAATACTGGACAAAAATAAAACTAACTAAGAAGATACATAAGTAGTATTAAAGTTACAATAAGAGATGGATATATCATTTTAAGCATCAATTTGATTTTGATTTTAAAATACATTTTAAGCATCAACTTGACATCGTAACAAGCAATCAAATTTTACTTGATATTTTAAATAAAAAATACATTTCATGAAAATTGATAACACATTACAATAAGGAATTTTTTGAGATTAATATAAATTATAATATTTGTTATCAAAATTAGCACATTAAAGTGCATTTATATATTATTATGTTTGTTGATAAATTAAATGTCAAAATATATCTAATAAAAATTATTAAAAGGAAAAGTTAAATGATGAATGTTGATTGATTGCTTGATTGGATATGATAGGTTTAGTTTAATGGACCTTACATATGTAATTAAAATTAGAGCTTGTAGGTAAATAATAAGTAGCAGATCACAACAACAGGCAGTATAGATTACAGATAAGTGTAACCTATAAAACAGGTAGCATATATTCTAATAAAATGATGGTATCTAATTTTAAACTTTTTCTACTCTACCTAATAATAGACAAACCCACTTAAGAGAAATAAAGAAACATTGAGAGAAATAGTGAGAAAAATAAAGAGAAAATTAGGAAAGGCACACTCTTTGTCTGCAGTTATACTTATAATATCATATCAACAATTTACATCCTCATTGTTATTCTATGTCATCACTCTCTTCAGTACGAATCAATCATTATCACGCATTTTCATTATGGGTAAATCATTTTCCTCGCCATTTTTTTTAACAACCAATGTTATAAAAACAATGGACTTGAATATAAAAAACACGATATTCAGGTGGGTGGATATATTCGATAATATAGGTATAATGCGATAACAATTTTACAAAAAATACTATAGCCAAAAGCAAAAGAAACAAAGTTGCAAACAAATAAATAAACAAGAAAGTTCAGAAACTTATCGGTATTTATTTGATATTTCAACGACTGAATCACTGGGTTGAGTCGGTTAGCCTTAAAGAAATATTCTCCCTACTAACCATGCGATGGGCCAGCGATACTCCTTCCAGGATAAGACATTACAGAGGTCCGGTCCAAGCCGCACTGCTACTTTGAACCTCACTTTGAAAGCTAATCAACTCAAGTGTTTTGTATGCAACAAGAACACACACACTGCGTCGAAAAGAACAAAATGTACACTCAATCTCACTTGATCAGAGTAGCACTCAAAGAAATCTAAGATTTCTCACATTGATCAACTGTTGTGTTCCAGAGAACAATACACTTGCTATTTCTGTATTCTGATTTTCGTTGTGTGTTTTGTAGAGAACCAGGAGACATCTATTTATAGGGGCGGGAGACAGCCAACATTAATACTGACACATTAACAACTAGTTGAAACAACCCTCATTGCCAACAGACACGCTACGAACCTGGACACAAAAGTGGACAACACGTGAAAAAGTAGGTAGCATGTCTAAAGTGAACCTAACCACGTTAATTAATTCTGTAACGGTTGATTTAAAATTCATATTTTAAATTGAACCGTTACTTGAATGGCAATTCAATAAAAAGTAAGTCTAAGACCAAGACAATTTGGCCAAACGCCCGCACCTGCGACTGAGGTCTGTGGCTCATGGCTCATGGCCGGAGTAGGGTCGGCTAGGTAGGTGAGCGGCGCGCTCGTGTGGAGCTACCCATATACGGTACTTAATTGTTTAGTTTACACTACAACAACACTTAACTACATAAATACTAGAACTGCCAAAGTCAAATATTCGATGTGGGATATATATATTTTTTTTATTACAATCAACCCGGGACACCCTATAGATGTCAACCGGAAAGATACCCCCATACACGCACACTCTCACTCAAGGGAAAGGGGGGAGATGACAACAGGGTTTGAACTCAGGACCTTACTGGTGCCAAGTTCGAACTCACAGCACTGGACTACAACCCCAGTGGCCTGATGTGAGATATTTTACACTTAGTTTTTAACACTTTAGACAATATTAACTTAGGCTTTATTTATAAATTTTCATTAGAAATAGTTTAATCCTAAATTAATCCCTTATTAATGTCATCGTAACAATCCCATTTCTAACAACCAACAAGTAGAGGATTTTGATATTTTTTTTCTTATTTTTTCCTTATTTTTTTTTCTTTTCGTGACAAAATTATAGGGCCAAACGTAGTATAACAGTTTATATATATATTTTAATAGCAATTTGTCACATTGAATTGTATTCTTAGATAACTCTCAAATAAGGTATTGTGATCATTTTGTACGCTACAAATTACTTTCCCCACCCCCCTTAAATTATGTACTTGAGCCCCTCCCCCCCTCCTACCTTTTTTGTTTCTTTCTAAAGTTAGATTCAAACTCAATTCATATACACCTCTCAACAAATCATGTAGCAAATAAGATTTTTCAACACCGTATGTTGTAAGCTAGTAGGGTCGTTTCAATGTTCTTCACAGTTTAAAGCAAAAACTCAAAATAGGGCATGTGATTTGCTACTAGTCTTTTATGACAATTTACCCCTAATTTAAACACACATAATACATTATAAACAAATTAATTTTAGTAATAAATAAAATAAATTACAATATGATCAAAGTAATAAATACAATACCCAATATTTGATCAAATCTTTCAACATGTGCAGTGTTTAAATAATTGTAATTATATTTTACTTTCAAATTGGTTCAATGATTCTGTATTAAATACAAAACTATAATGCCCCAAATTTTTGGCAGCTTAAACAAGGGCAGAGGGCTTTACTGGCTTTATCCTTAAACGGGCACTTAACAAAGTACTAATATAGTACATACGAATATACAAATTATATCAACAGGTATACACAAGATATTTGGAAGATCTCAAACTTAAAACCTCATAATTAAGAGTATGGACGTGTTTGACTATGTATTAAGCCAATAAGCTCCTAAATGCTTATAGTAGTGGGTCCTGCGGGTGATGGACTCATAAGATTATTTGGTGCAGAATTATTAGTATTATATGATTAACAAGAAAATACAATCTTGTTTGATTTGTTTGTGTTGAATTTCTTATGATATGTATTTTTACAAAATCACCCCCAACTGAATTTTGTTATTTTGGTTCCAACTGAACAAATTTTGGTGGGCATTTCAATAAATTCGTGTGACAAGTTTTCAATGTCAGACTCTAATGCTCAATAAGGACCCCCTTGGAGAATTATTTAATACCGTATTTTGTGGATTACAAATCCGACTTGAATTTCAAGTCGTCTTGACTCTTAAGAAAATAGAATTTTAATCAAATACGCATTACAGGGATTATCAAGTACCGTAATCCACATAATACTCTAATCAAACACATCCTAGGTATTAAACTCGAAATCTATCATTTGAACTAGACTTTACTAACATGTCCTCAAAATTCATTCATTAAATTTATTTAATAAAATAAATAATGCCTAGTAACTAGTAAATTACGTAAACATCTTTAATCAGACTCGTCAAGCTCGAAGTGGTTCACAATATTATAATAATCACAATAATGCGACAACCTCTATTAATCACGTGAAGCCTCATCCTTCACAACTTTTTGCCCGAAGACTTCTACAAGTCGCTTCATTTTATTAATTGTTATCTTATTATTATTATAAATTACCGATATAATACAATTTTTGTGCGGCCAAAGCATCCTACTTTCGCCGATAATCTTGATTTAGTAACAATTTATTAGTGCTAATTAAAATTATTAATATATCTAGTGTCAACATCATTGAGATTCTGAAAAGCTAGGCACAAAACCCTCGAGATGCTGTGCTTGGATATTTTTGTGGTAAAGTGCAAACACTAGGGCCAATCGTTTACTTGCTTTGGAAATGTCAGAAAAGGAAGTTTTATCTTCCATTGTCATTACATCTTTATCATAAAGATGCCGTGCAATAGTATTGTACCATATATTATTATGATTTCATAATATCTGTGGTTCAGGAATTTTATTTATATTTCAAAATATCTGTCACTTTATAAAATAATGTAATATTTGATGTATTTTATAAAAAAAAATTATCCTCATACAACTAATAGTGTGATACTCGTACAGTTTTCCTAATTATTCTATCCTTATATTCCGAATAAGCCATTACGAAGATTAAACTTGTAAAATATGACACACTATTAAATTTTTCTTAATTTGTGTAAAAAAACCTCACGACAAATTTTGTGAAACCAAGATAGTATATCTCACCACTCGATTATACTCATTTTTTGGTTGATGAAACCTGGTTCAATTGACGAAATTAAATCTAATATTATAATATTTTGGATTTGATTGCTCACCAGAGCATGCGGATTTTTGTTTTTACTTTACAGTGTTTGTTTGCTAATTTATTGAAAATTGTAATAATTGTTAATGTTAACTGGTATTTAATGATATGGTTGATAATACGGGTGTCAATGAGTCGAGTCGGCTCAAAAGCTTCGCAAGCTGAGCTTGAGCTAGCTCCACTTAAGCTCGAGCTTGAGCTTGAACCAATTTCGAGCTTTTTGTGTTTAGGCTCGAGGCTCGCGAGCCAAGACATTATTTTCATATATTTTTTCATTATTGATATATATATTATATAATATGGATATATATTATTTTATTAACATATATTTATTATATTAATAATATATCTATATTACTAAATAATATTATAATATTATTTTATTTTTTTAATCATCAATAATAATTTGAGAAAACAAAAGGCAAAATAATTTAAATTTTTTATCATTTTATTAATTGGAATTTTTCGAGCTCAAGTTCGAGTTTGAACTACTCAAATTATTTGAAAATTTAAGCTTAGTCAAGCTGTGCTGAACTTGAGTTTTCATTGAGTTGAGTTTGAGTTTCAAAAAATTAGGCCCATCGAGCTCAACCTTGAAATTTTGCCCGAACTCGATTAGACTTAGCTTAGCTTGTTAATTAGCGCCCTTAATTAATTACGACTGATATTCATGGGATAAAAATATAATTGAGTTACTAGAAAAAAGTAATATCCTCGTTCTTTGTTTACATAAGATTAAAGAAATGTCATATTAATTCATCTATCTTTTGTAAATGTTTTTAACGAGGACCATAGGCTCTGGGACAGTTTACTACGAAGTTACTTGGCAAGTGTTGGTACCATATCTTGTGACAAATTCATATATAGAATCGTATATTGTCTCATAGGTACTAAAAGTCAAGTAAATTAAACAAAAACAAAAGCAGAGAAATTTAATTGAGATCACTTTAAGAAAAATTATGCCACTAACATCATTAGTAGAATCGCTTGTGTCCAAAATTTACGGGTGTTTGGAATCACCTAATAAAAATGCTTTTTTCAGTTTTTGTTGAAAAATAGTAAGTGTTTTAGTATTTCGCTTTTGATAAAAAAAGAAAATGTAAAATTAAGCGATATGCTAGAAACAACTTTCAAATTGATGTTTTCAATTTTTGGTCAATTTTTTCAAAATCAACCACTATTTTTCATTATTAGTTGTCAGACATCACATCATCATCACATATTTTTACTTCTCAACTAGTTTTTTTTTTAACTTTTTCTATAATTTTTACTTTTTCAAAAGTAGAAAGTATAAGTATTTGCAAACACTTGACTCCATTAGTCGTAAAACAGAAACTTCTTTGAACCAACAATTTAAAAGCATTACCAACACAAACATGTCTGAATAGTAATTTTTTTTTAAGTGTTTGTCAAGCCCTAGTTTTCATAGTGCAGTTTTTTGTTTTTTTTTCAAAAGTGTGAAATTATTTAACATTTGGATGAAACAATTTAAAGGCCCATTTGGACAGATTTTTTTCTAGATGAAAAACACTTATATATATATATATATATATATATTTATATATATTAAAATGACTTAAATCATGTTTGATTTTTCCTTTTTAAGAACAAAGAAATGGACTAGACAAACACTTCTTTTTAAGCTTAGCCACATGAGACCTAAAAACGCTATAAAAGTTTTTTTTTTTTTTTAAAAAGAAACAACTTTGCTTAGCTTTTTGTTAAAAAAACACTTTTGAGTTTTTTTGCTTGATTCTACTCTTTTAAAAAACTCCAATTCAAACGATGATTTTTTTTCATTGGAGTGCCTTTCGTTGGGGGTTTTGGGGGGTGGGGGACTTGTTTCTTCTTGAAAAAAGGCATAAAGTCATCCAAACAAGCCCAAAATTAGATAAGCTTCTCAATCAATTTATCTTATAAACTAACATAAATAGAGCTCGTTTGGATTTTTGTTTTTTCAGAAGGAAAGCATTTATTTTTTTAAAGCAAAAAACACTTCAGTGAAAAACAATATGTGTTTGGTTGAGCCTTTTCAAAGTAGCCAAATTCTTAACCTATTCGAAGTATTTTTCAAAGAAAAAAATATTTTTAAAAGTATTTTTAGTTATTGTATCAAAATTTAAAATTAAAATAGCTCGGTTAAAAAATAATCTATTATTAAAAGCACGGCTCGACTTATATTCTTTTAAAATCTATACATGTAAACGGATCCTAGTTTATGTACAATAAGCCGATGCTACGGATCTCACAGAAAAAAAAAGAGGAAAAAAAAAAAGGAAGTCCAAACCTAAACGGAAGTGAATTTGCGAATGATTGATTTCCATAACGCTTCTTTTCTACGCTAATGTTTTGTCATCTTACACTCGACCTATAGATTCTATCTCTAATCTCACATTGAGGCCTATCTCCAATTTGGTAATTCTCCAGGGTTCAAATTATAAAAAGAAAAAAAAATGGGCAAATATTTTTTGTATTCATTTGCTTTTGTACATAAAACCCAACTCAAAATTTTGATTGATATATGTGTGTGTGTGTATATATTCATCTACAATATTCTTCTGAAAATCTTTGAGGAAACAAAATTAATCCCCACCCAATCTTCTTTGATTAAAAAGTAAAACTATCAAATTTCAGCAATATCTTAGCCAATTCTTGACAATATCGACTGTTAAAAATATGTAATGCATTGTAGATATCATAGTTTCTTTCATTCTTATTTTTAATTTTTTTATTTTTCGATGGTGATAGCTTCTAATGTAGCATGTATATATAAGAAAAGTAATTTTTTTTGAGGGCAAAGTGTACTATATCATTTATACACTTACCTTCAAATACTATACAAAACATCAGTTATTCCCCCTAATAATTAATTATCATAAATATTAATCGTAAAATTGCCCTTTTATTTTATCATACAAGTGCTTTGTTTTATTGTCTTATTATCAATATTCGTGGAAATGCTTGATTTGAACTTACTAAATCATATTTTGAGACTGTGAAATTATAAATGTCTGTTCATCAATTGAAACATGTGTATTATTAAATAATAAATAATTAAGATATAATATAATATAGATATAATATAATATAAATAAATTTAAAAATAATTTACATTAACTAATTGAAGTGAAATTGGTTAAAGTGCTCTACGTTCAAAATATTGGAAGCACAATACGTCACTAACCAATTATGCACAACTAATTAATATTAAGTTGTTCAAAAAATAATTTGCTCATATTTTATTTTTAATTATTTATTTTTCCATCAAAGATGTACATAAATACATGTTTTATTTTAAAAATTATATTTATAAATTAGAGAGTTATTTGACATTTTTAGATATATTGTACTGAGAAAAATTAAAAATAATTATTTACTCATATATATATTGATATTAAAACAATAAGATAAAATATATGTATAATGAAATAAAGGGTAATTTTGTTACTAATATTTAGGGTAATCAATTTCAAATAAGTAAATGATATTTTTGACATTATAATTGGCCTCTTTTGATTGGGTGGATTGGACAAAGATGTATTTGGTGTTGATTTGGTTGATGGGTTGGATAATTGTAGTTGGACTATCATATTTGACTGAGTGAATTTAGTCCATAATTTTCAACTTCCTCAATAATACCTCTTACTACTGAATCCAACATTTAAGCATGGATTCAATCCATGGATGCATGAATTATGATTGCACAGTCCATAAAAAGACCACAAATCAAACATGAAATTTGGATTGGACTGCTTGTTTTATTACAACGTATTACATGAAATCAAAAGAGGCCTGTAAGGGATAAAAATCACAAACGATATAATACAAGGGGACAAAGTGTATTTTGCCCATTTTCTTATAAGAAGTACGAGTTTGGATATAATTATTTCTGCCAGTTTCGAATTAGACATATCTGTAATCTAATCAAGATATGTTTAGGATTATTGACATTGAGAATTTGACGTGATATGTACCATTAAATCTTAGATAAGTTTTTATGTACCTATATATGAAGTCTCTTTTAAAATGAAATGTTCGAGACTTGAACAATATATATATATAGTCTGATGGGCTAAGTATACCTTATAACCTTAATGAAATAAATTTTAATTTGTTATTTTCAACTTAAAAAAATGATTGTACTATAGTTTTGTGTGACAAATTTATTTTTCATAAACCTAATAGACTTTAGGTCAAAAACTTTATTCATAAGCCCTATAACACAATAATTAAAATGTATTTGGGTTTCTACACATAAAAAGCTTCATATTCAACATGATATTTTTACAAGTTGTAACATCCTAATTAAATTAATTAGTAAATTCCTACATTGAAGATTTACCTTATAGTAAATAGTTAGTCATGTCATTAGTTAAAAAAAAAAAAAAAGCCAAAGAAACAAGAATAGATTGAAGTTGGTTTAGGAATTAAGAACTTGTCCCTGTCAGCAAAGGCAATGGAAATTGACAATGGCCCTTCTCATTTCTTCCTTTGTCTCCTATGGAGGGCTTTTTTCGCTTTATGTTTAATTACTTGTGAAAATTCCATCAACTTTTGAAATCAAATTCAACATTCTATAATCCTCACTCCAATGTATTCAAACAAATTTTCATCACGTTATCAGTTTTAATTTGATTTTGTTGTTGATTTATGCTATATATATATATATATATAGCCTTACTAAGTCATTTAGATTTATAACCCTATTCTTTTTGTTCTTTGCTTCAGACTAGGGCTTGCTGGATAGATGAATATTTTAATTAAGTATTTGTAGTTGTGCATCTATTTCATATCAGTTATTATTATTTATGATGTATTGTGGATTTAAAACTTTAAGCATTAGTTAGTTTGCCATATCACATTTGAAAGACACTTGTACTAAGTTGTGACTAGTTTATTTAATAATAGTTTTGATTTTAGTCTTGTACGTGGTAAAGCTTCCACTAAAAAGATCGCTAGTAAATGTTTGTTTTAGAATGGGGTGATCGTACTGAGTACTTGTCGAGGTGTAGGTATTTTGTACAATTACCTAGTGACACCCTAATTGTATTAGTTGTCTTAATGAGAGGGGGTGTTACACAAGCCCATGTATTTAATTTCTCAATGAATAATATATTTGTGCTCTTATAATGGGATAACACACCATGCATTACCTATACTATTATATAAAATGGGAGCACCATTTAATAAATACCTTTGGTTTCCCACTTACTTTCGTCTGTCAATTTTTAATTTTAATTTATTCTCTCCTTTTGTAAGTGCTTTTACTCCCCCCCCCTCCCTTCTTCTTACATATCTCGCCTTTTAATATTTCTATTTTCTTTACATTCCTTCTATTTTTTTCTTAGTTTTATATTTTTTTCCTTTCATTTATTATTAATTTATATAGAATTAAAACAAACTTTTAATAATATAAATACTACCGAAATTTCAAAGATGTGATTAAATTATATCTTTTCTCTATTGTGCACACACATCGAGCGTGCCGAAATTACTAGTTTAATTAATTTGTGAGTCTACAAAATTAAGAAAATCTCAAAACTCAATGCATTTAAGTAAAAAATTTACTTCACTGTTTATCAAAATTTTCGTCTCATCAATTCTTCATATAATTTGTATTTGAGAAATTTCCTCCTATTTATTTATAAATAGGGCTTTATTACTTTTATTCGGCTGAAAATTGGTGAAAGTAAACTTGCTTAGCAAACTAGTGCAACCTGGGTAATTAGTCTAGTTTCTTGCACCCGGGCCTCTAATCTTCCAATTTTAATATTAATTGGGCATTAATTCTATCAAGAAAACTTGGGCTGAAATACTGACATTCAAATGGGCTGAAACTTCATGGGTTAAACTCTTAGCGAGAATTACAAAAATTACTGTTCGTTTGGATGAATTTGTTTCCCTTAAAAACAAAAGTACTTATTTTTTGGAAAAAAAAAAACCTCAGTGAAAAAAGAATTATGTTTGGTTAGAGTCTTTTTTTTTAAAAAAAAAAGGAGGCAGGAAAGGAAAAAAAAATTCAAAAGTGGCTTTTTCAAGAAGTTATGCAAGTACTTTCCGATAAAAGTACTTTTTAAACCACATTTAATTATTGCATATAAATACAAAACTATTTAGCTTAAAAAATAAGTTTTACTATAAAAAGCACAGTTTTTTTTGATGAATTATAAAAAGCACAGTTGACAAGTACTTTTTCTAAACTTATCTAAACGGAGCCTTACACCCCTGACTATAAAAAATCACGGGTTGACAAGTACTATAAAAAATACACAACAAATATAACAATAGAATAACAAAAACACACAACAAACGATTACCTTGCAAAAGCAACAAACAAAGGCGGCAAGCCTTGAACAAACAAAAAGAGAGGAATCGAAACCAAAGAAATTAGAAAACATACCCGATTCGGAAAAAAAAAAAGACGCATGAAACTTTCCACTGGCGAGAGATAACCCAAAAAATGACCGGGAAAAAAGATGTTGAAAGTCGTTAGGCTAGAAGGGAAATTCTAGGCAGAAAAATGTTCAGATATATGTATTTGAGAGCGGTGTTTGATTTCAGTTTGATAAAATTTTGACCAAATATTAATTTTACAAAATCTTGAATTTTTTAAATTAAAAAGAAAATTCTTCATTGGCTGATGTTTTCAAAATAATAAAATGTAATTAAAAAAACTACTTTATCTCACTCATCCACTAACATATCCAGTATTTTCACTTTTCTAAGGTAGGAGATAATAAGGTTCTCATTTGAACAACTGTGATATTTGATTCAATTTCCCCGAGTTAAGGGATTTTTATTAGGATCCTCATCTGACTATATATTGAGATACAAAAGAAGATTCAGGTTGTTCACACCATCCGAAATGATTTGGAGTACGCAAAAGCATTATAGGGTATATACGACCCTTCTATTTGTCTTTTTCTTTCAAAGAATTCTTAAGAATGCACATTAAGTCTGGTCTACTCATAGTTTGGCAACATTCGAGCAAACAAATCAAGTGGCGTGATACTACACTCATTAATTATACGATATCAAAGCAAATAAATCTATGATTGGTGTTCCTTCATCACCGATTATCATGAGAACTTTCCCATAAACTCTATGAATATATAAGAATTATTTTATTAATAGTTAGTTTCTACCATTTAATTGATTTTTTTCTTGTATTATATATCTATACTATTATATATTTGAGAAAGGTGTTTGACTTAAATTCATGCAATTTTGACCAAATTCTAATTTTCTAGAATTTTGATTTTTTTTAAAACAAAAAATATATGTTCAAAATACAAGATTCTCAAAAAGCACACAATCATTTATAAATTGAGCAAATTTAATACAGGTGCATAATTGAGCAAATTTAAATGAGCTCAATTTGCTCAATCAAATTTAATATAGGTGCATAATTGAGCAAATTTAAATTGAGCAAATTTATAAATTGAGCAAATTGAACAAATTTAAATGAGCTCAATTTGCTCAATTTGCATAATTTCTTATTCTTATCGGCAATTTAATACATATAGGTGCATAATTCTTGAGCAAAAAGGGCTCATTTATAAATTGAGCAAATTGAGTAAATTTAATATAGGTGCATAAGTGAGCAAATTTAAATTGAGCAAATTTATAAATTGAGCAAAATTGAGCAAATTTAAATGAGCTCAATTTGCTCAATCAAATTTAATATAGGTGCATAATTGAACAAATTTAAATTGAGCAAATTTATAAATTGAGCAAATTGAGTAAATTTAAATGAGCTCAATTTGCTCAATTTGCATAATTTCTTATTCTTATCGGCAATTTAATACATATAGGTGCATAAATAGGCACATCTTCAAATATAATTAAAAAGAACTTGAATAGGTTCAAGCCATTTTTACGTTTCCTATTTTTGTAATTGTGCATGTTGGTGCCTTTTGAGGTAAGTTTCCAAACTATTTTTACATTTTCTATTTTTTTTTTCCTTTTTACGTTTTCTATTTTTTTCATTTTTTGCAATTGTGTTTGTTGATCCCTTTTGAGGCAAATATGTTGTGGCGATAATGTGACAAATTGTACAAAAGGCTTTTCAAAATATTTCTGATTGCATATCATCGACTCATCTTTCAAAGTTGAAGCAGCTTGAGAATTTGTAAGTTAAAAATCAGCGTGATCGTCTTCCTATTTCCCTATTATTTATTTGCTACTACCTATTGATTTATTGCATATTCAAGTTTGTTTACTAATATCGTAGTTCTCACCCTCGACAGGATTTTAAAAAATAATCAGTTAATTGGTCCAATTCCCTCGACGCTCTCTCAGATTCCTAACTTGAAAATTCTGTGAGTATCATTGTTATTATTTTTCATGCATTTTGTTTCAGTTTTGATTATGAGCTATTTTGTGATGAAGTACTTTTAAAATTGATTGCTCTAGGGACTTGGCTCAGAACAAGCTGAGTGGAGAAATACCAAGACTATTGAATTGGTACACCGTACACATATATGTATTAAAATAATATGTACTGTTCATAATTCTTCTATTAAAAATTTGCTTTTATTTTGTTGTGATTTTTTATGAATAGTGATGGGTGTACTTTACTTTGAATCTTTTTAGGATTAATCTCGATGATAGTCTTTTAAATTTGAATATTATAATTACTTTGATCATTAGAAATTTAAATCGCTACAATTGATCATCTATGTTATGAATAAGTAACACTTTAGTTATTTTGATGAATCTTTAGGTTAAATTTTGCTGAAAAATATTTACTTAAGTGATTTTAGTGAATCTTCGCTAAAAATTCCAATAGAAGCACTAAAATGTTACACATTTATAATATAAAGGATCAAATTGTAATGATTTAAACTCCAATGACTAAAGTAATTATAACGTTAAACTTTAGGGACCGTTAGCAACGTTAAGTTATCTTTTTATCATATCAAATGTTTCATTTTTTATTTAATTTCACAAATGCACATCATTTATTATTGACAAATATATATTTGAACGAGTGGTTAAAAGATATTATTGCTTACGTGGCATGCATGTAACCCTGAATCCAGAACTTTAATTGATTTTGTGTATTTCATTGTAAATAACACACAAAAGTAAAATATCCTCAAATTTTATGCTTATTAATATGTGCATTATTGATTTTAATATTTTTCAATGATCATTTGTTATTATTTTATTATAAGGAAAACTTTATTAATATGTCATGAAATTATATTATTCAAACTTAGTTCTTTTGTTTAAAAACTTAGCATTTAAATCAAAATTAACATTTGCAACCTCAAAAACCATTTAAAATTTAGAAGCTTATAAAACCTCCAAATAAGTTTAACCAAACATCCTCTAAATCACATTATATCCTCTAAATCATAAAATTATATTTTCAAAAAGGAACTATTACTTATAAATTTGCCTATTATACATATCATTTGTTTTAAACATCGGTATGTTCAATATTTTTAATGAATTATTTAACAAATTATTTGATATTTGTTATTAGATAATTATAGTTTTTTTTTATTTTTTTTTTTGCGTTTACAAATTCATCTTAAGAAGATATGGTGTTTCCATCAACTGATTCGTAAGATTTATATTAGTTTTAGTCTTTGTTATGCATCAAAATTTTGGACATTAGATTATTTGATATTGAACTTGCAAATTACTCAATTTTTCTAAATTTTTATTAATATAGTGAAGAGAATTTTTGTTATTTTAGTAAAAACAAAGCCTCATTTTTCATTTTCATATCAAGAGTGTTTTATGCAGTTTGATCAAAAGAATTACTACTGTATTCATATAATTTAAAAGATATATTATGCATAGAATTCGTTGCAATATGAATTATCAATACGATATTTAATTTAAATTTTTAATTGATATCACTCATTCCGTGCATAGCACGGGTTACATACTAGTATATATATATATATATATATATATATATATATATATATGGCCATCATGATGTTTTATAATTGTAGACTTAATACAACTGATTTTACGTCTTTGTAACTCTTCATACTATTTCATTTGGTTACCCTCTCTCTCTCTCTCTCATGATATTATGACATCTTAAAATCCTTAGCAATTAAGTTTTGAAGTTTTGAATGTTTACTTATCTTTCTTTCATATTTGATCAATCACATATATATGTATATATATATATTAGTTTTATTCTTTTATTTATGTTCTATTTTTTTTTTTAACTTTTTTTTATGGTCGTACACCTGTGATAAGCAGTTTTTGATTAATGCTTTATTTTATACTCTTTAATTGTTACTTCTTTTTATGTCATTTTATGCAGATGATTGTAGATGTTTTGGAAGGTTTGGCATGTGCATGTCGATTTATGAATTAAATTTGAAGAGCTTCTTCGTTATAACTTTTTGATGAATTTTTGCACAATATAATATTTTTGATGGCATGTTATTTTTTAAATTTTATAAATATTTCTTCCAATATTTTGATCATGTGGGATGAAAGGAATTTATTCATTTTACATTTACGTATATATTTATCAAGTTTCAATTTATTTTCTCGATTTTTGGGGATGATAATATCTTTTAAAATGTAGAACAGTATTTTATATGCTGCTATTTGTAAACTCTCCTTACAGGGTTCAATAAAATTTTCAGTTATACATATCAGTTATGAAACTTTGTCACCAATGTCAACAGTGCTTGTTGTTTCATAATTAAATTATTAGTTTGTTTTCACTTTTTACTGTTTTGAAAACTAAAATTTAATTTTTGTTTTGCAACGATCTACACGCACATATGCTTGCGTAGGTAGAAAAAAAAATTATATGTCGTATCTTTCAATGTTAACAATAGTGCGTATTTTGAGATTTATTTAACTATAATAATTTGTAACTTCACATCCGTAACTTCAACTTAATTATGATGCATGGACATGAACAAGAGGATACAGATACGACATGACATAACAACATGCAAAATTTTAAAATTTTAAGACACGACACGATTCTGACATGATTTTTAAAAATTATATTATACTATATGCTTATAATTTATTAAATTAGAATATGTGATATAGAAAAGAAATATTCATTATTAAAACAAACCATTGTGAAGTTTTCCTACAATGGTTTTTGATTGGAAATTTATACAGAGGAAATTTATACAGAGACGGGGGTGGGGGGAAGACAATGCAAAAAAAAAAAAAAAGATAAAGAAATAGTTTGAATCCGATTAATTATTTTAAGATAAAAATAATCTTAATTTTTTATTTTTAATTTTTCCACTAACCTTTTCAAAATTTCGAAAAAGACCCAGTTCAAACTTTGTACAATATTAAAAAAAAAAGGCTCAACCGTGTCCAATATGTGTTGAACATGCCTTCATTGTGACGGATTTTTTTTCTTTTTTCAATTTTCGGACATGTGATTGCTATGTTAGACACATGATGGGCCGTGTTTGTGTCAGACACTGCACGAGTAATTTTTCGAAGTGTTCGTGCATTATAGACTTTAACATATTTAAAAGGTATGTTTATAACTTTAGTTTGGATCATATATATTTAGATTTTAGTTTTCTTTTTATTTTTTATATAAAATTTTAGGAAAAGCATTGCTTTTTTTTTTTCTCTTTAAAAGCTTTGCATACGGATAAAATATTATCTTTTAATTAATCACTGAACTACTATAAGAATTATTTAGAGTAGACATTATTTGCATATGGTATGTTTTATTTTAAATTGTATTTCTTGTGCATCGAACATGGTACATATTAGTATTAATATAATTAATCGATATGTAATAAATTCATCTTGTATAAAAAAAAATAAAAATCATTGTCATTAAAAATGCCACACCTTATTTAATAATTATTATATCATAATTAACTAAACAAATCCGTAAACAATCATTACATCTACCTTAAAATGGTACAATAATTATTATCACGCACTAACTAGTAATTGCTCCTCTAAAAAAAAATAGAGATAATTACTCCGACCATCCCTAAGGTTTGGCCTAATTATAAATAATACCCCCTTGTATCAGAAATTACCGATACCCCCTTGAGTTTTGTTGCCGTCTTACAATTTCCATCTTCCGTTAAGTTGACTAACAATCAACGTTTACATACCAATGTGATCTTCCGAAATTACCCTTTCAAAGGCGGGAATATTATTTGAATAAATATGAAATGACTCATTTACCCTTAATGGTGTTTATGATAAATAATATCATTATTTGAGGTATTTTATAGTAATTAAGTACAATATTAGGGGGTTTAATGTAATATTTTTCATTAAATATATATATATATATATACTTTTTTTTTGATAATATATACATTTATATACACACACATACATATATACATAAATATATATAGATACATACAAACATCCCTCGTCCGTCGCCGCCGCCGGCCACCGTCCGTCACCGCCGCCATCACCGCCGGCCACCGTCCGCCGTGAAAGAGTGATTGAGAGGAGGGAGGGAGAGATAAAGGGAGAGAGAGATCGAGAGAGAGGGGCGAGAGATCGAGAGAGGCCGCCGCCTCCGCCGCCGCCTCCGCCGCCGCCTCCATCACCGCCACGCAGCCGCCCTCCGCCTCTGCCTCCGCCGCCACCGCCGCCCTCGGCCGTCTTCATGGGCGAGAGAAAGAGATCGAGAGGGGCGAGAGAGAAATGTAGAGGAGAGAGGTCGCCGCGTCTCCACCGCCTGCCGCCGCCGCCCTCCGCCTCAGCCGCGCCGCCGCCCTCCGCCTCAGCCTCCGCCGCCACCACTGGTCGAGAGAAAGAGATCGAGAGGGGCGAGAGAGAGATGTAGAGGAGAGAGATGAAGAACGCGTCTCCGCCGCCGCTGCCTCCCTCCGCCTCAGCCGCGCCGCCGTCCTTCGCCTCCGCTGCCGCTGGGCGAGAGAAACAGATGGAGAGGGGCGAGAGAGAGAGAGAGAACTGGGCAGGGAGGGGGAGGGGGGCGGCGGGTGGGGTGGGGGGGGGGTTAAGTTAGGGTTTTGTTTGAAAAGTTTGGTAATTTTTTTTTCAATTAAGGGTATTTTGGTCAATTCAATTTTATACCTATTTTTTTATTTTTTAAACAAAAAATATTTCAAATATTCAAGGGGTAAAAATGACATTTTATTATTTCCGTCTACCTTACCAAAAAGTCCACAAAACTTAGGGGGGTATCAGTAATTTCTGATACAAGGGGTGTTATTTGTAATTAGGCCAAACCTCAGGAGTAGTACAAGTAATTATCCCAAAAAAATATACTATCTCCATTTCATATTATCAGTCGTTTTAACTTTTTAATTTTGTTTTATCATATCTATCATTTTATAGAAGTAAAAGAATATTTAATATATTTTCTTCATATTGAGCCTCGCAACAAATGCTATAGCCTCCTAATATTATACGACTTCGTATTTTCAAAACACATTTAAGACATTGATAGATCGGGCCAAATTTGTTAAGTGGAGCATATTATTAAAATCTCTTTAATATGTGTGAAATAACATTAAATAACTAATAATATGAAAACAGACGTAGTATGTTAACATGCAACCCATATATATTTTTCCAGCTTGGGAATCGGAAAAATAAATTACCACTATAAGAAAAAGTAATATTTATGATAAGATATAAAAGTGGCATTATAAAAGTTATCACTAATAATTATATTAAGTGACATCTTCTATTTTGTCATTAATTAACAACTTTTACCTTATCATGATATGCACTCAATGGTGACAATAATTAATGTTTTAATGATAACCATTAACAAATAGTGACGCGCACACATAGTGACAATTTTGTGACAAAAAAAAATTGTCATTAGAATTTTGTTACAAGATTTTATTATCACTAAGTTGTCACTATAAGTATATCACTAATTATCAATTTTGTACTGTATTGTCACCATTAATATTATGCTAATTATATATTGTGACAAACATATTTTTATTGTCATTAAATACAAATAATTAATGATATTTTTTTATTATCACTTATTATATTACTATTAATTTACTTATTTTCTTCTTGTTGTGTAAGTTCTTTTTAAAAAGGAAAAGAAACCCCCCTTATTTGATTATGTATCGCGGAGTATCCACCTCCTTCCTCTCTCTCTCTCTCTCTCTCTCTCTCTCTCTCTCTCTCTTGAGTCCCATTCACTGGCACCGTTTCTGACCGATTGTTGTTGTTCACCATAATATATTAATTACATTTATTTTTGTTGTTGAAGGATTAAATTTGGGCATAAATTTAGTTAATTGAAGAAAGGACCACAAAAATCAAGATCCACACATACGTTTAGTTACTCTATTGAATAAGTCATTAAGAAATTAATCAAATAAATAAATGATGTGGGCACTTTCGTATGATACATCCACTTGTCAATACTTTTATATCAGCAATAATACAATCACACGTACATCTGGTACTGCTAAGTGGAACATGAAATACAGCTGGTTTAGCATCCAACCAGAAGCTCCCACTTGGAGCTCAATTAAACTAATTAAATACGATTGGGTGGAATTTATTATTCACTGGTAGAGTGACACCACAGGATTGAGCAATTCTAGCCTATGACGACATGCCACGTGTTTGTTAGTTACACTCCATTTATTCATTTATTTATTTTTGTGTGGCTGAAACTTGGGAGTATTAAATAATCTGATTCATTGACCCCGAAATAAAAATAAGGGGAAAAAAAAAGAAAGAAAGAAAGAAAGAAATCTAGCTGATTCCAAGTGTGTGAATATTTGAGTGATTAAACTTGATTTTTTTTTTTACTATTTAAAATGTATTCTTTTAGTTATTGAGGAAGATATAAAGTAAATTAGTATCGAATATTGACATGAAGATATAATTATCATACTTTAAAATAATGCTTTTATATCTTCCGCATATTTGATATCCTAAGGTATTTCTTCGTCAACAATATATATATATATATATATATATGATTAATTACATTTACTATCCCTCTAAAAATATGAAATTACAGTTGGTTCTCAAAATTTTTTTAATATTACCAACCCATATTCTGATAAATTTCAAAATTACAAATATCCCTTGGTCAGCCAGTTCCCAATCACATTTTTTTGAACTTTCGATTTTACCCTATATTTTTCAATTTAAAAATTTTTGATAACTTTAGTAGAATATGATCGGGAACCGGTTGATCAGGAGGGTATTTGTAATTTTAAAGTTTTTCAGGGTATGAGTTGGTAATATTAAAATTTTTTGAGAAATTAAATGTAGCTTCGTATCTTTATATAGATAATAGATGTAATTAACTTGCTTTATATATACACTAAGGCATTTATTAGATTGTATTTCCAATTTTGTTATAACACTGCACGTGGATATATTTACGTCAAAATGTTGAAATTATAAAGGTATTTACGTCAAAATGTTGAAATTATAAAGGTAATAATTCACATTGGAGGTAATTGATGAATATCAATTTTCTAATATTTTGATATTGAAAAATATTGTTAAAATTAGAATGCCCATATGAGGTTATGATGGAGTATTATACTGTCAGATTATAGAAAAATTTAAATGCAAAAATTTTGCTGATGTGTCTTACGAACCATAGGCACTCTCGTAAGTAGTTGGTAGCTCTCATCTTTAACACATTCCAATTATGGCTCTTTCGAATAGATTTAAAAGAAATTACTTGTCGAGCTAGAATTTTAGTTTTTGCTAAAGCAAGTTGTATTGCATTTAGATGCACTAATTTAAAAATAATGTAAAAAATATGTAGTAATTTAAAAATGGTGTAAAAACTATTTATTTTTTATTTAAAGCTATCCTATTTCTGAATAGCATACCCCACCCCCCCCCCACCCCGCGCCTCTTGCCTTTTTTCCCCTTGATTTTTACTTTCTTAGATAAATCAAACTGAAGTCCATTTTTTTCACTGAAATGTTCTTTTAAAAATAATTAAGTGATTTATTTTTAATAAAAGCACATTCAAATGGGCTCTAAATTGTTAAAGAAAAAGTATTTTCGAGACACATTTTTCAAAAAAATTGTCACACAAAAATTCACTAAAGTCTATAAAGAGAATGAACTATATCGCTATTCTCTTTGATTAAAAGACTAACCAATCTCCCATTTTATTTATTTATTTCAATGGTTGAATCTCTATTTAATTGATTAATGTATGATATTTCGAATCCTCATTATTAATAAATCCAAATAATTTGTAGATTGATCAAAAGATCCTTTCAATTGGTCAGAATCCATTACTTTACACGGAACTGAATTATACTATTACCCCTTTTAATTAAAATTTTATTTTCATTTTATAGTTGAAGTACTACATAAACTAAAGTATTTGGACACAGTGAAAAAGCCTGAGAATCCCCCAAAAAATAAATTAAAAATGCCGCCAAAATAAAGTCAAATACAAAAGCTCTAATGATAAACAATAAACAAGTTATAAACTTTATAATTTTTCAATCATTATGTCCTTATTAAATTTTTTTATTAATTAAGCCGCACGAAGCACCAATGAGTGCACAATTTTTTAATTACTACAAATGTAATCAAACATGTATTAGTGAATGATTAAATATATAACACAAATGAGGAATATATACTTTACTTCCTGAAATTACTATATTGGCCCTCAACCAACACAAAGCAATTGAAAAATAGGAAAATAATTGAAATCATAAAAAGCACGTATGAATCATTAATTAGGGTTCTGTTCGTGCTACTCATGTTGATATAATCTAATTAGTATTTTTAACTATTGAATTTGAATATAATAATATCAAAAAGTATCAAAAAAAAAATATTAAATCATAATACTCAACCCAACAATTGAAAACTCAGTTGGGCACTACCTTTATGGAAAACATCTACCCTCCCGATTAAATAGATAACAAAATTGAGGAATATATACTTTACTTGTGAAATTACTATATTGCCCTTCACTCAACACCAAGTAATTGAAAAATATGAAAATAGTTGAATTACAGGCATTTCCGGTTCCCGGTTACTAAGCATTAAAATCTTTTTGAAATGTTGAGTAGAGTTTGAAACAGCTGAGTTGGGAGTTTGGGCTTCGAAGTTTCTGCTGCAACGGACCTTTTCTTCTTCATTTTCTCTCTCTTATGTCCTTCTCTCTCTTCAGGTACTTGTTTCTCTATAACCAATATGCATCTATTAGTATGCAAATTGTTGAAAAATGTGGGTTCTGCTTTTTGTTAATTTTTACATTTTTTTTGTTCTTTTGCTTACTGTGTTTTCGTTCTAGACCGATCTGTTTGATATTGATGTCGACCTTCTTGGGTGGTGGCTGTTTTTGTTCTTAGATTGAAGTTTTGTTTTTTCTTTGGGTCATTTTTTGAATTATAATTGATGGGTTGCCTGGAAATGGATAAAAAAATAGTTTCTTTGTTATGCAACTCCTCATTGTTTCTTTTGTCTGATGTGAGGGGGAGCTCTGTTTTTGGCCCTTTTGTTTTTCTCTGACTTTTAACTCTATTCTGGATCTATCTTGTCATTTGTAAAGCTGGGTTGTTCTTAGATTTTATAAAAAGTTTGAATCTTGCAAAGCTCTTTGTTTTTTTTCCATCAAAACACGTGAAGACTAAGGTAATTGGGAAAAGAATATGTGTTTCTATGTGCTTATGCAAAAAGATTAAGCAAGTGTGGGAATTGAGAAATGTATTTTTCTTCTTAGTTTATTAGGTAGAGGCAAAAGATTATCTTTTTCTTGCCGGAGAAGGACTGGAATTACTAAAATGAAGGAATAGTCAATTGACTACAAATTGCTTGGAGAAGAAAAGTGCTCTGATTTTCTTAAGTAGAAGTTTGGGGAACATGGTATAATTTTCTGATTGGTGAACTTGGTCAGTTGTGGTATTGTCTTATGGATTTGTGGAGAGGGAATAATAATTCTTGCAAGGATCGGATTCATACCCATAATTGTTATAAATCTTCGGTCTTGAAAGAAAAAATCTTGGACTCAACTCAGACCTCTAATTTTAAGGCACGTTACGTGCTTGGAGCTCGGTTAGGATGGGGAAGATTTGGGATTATAAGGGAATGCTCTGATAAGTTGACCGGTGAAGTTTTGGCTTGCAAATCTATTGCTAAAGAGAGATTGATTACAGAAGATGATGTTCGAAGTGTAAAGCTTGAGATTGAGATAATGACCAAGTTATCCGGGCATGAGAATGTAGTAGATCTCAGGGCTGTGTATGAGGACGAGGACTATGTGCATCTTCTTATGGAGCTTTGTGCTGGTGGAGAGCTTTTCCATCTGATCGAAAGGCAAGGAAGATTATCAGAGCATGAGGCGCATATTATCTTTAAGCAACTGATGGAAGTCATAATGTATTGTCATGATAAAGGCATAGTACATAGAGATTTGAAGCCTGAAAACATCCTCTTAGCCTCAAAATCTTCCTCGTCCCCGATCAAATTGGCTGACTTTGGTCTTGCAACATATATCAAACCTGGTAATGTCTTTGTTTATTAAAATAACCTGAAGTTCTTTTTGATAATTTTTAAATGCTTTATTGAGAATCTTAAGCTTTGTTTATTAACAGGACAGACATTGCATGGGACTGTTGGAAGTCCATTTTACATAGCTCCTGAGGTTTTAGTGGGAGGTTACAATCATGCAGCTGATGTGTGGAGTGCTGGTGTTATTCTTTACATTCTACTCAGTGGAATGCCTCCCTTTTGGGGAAAAACCAAATCAACCATTTTTGATGCCGTGCGAGCCGCAAATTTGTGTTTCCACTCGGATCCTTGGGATCATATTTCAACGTTAGCTAAGGATTTGATTTCAAGAATGCTGTGTTTTGATCCTTCAAAAAGGTTAACTGCTGCTCAAGTCCTAGGTATGTGGATGGTGTGTTGATGCTTATTCTACGTAATATTCATCTTCATGAGTCTATATTTACTGTAAGGATCTTGTTATCTGTTTAAATGTGTTGGAGGTAGTAAATATTTGATGCCTTTTTCTGTCTAACAATTTAAATTTTTGGATGAGACGGTCATTCGATATAGTCTCTATGCTAGCCCAACTAAGAGTCTCGTGTTCAGGCCTCATATCTACCCGTTCATAAATTTGAGTTCTATGTGCGAGGCTAAGAATAAGAAAGAAAAAAGCACCATTTTCATGTGAGGAGGCATGCTAGAGATATTGAATATTTTATGTCTCTCTTCTCTAACAACTTAAGGTTTCATTGGTCATTCAATGAAATGTTTTTAATAATAATGACTAACTAAACCAAACTGATTGCAGTCATGAAGAGTCTGGACTCCACCACATATACTCAATCACAGATTTTCTTCCTTATTTTGGTTCAAGATTCTTTGTAAATAAAGCATCTCTCTTGTAACCATTTAATTCTCTTAGCCAACTTGCTTTATCGATTAGCCCGTTTAACCGGATTTCAAGATTTTGCGGTAAATGATTACAATCTTTCTTTGCAGCTCACTCCTGGACAATGGCTACTCCACAGGGTACTAAAGAGTTGTACAAACAAGATAATCTCAGTTGTCAACAACTACAACTAGGAGGCTACTCCTCCAATCTAAATGTTGGAAGGGACCATGAATTCAGTTTCTGTGATGGGCCAACGTTAATTATAAATTGTGATGATCAGGAGGATTCTCCAGTTTTCTCATGCAGATCATCTTTGTCTCCAGCCTTAATAAATGAGGGCACACCTTCCTCGGCCTCGGGACCTGTTTATTCTGGTAGCTATTGTAGATCAGATGCACCAGAATTCTTGTCTCCAATTCCTTCAATGCCAAGTTTTACCTTTTTCAGTCCTGCCGCTACGCTCGAACAAAGTGACGAGTCAGTATGTTTCAAGACCAAAATGCTGTCACTCGATGGAGGTGTGGCTTTTGTGGTATAATCTATAATTTATATTCCTTGTCCTGATATGCAATTACAAAGATCTCCCGTTTTTTGTGTCAGAAATAGATATATCTCCCTTGTCACTTATCTACGCTGTACATTCACCCCGCTTTGTCAATCATCATGCATAGCTAAATAATATTACTATTAAACTTTTTAATAAACTTCTTGACTTGCTCTTCCATTTATAGATATTTTATCCCAGTTTATTATAAAATTTTTGTCGAAGTTGATCAAGTTTTGATGGTTAGAATGGGGTGAATAAAATGTAAATACACATAGTTATGGGGGAGGACAATGTAATTGGAATAAAATGTCCATTGTGGGTATCCTAAATCCTGAAGCCACTCCACGATTACTTGATACACTGGCTTTTTGCTTGTGGTTGCAGATTCAAGTGTGAGAAAGCTAATCTTGTTGCCAGATGAGCCTGCACAACCGGCCGAGCCCAAGTTGGATGAAATGGAGCAGAAATGGACGAGTGTTTCAAAGGGCTTGCAGAGCAAGAGAAACCTCACAATCGGTGTTGGTGAAGTGGATCATCTAGATCCCATAGCAACTGCGTCGGTTAGTCGTTGGGCATCCTGCACGCATATTCCAAATGCTACACCATTGAGATCTTCACTTGTCTGCTAGAGAGAGAGAGAGAGAGAGAGAGAGAGAGAAGGTTTCCTGATAAATTAACCCCAATTTTGTGCCTGATGCTGCTATGCTAATATGCAACCAATGGCGGCAGCATCGTGCATTGTGCTGTTTTCGTATTCGAGTGTGTTATATGGGGTCGGTTGAGAGGTGTGTTACGGGATGTATGTGTACCAGAGACAGTTGTAATGTTGAAGGAGCCAAATTAAATTAAGCTTGATGAGAATGAATGAGCGAACAAATGTTTCTGTCAGTGCTGTTTGTTTTGTTAGACAAGTGTTTGAGAAGCCAGCCTCTTCCAGCACATTGATCCTGAAAAGAAGCACAAGTCGTTTGCCCTCTTTGAGTGTGTGATTAAAATGTAAAAAGTGTTTTCTGAAAGAACCAAGTGGAGATTTTAAATAACAGAATATAGGTTTTGAGAAATGAAGGTTTGTGTGATGTTGGCAATATCAATGAAAAAGTCCTCCGTGAAGTTCACTCTTTTAAATAAATCAAGATAGATACCAGGATGTGTAAAAACATTTACAAAAGAGATGAATAAGTAAGCCACAATCTTGCTAAATACTATAATTGTGTGTGCGCTATGCTAATGGAATTAGTGCTTGTATTGGTTGTTTAGACTGATACGTATGCATCCGAACATGAAATTCCCAAGATGGTGTAGCTGCAGTAGATAAGATCGCCAGTACTATTTCATTTTTAATGATATAAATCAAAAGAAAATAGAATATAAAAAAGGGTGTGTGCATGGGTAGTTAACCAAAAATCCCATCCTAAATAACCAAAAAAGGATGGCATATGCGTTTGCCGGGAGTCGAACCCGGGTCTATTGCTTGGAAGGCCACAAGAAATTAAATATAATTAATCTTTTTTTTCTCCATTTCCTAGCAACGCATTAATAAAATAGTAAATCCTCCTAAAGAATTCATTGCGCATCCGATGTGAACGCTTGTTATGGTACATTTTTCTAACAAATTGTTGGCAAATAAATGTGGAAATAAATACTAGAAAGTAGAAATCGTGTATTTCCAGAAAATAACATTACAACTGCGCTCCATAGGAGAGAGAAACAAATGAGTAAAAAATTAAGTTCAAGAAAATCATATCCAATTAATTGCCCAAGCTAAACTTGTAGATAGCAACTTAAACCAAACACGCTACGATGGCATCAATCCACATATCGTACAGGCCTCAGGCGTAGTTTATGCAGCAGTAAGTCGCGCAAATGGCAAATCGCATATCCAGAAATACTAGCAAGTGCCGAGTACCCTGCATAAATTCTATCATCCTTTTACCTTGGAGACATCGGCGTAAGACAGATAAAATGCAGTTACACAAGTATTTATCTCATTGATGCAGGGAAAGCTGGTAAAAAGCAGCACAATATTATTTAGAATTACCTAGCGCCAAAAGGGAGGAGGGGAAAAACTGTCCTATGTTAACAAAAGATTGTAAGCAAATCTACATAGCTGGAGATGATCTTGTTGGAGCACGTAATACAGGTGTATAGGACTTATTATACATCTTGGGACTTCCTCATGATATTTAGTTTAGGGCTCGTAAAAATCTTCAAATACGGGCCAGCCATTTTCACCGGTGGAAGTCCCAAGTATGTAACAAATGCGGCTCTCGAACTATAGACGTACAACAAAATGGTTTTACTCTGTATGCTTCCGAATCTCAGGCTGCAGGGGCGTACTCCTGAATAACAGCTGCAAGCTTATCCCTGTCCTCCTCAGTCTTAGTTCTCATCAAAAAAGTCCGGGCAACAACAGTGTTACTGTCATCGCCATCAGCCTTCAGAAATGGCAAGAAATCAACCATCAGAAAGTGTACATGAATATATGATGCTTTAGTAAAACTGCATGACACCTACAAATATCGAGTTTCCTCATACACTTGAGTATATAAGATTGTAAATCTTCACACAACTGGCTCATTCCTCATTACTGAACCATAGCGTCCCGTGATATATCACCGTGCACAAATTTATTGTTGTATGCCTTTCTTTTAAGTATAAATGTTTCAGTCACCTAGTAACTATGCAGTTGAATCTTATGTCAACTGTGAGAAGCTCGAAAGTCATGATATGCGACCTGTGCCAAAATTTGCCTGTTTAGACTGACAAGATCACACTTGGCCTGTTTTGTAAAAGCTTTCTAACAAAATTGTGCCTCCTCAAATGGAACTTTTTCATTATATAGCAAAATTCCTATACAGGAAATGTCAAATGAAACATTAAAATGATATCGGATGTTTCGACAAATGAAATTACAGTGTTCAATTATTAAGTGCACAAAGTCAAACTGGGCTGAAAATGGTCACTGGCAGCGAGACAATAGCAAACATCAGATTGTATTCGCCAAGTGCAAGGGTGTCTGCCTACACGACGATCCTAGTCACGAAATACACAAAAGCCAGATCTAATGGGCATGAAAAGCATAAAATAGGATAATGCAGTCAAAATTATGGTTATTCCACTAAATTACTCCCAAAGAACGGAAGAGAAAAAGGGGAAAAAAAATGAGGTAATAACAAAGCCGCAGTGCATTACCGCAGTGTGAAATATTGCTACCACCGAATTCTTTTGCAAGTTTGTTTTGATGCTTGGGTATAACAAAGCATTGAGCACCACTTTCCCAACCTGCAGTAATTGAAGAATATGCAGAAAAGAAAGATCAGACATATAATGAAATCTCCAGTTTGGTAGTTTGTTATCTTGTCCTGGAATAAAATTACACAGGACCAAGATGAAAATCATATAACCTCATGCTTCACTCAAGAACCAGGATTTAGACCAACCATCTGCCTGAAATTTCCTTAATATATAATTCAATTCACTTGGGATGCTTTACTAAAGTGCAGAGTATTTCCCACAGGTCAGTTCTAAAATCTGCAAGCACTCTCATCTTAAAGCAAAATCAAAAGAAAATATTGTGGTCTTTTCTCTCCCATATTTTGGATATAAAATGATAATAAGATGTAAAAATAAATGAAAAGTAAAAAGGTCTATTTGATTCCAGCCATTAACTAAATAAGAAGGATGAAACGGGAGTTAAACAGCAGAACATATAACAACTATCAAAATTTAGTAACATACAACTTAGGGGATTAACAATATCTCTGAAGGAACTTACATCATTACGCATAACAATGGTAGGTTTAGATTCCTTGGTTCCCTTACTAAGGCCTTCCTTGCATTTGATACTAAGTTGACCCACGCCCTTATCTTTCCAAGCATCTTTGTCTGCTGGATCATTTGACTGAATACACAGGAATCATGCACATCATACTAGAGCACAAAGAAGCTTAAATGCCGTAAAAATAAGTTAATTTTCATGCAGAAAAGCAAAAACCTTCACAAACTACCAAGAGCAAACTTCATGGAGGAATATGATTCAACAATCAGATGGTTGATTTTACGCATACTTACCTTTACATAAAGTTTGCATTTTATTTCATGCACAGTGATAATTCCCTTTTCTTCACTCTTTTTAACCGATGGGCTGCTAGGCTGTTCAACATCTTCTTCTGCCAAGACATTGACAACAAAGCACATAAATAAAGCAATCAAAATATCCATTTTGCAAAACCTTTCATACATGCATCTTACAAATGTATTCAAATGTGTGAATTTTCTGTTATATCAGTGGGATGAATTGACTTTACAGGACCGAGTGAAACTTCACAACTTAAGTGCACAGTAATTTATTTCAATGGTAAATTCATTCATCTGACGCTGCAAAAATAAAGCAAGATAGGTTATGGTTGTCAAAACAAACGTAAGAATATTTAAAAAAAAAAAGGTGACCCTAAAAAACAATTTTATTTGTTTAAAAACTATAAAAGATATTTACATTAAGCCCTAAATAAATTTGTATGCAAATGTCGAAAGGAACACATCGAATGCTAATATTATTTAACTCAGCAACAAAAATTACAGTTAGTTTTGATGATTAACTAACCCCACAGAACAAAATTGTATGCCTAGCCCCCCTCTTGGATATCATGATAAATTGAATGACATGTACAAAGACTTCAGTCTGCCAATAGCTTCTTCTTTTCAGGGTTCTCTGTAGATAAAATCCCCTCCTAGTCCATGTTTGTATCCATTTTGACAAGCAAAAATGAAGCAAATTATCGTCTAATCTAACAGTAATGCACCAAAAGAGTTGTTCTACTGCATTCAGTGCAGCATTTATTAGCAAGAAACAAGTAGCCGAAATCAACAGTGACATGAATGTTACTTAATCTATAGTAAGGGCAAATGAGTGTATGTTAAGACAAATACAGATGCCCAGAGCTATCCGAGAAAGTTTGTGAATCACAGGGGATAAGGGTTTCCTGTAAGGTGAACTTAAAAAACGCCATTGGAAAAATCTAATTTCTCTCACCAAATTAAAGTGCATAATTGCATTATCAAGTTAAATATCTTTTCACTGATAAATGCAGTTTACGAGTTTGGGATGACTCAAGAAGTCAAGATCATTATACAAGTCAATAGTCCTTGATCAGTCTGCATATCAGAATCAAGCAAGAAGCCTTAGAAGATGCCCATGATCTGTCATTGCACAAACTTTGTGGTTACAATTTTCCCATTTGTTTTTTATATTCATCTTGCTGTATTAACAATGAACCGAAGAATTAAAACTTGGATCATTCAAAAACATAAAATAATAACTCTTTTAAAAGCTTATAACTTTTCTTTCCTCAGCCAAATTAATAACGGGAGAAATTGCTACTGTGAGGTAGGCATAGTTTGTGGGTAGACATGGACAGGAGATGTCATCTACTTTCCCTTCCTTGAATCTGGTCCAATATACTCCACAATTTACACAATTTGGGATGCGGTTGTACAGGGCAATGGAAGCTAATCCTTCTAACCAATAACTGTAGGCCTCACACATCCAGACCATTAGTCAGGTGAGCTCCTCTTCTTGAAGTATATTTCCAAACAGTTAATAAACAAAATACTAGAGGACCTTGACAATCATACCCTTCTGACACAAGCAACTAAATTGCAACCAGAGAAAGATGTTTCTGGAAAATGATTTCTAGTAGGATTGCACACAGCAAAATCCAACCAGCACTTGTATTCGAATGCAGAACACACTTTCTAGCAACAATGAAAACAATAATAGAAACTGAAACAAATGTTCCTATGTGAATCTTTTAATAGAGCCATGAAAAAAAATCAACAGGTTCAAGAAACCTTAATATTCAGAACAGGGTGCAAGGGGAGGGCAGGGAAATGCTAATGAGATAACAAGTATCCTAACCTTAAAATTTGTAATGATTCATCAAGACAAAATTAAAGAATACGAGACATCAATGATAGTTAAGACTCCAGCAAGTTAAAAGTTCCATTGAAAACCATTTAAATGCAAAGAACATCACATCACTTACCCCCATCAGCCTCATTTGAAGCACCATCATTAGGGGGAACCGAATTGGCAATTCCAGGAGCTGAAACCTGGTTTCCTGGAAGGTGAGGAACTGAAAGAACTTAGATACAAGTGTTTTTAAGGATATGATAATGCAACCAGCAACATGCAAATGCGAGCATGCAGTTAAGTTACTACTTACAGGGAAAATCATAAAAGCACTGAGACAAAGGTTTACACAACAAATTTCGGCATAGAGTCACATAAAAATAAAAAGAGCTATTGGAGTTACAGAACTATATAAAATACCATCTTTAAGAGTACCTCCAAAAGTGAAAGGGGAATTATTTTTTAAAAGAGTTCCAGGACTCCATGAAGTTGAAAAGCTTGCTGTTGTAGCAGAAGGAAACACAGGTTTGTCAAAAAACAATTTATTACTGCTTTTGTTGTCAGTTTCTGTTGAGGGTTTAATTTGAGCTTCATTAGACCGAAGCTCGCCTACACTCTCTCCCTTTGCGGCATGTGCTTTCAACCAGTTAACAACGTCACTAAATTTGTCCTGCAATTAAGTCAACAAACAAAAATAATAAGAATAAACGAAAAAAGGTTAGTTCTGGTCCTTAAGTTTCAGCAACTCGTAGCACTATTTTTCAGATCATGATGAATCAGAAAAATGGGAAAAAAAATGTTCTATTTTTCAACATCCAAAGGCATGCCTAGGAGGGTTAAGTTCTCTTAAGACAGCTCCTGCTAAAATGCTAACTAGATGAGGTGGGATGACGGGTTTGCCAGCCTACTAGGAAAATCTTGATTACACTTTCTGCTTTTAATCTGAAATCCATCCTACGTCATTACCATTTCATACATTTTGAACAATGAACAGGTTGTCATCCTGAAAAGTAGTGGAGCTACAGCTTGATTAAGAATACTATTCATAGTGTAAAAGAATGTATTTGCAATAATTCATCATCGAACAAATTCCTGTACTGCAAGGCAGGCTTCAAAATGAATTTAAAGTGTTCCTGAGTAAGCCAGCCAGAATATACTTGTAGCTTGGTATTAATGATTAAATGTATGTTCAGCAAGAATGCCGACTAAAGGTTGCCAAAAGATAATACTCTGGAATTTCTTGCCTATTACTAATGCCACATGAATCCTTAGATTGCCATATTGTCCTATGATTAGTTAAACAATAAATCCACTTAGACATGCTTACAAGGATCCTTAAACGACTTCATCACAATAGACATGTGAATTAATGGTACAAGAGATTTAGTTACGAGATGCTGAAAACTTACCATGATGCTTTTAGCATGATTTAAGTAGTCCTGCACTCCATCTTCCCAAAGCTCATCTGGGTGGTTTTTCAGTTGATCTTGTACCCAACTGATCAATGTAAGAGTGACCAATAGCATCAACATTTCAAAAATTTCACAGATGTAATAATACATCTCGGGCATATGGAGTTTTAATCACATTATAACCAGAAAATGCAAACTAAATGAACAAGTTCATTACTGCACATTTAAGCCATCGATAAGTATAAAATAACAGTGTCCCAGAAATTTCAATCAATCAGTTGCAATGCAGCATGATGCAAGCAACCAAATACAGAAATAAAAAATCTTGTTTTTACAGTATTACACTTTTTTCTCCAAGTTATATGGCATTAAGTCACATTGCCAAATATATTTCAGTTAAAGTGACAATGTCATCAAATAGCTTCGCCCCTGTACCAGATGTGGTCTGGGAGTACTATTATTGTATATGAACCCATATAGTAGTCAAGAATATGAAGCTCCTTAACATTTTTTTAATGAACTCTATAAAGCTCAATAAAGCCCTATAAAAATGACTAAAATTAGAAGCACAAGGCTAGTTATATTAGCCCTTTGAACAGCTAAATTAGAGAGTAGAGTCGGTAAACCTCCCATTTGATTCCTTATGGAAAAGGTAGTTTGATGCCTAGTGCCTTGCCTCTTCTACAAGAGGGCAGTCACTAGCTTGGCTACAGGGTCACTAGCTTGGCTACGGGACCACTAGGCCCTAACAAAACCAGATACCGGTAGCAATGCTGAAAAGTTCATTCATTTAACCATAACAGCATACGAAAACTGAATGAGCTCGATCTAGTACTATAAGCTTCAGCTTTGCGCTTCCAACCCAGCATAAACATATGTCATCTGATATCAGGTAAGCTAGAGCCAACACAAACTATAATCATTAGATAACACTGATGGGGCAGTTCAACACTACAAGAAACAAAGTTTGTATCTTGCTCTAGAACTATTAAACAAACAACATTAACTTCAATAAACCCAATACTCAGAACCAACACAAACAAAAAGATATTTAAAAACAAAAACTAAGTCAAAATAAGATTCTAAAGAGGTAATAACAGTAAGGACCTTGCAAATTGGGTATTGAGAGCTCTCACATGCTGTTTCGACGATTCAGCCCTCTGCGTATCCAACGGCGGCGGCTGAATCGACGACTCCGCCTTCCGTGCATCAAACGGAGATCCCATTATCACTCTCTTGCTCTGCATCTGCACAGTAGTAGCATAAACCCCCCAATAATTTCCCATACATTATAGTTTCAAATTAACCATTGAAGAGCATAAAATCAATAATTGGATTAAATAAAAAAATTGAAAAAACAGAGACTTACGAATGAATCATTGGAACTGAAAATAGGAGCGGAGTCGGACACTGCAGAACGCTTTGTTCCTCTCATGATTGTTCAATTTTGTTATCCTTTTTGACTGTTTGTTTATTCAAATTGGGGGAAGATACAGTAGGATTTAGGAATATCCTGAAGAGTGGTGATTTTATGTTTCGTTAAATTCGGGAATTAGGGTTTTACCTTTTTAAACGAGCATTGAGAGAAGAAGAGGAAAAGGAAATTTGATTTTCGTTTTCGTTTTTGTTTTTCTTTCTTTTTTTTTTTTTAACAATGTATTTTATTTTATCTTTTTGAATTAGTGGGAGGGAGCCGATAGATTTGGTGGGTTATGGTCCTCATGGAGGTTTAACAAATTGAGTTGTTAATGAGTCGGATTTGGATCAAATTTAAAAATTCGAATTTGAATTTGACTAAAGGTTTCATTATGATAATAGTATTTTAATCGTGTCAAGACATGAAAATAAATATATATATATATATAATACTTACTAAAAAAATAACTGGATAAAAATAAATTAACTTTTGTTATGACATAAATCGAGGAATAAGTATATTAAAAATTTTATTAAATAACATTATTATATGTTCAATTTAAATATTAATTTTGGTATAATCAAGGTATGAAAGCTTTTAAAAACTTTATGTGGGATTAAGTGACAAGTAGTTTTAATTATTTAAAATTAAAGTAAAAGAAAATTATTGTAAATAAAAAATTAATTTTGTTATTGTATTCTAAATTGAAATTTAATCAATTTTATTTTAGATATTGGATAAATGTTCTTTTGGATGAACGTGAATAACAAAATGATTATGTAAATTTAGATGAAAAATATCTTACTAGAGTTAAATGAGGCAATCTACATATATGCGCTTATTTAGATAGTTTCAATATTTTCTGAATAATATATATAGATTTGATTAGAACACTATAGGATTTGTGTGTATCATTAGCGACTTACAATTTAAGAAAATAATGAAAGTTCAAATCCAACTCAAATAATGATAAATAATAGTTAAAATGCACAAATCTAATAACCAAAAAGGAATTTAATGTCTCATATAAAAAACTAAAACTTGAAAAAAAAAATATTAGAATGTTTTAAAAATATTAATGAAATATTTACATTACTTTATTAAACAAATTATTTCAAAAAAATTGAAATTAGTGCTTTATTAGTTATCAAGACATATAATTGCATTATAAGTAAAAGTTTTTACAATAATTACATATGTATACATATCAGCTTATTAATTTAATTAAAACAATATTGAAATTCAAATTCAAGGCTTTGATGAATCAAACTATTTAATGCCATAACTTATTTTGGATTATGAATATTTATAATAGAATTAATCGACCAGATACTTAATCCGTCAATAATAATAAAATTAAATTACGATTGTATTGAGTTCAAAGTAAAATTTATTTCAAATTTTGAATATCTATAATCAAATCTAATCCATCATACACTTAATATCGTGGTATTGGTTGGCTTATTTTAGTCTTAGGCCACAGAGAACAATGTTTTAGACAAAAAACAATAATACACGACAATAACGTAAATGCATCTCTTTCAAGCAATCCTTGCCAAAATACATATCATACATTCTATAAAGACAAAACACGTATTAGTAATACTTGTACAAGTAAACAAAACTAGTGTATCTTAATAAAAAAAAATAACAATAAAGAAAATACAGGTAACCAATTTCTAAAAATCATGCAAATCTACGTTGCAAATGAGTGGCTATTGCTACTTGTATTTCCTTGGGGCAAGCCATATCCCCAAAATGGAAGAGCATAAAAAAAAAATACAGATGAAATTTTTTTCATGCTCTAAGCTAATTCAATTCATGAATTTAGACTAATGGCCGTTTCTCTTCATCTACTTCATTTTCCCTCAGCCTCTTAGCTTCGCTTGACTGAGATCTTCCCTCCACGGCGGAGGAATCGGGCTTAGCAGCCCAATTTGGTGGCTTACTGTCGAGAACAAGCTTCAATATGATCCCCATGGCTATTAGGAGCAGTCCCGAACCGTGTTGTTCAGTAAGAGGCTTGGTGAAGATCAAGTATGACAGCAACAGAGTAACAGCCTTTCTAGCAGTTGTTACCTGTATACAAGTCCGAAGCAGATATTGCATGCTAGTTAAACAATTATTCGTCTTTGCTGCCTGAAAATTTTCAAATAATCAAGTGAATCTTTCGAAAAGATCGTTGGATACAAGAAATGTAGTTACCATAGCGGTGGTTGCAGCCCCGAAAAGAGCAATGAGTGATAAAACAGAGACTTGACCGACAAATGTAGCCATTGCTTCAAAGACTAGCACGCCGTAGACATAAGGATGCTGCAAAAGAAAAGGGAAATACATAGAATATCAGGCCAACTCAAGCAAATGCAAGGAGGTTTAGTTTAAGGGTTAATCACGAAAATCCACCGAGGTTTGGCCTATTTACAAATGACCACCAATTAGCTGAACGTCAATGGTTAAAATCAACGGGAAGTGTGGAAAAGACCCTTTTGCCCTCGAGCTGGAGTGTGCAAGAAGAGAAGTATAGGTGGATGAATTTCAAATTTTCTGAATGCTTCAGAATATGGTAAGTTGATATGGTCTATAGAGTAAAATAACATAACAGTTGGGCAACAGATATCAAGAAGCGTAACATGCTGGTGGTTCTAGAAACATGGAAAGTCTAGCTGTTTCTTGGTGTATGACTTCATATTTAAATTTCACTTGCTTTATTGAAAGTGACATCCTAAAGAATACATAGTTTTTATTCATTAAAATACAACCTCAAATGTTGAGTGATTCATTTCTCACAAACAGTTACAAAGAGGCAGATGCGATTTGAACCTTACTTGCAACTTACACTACCAAAAATAAATCATTCTTATTTCAATTGTATGCATGAAATTTTCTCAATCCCATTTACTTTTCATTGGATCGCTAAACAAATGTTAATTTACCCCAAAAAATTTTAAAAAAAAATGTTGTCTATTTACCTCAGAACAAGAACTCCATGCCTTGAACAACTCTCCTGTCAATATCATGGGTAGCAACAAGAAAGGTGCACCGACTACTGTAGAGCAAAATAGCATCTCCATCTGCGTGAATTGAATTGATCCCATGAAACTTAACAGCAAAATATATGCAATTACAATTGATAGTTGGTACAGTAACGAAAAGTTATGTTACCTGAGTAGTTTCGGGATTCATGGTGAAAATTGCTTCCTGCAAGTTACCTAGAAAAGCATCCATGACCAGAGCACCAGTAATCATCAAAATACCGATGACACTGAAATTCGGGGAAGAATTTGCATCCGCTAAGGTGAAAAGTATCAAGCCAATTACAAGGAGCATTGCTGAGATATATTCGTGAAGGGGGTACTTTCGTCTCAAACCGGGGATAAATGCACCCATCACCATCACAGGGAGTACCTATACACAAATCAGCAAATAAATTTAACAAATAAACTCTAGTTGACTTCTTAGAACAATATAGACAAATTGTAAATTGCAACTTGTAAGAAATAATCAACTGGAACTCAGTTTAGGAACAGAGTCAAATCTTTAGACTTGAGGGGGGGCAACATTGAATTCTTACAAATCATAAACCATTCACATCACTCTATACAACACCAATACAATTGAATGAATCCACGGTCCATACAAATTAATTACCTAACGACGCAAATAATTAAATTGCGAATACACAAACTTGATTTGGTCTAATCGCAAAAGTAAATAAATAAATAAGGCATGTTCGAAATCGGATGGAGATCCATTACATACCTTGGTGGACTTAAACATGATCTGTGCAGGATAGTTAAGATAAGCTAATGAGCCCTTTGTTAATCCATTAGAGCCCATAAGAACAGCCGAGAGCTTGACATATGTTTTCCATGGGTTCACCATTTGCTTTGTGGTGAAGCCCTGTAAGTATATCAGAGCCAAATACACAAAGCCTTGTACAAAGGTGAAATACCAGCCATAGCTGCCCAAAAATAAAAAATAATAAAAGATTGTTTTTTACCAATATTCACATCTAGAACATGTTATAGCTAACTCATTTTGATCAAGTCAAATTAGTAGGAACATGGACAGACCTGAAATTTAGGCGATTATAGACATATTCCTGCAGACAGAAATAAATACATTTCACCATTAGTCAACTTTGAAACTTCATTTTTTCAAAATTCACATATCTTTATTAGACTAAAGCCAGAAAAATCACACACACACAACACACACACAAAATCTAGAGTCCAATCACAGAAAAATCCAAGATATTAATTCACCCAATCAAACTCGAAATTCAATCCATCAAAAGAAGCCCAAAACCAAACCAACAAACACCATATATGCATTTATAACTAAATCCAACCAACATCGTCGTATATGTATATATACCTCGCAAACTCCATTGACGAGATAGCCAAAGAAGAAGCCAGAAGAACAAATCAAGAACTGCTGCCAAATGGGCCTATCAGTCAAAGATATCCCCAACAAAGACCTCGCCTGATCTTCCTTCTTCATCTCCGATCAACCAGAGAGAATCAAAAAGCTGAAAAAGAAAGCGTATGCTAATAAAAAACCAGCACAGACAAAATAAAAATATTTCCCCCGTTCAGCGCTGCATGGCCGTTTGGCTTTAACTGCAAAAAGAGTGAAAAGGACTGAAAAGTGGGGATTTTATTAATCAGAAAGAGAAAAGGGCTTTTGAGTGCACAAAGAAAAGTATCAAAACTTGAGCAAGCTGCAAGCACACCCCCTCTCCCTCCTCTCTCTCCCCTCCTCTCTCTCTCTCTCTCTCTCTAAATATATCGGTTGTTGAAGTCTGGTTTTATAGGGGGTAAGAGGCAGAGAAGCAGGAGGGATTGAGAGAGAGAGAGTTGGCGAGAGAATACACGAAATGACAAATCGTGTGATGATGTTAAAGATTTTTAAAGACTAAAGTGGTTAAGTCAATTGTTATTATTAATGAAATAAATAAAATGTGTAATTAATGACAACATCATTCCCCCAATCTGCAGCCCTAGAGTTTGCCTAGTCAATTCTTGAAAAATAAAATAAATAAAGAGTTAATTACGTTTGACTCCATTTATGCAAAATTACAAAATATTCCCCATCATTTGAAAAATTATATTAAGTCACCCGATAAGTTCGTAAATCATAATTGGCCGCACTATGTTAGGGTTCCAACAAATTTTTAACAAAATATTCTAATATTTTGCGAAGTACCGATTATGTCCATTGTTAAATTGTTGAAAATAAAATGTAAAATATAAACAAAAAAAAAAGGGTGTGACGATCGATTTACGCATAGGGGACAAGTTGTAATATGGCATATTCAGATGTCCACATGTAATTAATCAAAAATTAAAATAAAAAATATATACATATAAATATATATATAATTTTATAAAAATATTATAACTCATATTCGACAAGATATAAAATATAAAATTCAAATGTTCAAATATTTAGAAAATTATATATTTCACTTTTAATAAATAAAAATATTTATGAAATTTTCAAATATATTATTATAATAAAAAATTATATTTAATAAATACAAAATATATAGATATACAAATTTAACCATCTAACAAAGTCTATCCTGATTTAAAAAAAAAATGTATATCCTATGTTATACATATTATTTAAAGAAAAAAAATGTCTTTTACAATTCATATTATATAAATATATATAAAAGATATTTTAATATTTGACTAAATATTTACGAGGCCTAATAAATATATATATACACATATATATATATATATGTATATATATACTAGTATTACACATGTGCTCAATGCACAATGTGAATTTGATGGCAAATTAATAATCATTAAAATTTAATAAATAAAATAGTAGCATCACAAATAATTTTCATAAAATTTGAAACATAACGGAATCTAAGAACAAACCAATAATAAATAAAAATAATATATAATGACTCAATTATTAAGTCAAATTAATACTTTTTTTATGCATGATACTGATACAGAAACTATAATACAACTGATGGAATTATAATTGCGGATTTTTTATAAATTTTGTTGAATGTGGTTAAAAAAAGATAAAAAGAAAAGAAATATTGGACATAATTTATAAAGAATAAAAAACAAAAAACACTTTCATCTTGGAGTACCATCTCTATACTATAAATGTCATTACATTTTTGATACTTTGGGATGGGACATTGTACACACATACTTTCAATATTTGTAGCCTAGTTGATTTTCTTATTTTAATGAGCATTCTCAATAAAATCAAATATAAGACTTTAGATAACAAATATAACAACGATGTCATTTCTAGTGAGAGAGCTTTAGCCGTAGAATCAAAGCGTCATTTGAGAAAAGTTGTTGCATGCCATTAATATATCTTCCCGGGTATATGCAAGTAAGTACACAACACCACAGATGCCAAAAGACAAATACGTAGATGTATTGTTTCATTTGCAGTCTCTCACATAAAGAGACAAAATAATCTTATTTTGTGCTTTAGGATTCAAGCCTAATCATATATAAATGACTAATTAATGGAAAAATTAAATAGTCAAAAGTCAAGTAAAAATATTCATGACTAATTAATTTACATCTCATTCATATAATAATTGAATTATCATTTATATAAAAATCTATAGGTTGCAACTTATTAGACTCAAAAAAAATGGTGAATTCAAGATTTTATTTCTTATAAAAAAATAAATATATCAATAATCATAATTATGGCTATTTTAACAATAATAATAATAATAATAATATTATTATTATTATTATTATTATTATTATTTTCTACTATTCCTTTTGTCTTGATTTTCATTAATTAAAATAAACCCCAATATTTTGTTTCTTACCATTGACACCACAACAAAAAATCATTGGCAAAATATCTAACTACCTATATTTTTGTTTTTACATAATGTTAAAAAAATTTGAACCCTCAATTCCTTTATAATTAAATCATAATTTAATAATAATTAATGCACCGCCTCAAACTTTCCAAATATGATTAATCCAATCAATGAGATCAAACAATAGTAAACCTCTATATGGTTTTATTCTTGTCCTAACTATATATTAATTTATATTCTTTTTATGATATCTTCTATTAATATTTCACTTTCTAATATTTTGTTCTATCATAGTTTCTTGTTAATTTCTTTACTAATTATTTTTTGGCTAATCAATTATTAGTTTTAATAATAGTGAACGTTTATTAACAATTTTTTTTTTGTTTTATAAAATTTTAAATTATTATATGAAATATATTACCTACTTTATCTCTTCTATTCCAATATGTGAGTTCTCTAGATATTTTAAGGCTTCGTTTGGTATGGAAAAGTAGGAGAAAGGGGAGGGGAAGGAAGAAAATTGGAAGAAAAATATATATTTTTCCTTATTTGGTTGTGGAAGAAAAAAGAAAGGAAAGAAATTGAGGATGAAAAAATAAGCATGGGGCCCACTGATTTTTTTTTTCTTCCACCCAAAATTGGATGGAAAAGGAGAGAAAAATAATAAAAGGATCTCTATAAAATAAGATTTTCAAAATTGCCCATATGAATAAGTATAACTAAGTGTTTCAATAATATTGCACATTCTACTAGCATGGTTCTTGCGTTTTTTAGATAACAAATATGACGTGTTCATTTGTATAATACGTTAAAAATATATTTCACATATATATTTATTTTAATTTTATTAAATTATCTACTACATAATTATATTTATAACGTCATTATATATATATATATATATATATATTTATAGTTATATAAGATTGTGGTTGTCATTTGACACAATTTAAATAAATATTTCATTATATTAATTTATATATTTTATTTACATTATATTTATTTATTTTAATTTTATTAAATTATTTTAATAAATGAATTCATAACTTAATAATGTTTTATAATAATATAATAGTATAGTTGTCATTTAGTATAGAAATTATTTTCTTTCCTTTCACTTTCTAATCAAACAAACAAGAGAAAATAAGTAGATTTTCATTTTTCTTCCATCTATTTTCCTTTCACAAACATACATATGAAAAATTAAAACCCACCCATTTTTTTTTTCTTTCATTTTCTTTTCTCTGCAAAACGCAGTGTAAATGTTCTTTATGACTATGATGAGTAATTTAAATTGATAAGTAATGAAAATATTTATTTAAATTTAAATTTCAAATATATTTTATATTTTTGAAATATAAATTAACTTCCATAAGATTCAAAAAGCTCACTTAATTTATAGCAAGCACTTTAAAATAATTAAGTAATACTGGTAATAAGCTCGTGATTTAACCTTAAATGGTTAAATAATACACTCTTTCAATAATTAAAAACTATACTTAATTACTAATTAATTAATAATAAGTATGTCTGATTAATTGACATATAGGAAAAATGAACATGCTACTGACACTTGTCATGAAACTATACCGACACTTGTTATAAATTTAGAGTGACTATTCCGTTTTATATAATAGAAAATATAAATATAAGTTCTCTAGATATTCTACTTGTTCTTTATAACTATGATGAGTAATTTAAATTGATAAGTAATGAAAATATTTATTCAAATTTTAAATTTAATTATACTTTATATTTTTGAAACATAAAATTTCATGAGATTTAAACATTAAATATTGGTAATGAGCTTGCGATTTCACCTTAAATGATTCAATAATATACTTTTTTCATAACTCAAAACTGTACTAAATGACTAATTAATTAATAAGAAGCATGTCTAATTAATTGACATATTAAAAAAATGAATATATTAGCGATCAACACTTGTCGTAAAACTACGCTGATACCTTTCATAAATTTAGACTGACTGTTCCATTGTATATAATAAATATAGATATAGATATATACATATATATTAGAAATACTCTTTTTCCTTTTTTTTTTTATCTTCCTTATCCACTACTAGGGATGCAAACGAATTGAGTTTACTTGCAAGCTTGATGAGCCAGCTCGACAAAGGTTCAAGTTGAATTCAAATAATTCAAGCCGAGCCAGGCTAAGTTCGTATAAGTTTTGAGCTGAACTCGAGCTAAATAATTCTCGCTCGTAGGATCACGAGCTTTTTCTTTTAATATTTATTTTTATTTTTATATAACTATATATATAATTATAAATAATATATTGATTTTTGAACTCGAACGCGAGCCTATAGCTCGATCACAATGAAATAATCGAAAATATTTGAACTCAAACTTGAGCCTATAATTATTCATAAATTCAAGTCAAACGAGTAGAGCCGAGCTCAAACAAGACTCGATCCCAAGCTTGAGTCCCCGCATTTAATTTTTTTTTTTTGGCTCGTCAGCCTTAAGCTCAAGCTCAACTTATTTGATTCGAACTCAAACTGAGTTAGAAGAAAAGGACAAAGCTTGACTCGACTTGTTTACATCCTAACCCACTACTAATAAAATGTCAATTATATACATATATTGTGATACTTTGAAGAAGTGTCTCAATTACACACCTATAATGGTAAGTTATATCAAATTCTAACTATAACATGCTTTCTGTGATACTATGAAATAGTGTCAAAATAGGTTATCGGTGCACGCAAATACAAGACACTTAAGCTAATGTGTTACTAAGTGAAATGTGCTTTCGGTGACTCTGACTAAAGTGATATTTATTTGATTGTAGCAATAATTTATTTTGATATTTCACAATGTCTCAAAAATACATTTTAATTAAATTTTGCTATAACTTATTAAGACACTTTTATATAAGGTCACAATAGGTACAAAATTGAGATAATTTTTGAAATTGTAACTTTCAAATGATGGCATTTCTTTAGTAGTCCCCCCTTGTTGCTCATTGCCAATCCCTCTCTCTCTCTCTCCCAACACTATCATGCTCAGCCGTTTCACTTGGCATTGTTACTGCCACAGGGCTCCATCTTGGTCTCGATGTCTCTCTCTCTCTTTTTTTCGTGATGATTCTTTTTGACACATCTTTCTCAATCTATTCCCTCCTCTTTCTGAATAGTGGTAACAAAAGGTAGGGTAGAATAGTGGTGGTCAAGGTGGCTGGTTTGCTTTTGGTGGTGGAGATGGTGTGGTTTTAGTTGGAGAAGAGGATGAGGATAGAACGATGGTTAGTGGGTTGGATGCATTTCCCTTTTTCTTATATAACAAATAACACCTATTGAAATTTAAAATATTACTAAAGACATCCATTGAAACAAAATAGTTTTATGTGGAGGAAAAGCGCATAATTGGTATTTTAATTTTGATGATGTCACTCATAAATGGACGAAACCTTAATAGAGTAGGGGGACAATTGTATTTACAAACTTATCAAGTTGTTTTATGTAAATTTTCAAATATTGGGAGACCTTTCTAATTTAGCTATTTAAGTGAGGTTCAAATGTAATTAACTCGTAATTGGTAATTTAATTTTGATAATGTCACTCATAAATGGACGGAACCTTAACAGACGGGGGCCACAATTATAATTACAAACTTATGAAGTTGCTTTATGTAATTTTTCAAATATTGGGGGCCTTTCTAATTTAGCTATTTAAGTGAGGGTCAAATGTAATTAACTCTTAAAAAAATGATTAACAACACTTTGCCCCCTTAAATTTTAGGAAAAATTACAAAAGACCCCCTGAGGTTTGGCCCGATTTCAAAAAACACCATGTGGTTTAAAAAATTACATATTGCACCCTACAGTTTCAAACTTTATCATAGTCTTCACCAACCGTTAGTTCAACTAATGGAAAATGATGATGTCAGCCCATAAATTCAATGAAAATCCCATTTTACCCTTGTGCCAGTATTCAATAAAATTGAGTTGACAAATTTACCCTTGGACCTATTTGTAAACTTTTTGAAATCTTGAGGTTGGAGTTTAAATTTGGCACTAATATGTTTTTTATTATTTTAATGGCATCTTTTACTATTTTACCCTTGTACCTATTTGTAAAAATTTCAAAATCTTGAGGTTGTAATAGATATATATTGTACTTATATATTGCAATGATGTCTTTGTGTATAGATTATGTATACATGGTACTTTTTCCTTTTTTTTTATTTATTTTTGGTTTGGTTGTTTTTATATAATTTTATGTGCCTTTGATGGCCTTAAGAACATGATCATTATGATGTGCAAATCGAACACATTACATTTAACCCCATGACACTTTCTACATACTTATAAAATAACCACCCAAGTTTGGTGAATATTACATACAAAATACCATCAAGTTAGGCCTCACTGCCAAATCCAACTACATGCAAAATACTTCTAATCGAACCCCAAATTGAATACATTACATTGAACCCCTTGACATTTCCTACATATTTACAAAATAACCACCTAAGTTTGGTGAATATTATATACAAAATACCATCAAGTTAGATCTCATTGCCTAATCCAACCACATACAAAATACTTCTAAGCCTCATAAATTATACCCAATCAAGATAAAAGAAATTGAGTACCAAATCACCCATGGCTAAAACTTTCAATCTATTTTTAACATTTCCAACGACAAGTTAAATAAAAAAGTAATAATAGAAGTCCAACACTTGTTTAGTCGGCATGAGGAGGTCCTCCCTCTTCATCTATTGCAGCAGCAACACTTGTAGATACTCTCTCTTTCTTTCTCTCCTTGACTTGCTGAAACATTTCAAACAAAGGAGTATCCGGATCAAAATCATCATCAATAGACTTCCTCTGCCAAACAAAGTGGGAAAATTGAAATATTACAAATTCTCCAAGGTGTAGTTTGAAACTAATTTTATTGTACAGGGGGGAATTCTTCAAGCCACTCAAGTTCCATATCTGCTCATAAGTGACAAAAAAATCAAATTAATAACAAGAATACCACCAAAAAAAAAGGAAAAATAAAACCACCAGAAAATATGACAAATGCCCCCTCAAAGTTTGTTCTACCTTACACCCGACACCCTCTGCTTTCTAAAGTTTTACCCAAAAAAAAGACAACATAAAGCTCATAACAACATGATTTCTACCAGCTGTACTGATACATTTCACCCAAAATGTTGAAAAACATGCCATGCCGTACAAAATACACATCATTGGATGTCAAAACAACTTTAAAAATCGAGACCATCACCACATAATATCAAAACAAAAGAAAAAATAAATCTACAATCACAAACCCTAGATATGGCATATTTTCCAAAAATACAGAAAAAATAACATATTTAAAGTAAAAATCGGAGTATATATGTAAAATATCATACATTTGAAGGAAAAATACCCACATGTTCGATTTTTTCTGTTTTTCTTTTTTTGGTTTTGGGTCCCCAAGTAGCATTCGATTTTAGTGGCTGAAGAACAAACCCAGATGTATTCCCAAATAGCCTTCAATTTCGGAGCAATTTGGCGTCTTTCATAGCAGGCGAACCACTGAAATTGAAGGAGAAAGAAAGAAAAAAAAACAAAGAAGAGAGAGAGAGAGAGAGAGAGAGAGAGTTATGTTGAAATTGGAATACAAAACCAAGGGGTTTTACCATCTAAGACTCCAAGGGTAAACTCGGGTCTTCTCATTTTCCTTTTCTGATTCTTTGTTTAACGTTTTCTGTTAAGGGAAAAATAGATATTTCTATTTTTGTTAAACTTAACGGTTGACCAAAAGTCAGAGGGTGCAATATGTAATTTTTTTAAACCACAAGGTGTTTTTTGAAATTGGATCAAACCTCAAGGGGTTTTTTTTATAATTTTTCCTAAATTTTATATTATATCAAATCTACCGTCTATACTTATAAAATGTAATAAATCATCTTTGAGTTAGAAACATTATGATTTGATTTGTTATTAATTTTATCATTACGAGGGGTTGATTTATTATATTTTTTTAGTTTATGGAGATAAATGTGATAAGCAGTGTTCTGCAAACCGGACCGGACACCGAACCAACGGCCTTACTGGTTACCGGTTCAACCAGTTCGACCATCGGTTCAACTAGTTTGACGTCATAAATATGTAATAATTATTAAATTAATTTTTTATATAAAAAAATCATAAATACATAAAAAAAATAGAGAAAGAAAACCTAATAATAATAATAATAATAATAATAATAATAATAATAATAATAATAATAATAATAATAATAACCACCAAACAAGAAGTTTACCTTACTATTTAATAAAAATTTAACTCATCATTCATCTTCAAAATCCAACTCATCATTCATCCTAAATTTGAAAGCTAACAAACAATCAAACATGAAATAACAATTAACAAGATGGGGATTTTGCCTGCTAATGGATTGTTGCATCGATTGTGATGGATTTGATGGTGTAGCGGGCGAGGGGATCCAACATTTTCCATCTCCTATGAGCAAATTCAAAATATTGAAGTTAGCTATCTTTTTCAATTACGGAACAAAAAATTGCAAAGGAAAATTTAAATAAGAAAATAAAACTAGACTTACATGAATGCACTACAATTTTTGCCATATTAAAACTCATTTTACATCATAATAAAAATTATAAATCAAACTTTTACATCATAAACAAACAAAAAAAATGCCATCAAAATCAAAGTAAATAATAGAAATAATTGATTCATTGGTTACAATCAATTAACCCACAAATCCCAAATCAATTAACCTGCCGCTGTTCATCGCCAATAAAAATAAAAGAAAAAAGAGTTGTTATTTATTTAAAATGGTACTTATATATTATCCAAGTTGAGGGATAAGCAACTTAAAAAGGTGAGCAGGTGAAGGACTGTGCAATAGAAGACAAAGATAATTGGGCGGCGTGGCACCAGTAGAAAAACGAAAAAACACCTTACCTTACCAGCACCAGCAGCGGGCGGCGCGGCGCACGGCAGCGGATTGGTCTTGACTGGCAGCGCGAGCGGCGAGGTGCGGCGGGTTCGACGATAACGGTGGCTAGGGTTTAATTCTTACAGGTAGAAAAAACAGAAGCAAGGAGGCGAAATTTTCAGAATTTAGTTTTAACTTTTAGAGTTTAATCTCAAAAATAGATTTTTTTTTAATGGCTTGCCGAACTGGGACCAGTTCGACTGGTTTTTCACCAATTTTGATCGGTTCTAGACAAGCCGAGTCACTCTTAATTTTTTAGGGCAGTTTAGACCGGACCAGCCGCCGGTCACCGGTTGAATCGGCTGGTCCGGTCCAGTTTTGAAAACATTGGTGATAAGATATAGGTTAGAGGTGGAAAGTCTAATTAACTAGATAAAAAGTAACTAATCCTAATACAAAGTGCAGTTTCATGATTCCTCCAAAATATTACATGTGATTATAAATACATTGTTAACTTCTTTTGATTGATATATATATATATATATATATATATTCACACACACACACTGTAATGTAATACCTAAACACATTATTTACACACAGTCACACAAAATTAAGATTTAATTTTAGCGGTACCCTCAACATTTTTAAAAACGGAGTACATGTTAATTGTGACAAATTATAAGAAAGCTTGTAAAATTTTGCGAAGATGAACAAACTATTAGGTGTTTTTCGACCAAGTTTTAAAGCATTGAACGAGGAATTGGAAAAATAAGAAGAATTTCTCATTTGTGAAAAAAGTAGTCTAGGATGACTAGAAAAACCATATTATATTCAAGTGAAAATATAAATGCCTAAAATAGAAAAACTCAACAAAGTATTAAAATTCAATAAATAGATAGATTATAATTGACAAATTCAAATCTATATCTATACTATTGTATAAAGTTTTACTGACTATTTTTGATCTAATAATTGTTTTAGTGTCATTTTTAATTTTTTTTTTACTTTTTCTCCACGTTCTTTTTACTCTCTCTCTCTCTCTCTTCCACGTTCTTCTCTCTCTCTCTCTCTCTCTCTCTCTCTCTCTCTTTTTTTTTTTTTTGGTTTCCCAGGGTATCCCTCCGGCCGACAGCCAGCGGACTAATCCCCCGTCCCTACTGTCAGCGCACTAAGCGGTAGGGGACTAGCCAAATGGTTTGCTCCATTCACATGGGTAGGGATCGAACCCTTGACCTCATCTCTCTCTCTCTCTCAATCCTCTTCAATATCATCTTTTTACTTTTTTGTAGTTTTTTTCTTAATTTTTTATTTGATTTTATTTTTTTAACTTGTCACTAATTTCATAAGTCTATAAAAACAGTTAAAAATATTTTGATTGTATAAATTCTACCAAAATTGTAATATACCATTAAATTATATTATTTTTTATTATATTACTAGGTATTGTAGAAAGAGACAGACCCTTTTAATAACTACATTGGTCTCTCAATTTGTTGGCTTGTCTTTTTTTTTTTTTAATTTTATATTTGACCTATTTTCTCTCTATCATACTCCACCACATGTTCTATTTTGTTCTTTTCTTTTCTTTTTTTTTTCCTGACGTATCTCCTCTCTCTTCTTTTTGATGTCATATTATTAAATTATTTTAAACTCTTTTAGACAATTATCTTTCAATCATATAATTTTATTTATTTTATTTTTTTAGTTTTCACTTATCTTAAATTTGGTAAACACCAAAAAGATCTTATATACATAAAAATAATAAAATGCTTGTAATTTAATTGTTAGAATTTAAATATATAAGTAAACTATTTATTTTCTTTTATTTTTGTGCACACGTCGAGTGTGTCAACCTTACTATCTTTTATTATAAAACATAAAAATATTGCAACTCAAATATTATCCGTTAAAAAAGTTGATTCTTTTGATTTGTATCTCCCAATCAAAACTCTTAATTTGGAAATAAAAGCGAAAAAGAATCAAAGCCTTTAAGTTGTACCTCTAATTAAGAAACTAATATAACATTAATGTGTAATTATAAACTTCCTAGCTATAAGAAAGTCAAGATGGCCGAGTGGTCTAAGGCGCCAGTTTCAGGTACTAGTCCGAAAGGGCGTGGGTTCAAATCCCACTCTTGACAAAAAAAGAAGCACGTGCTTTAATGATATTAAAAAAAAAATTGTGTTTCGAATTTGCTTTCAAAAAAAATAAAAAAAAAAGCTATTTTGATTTGGCTTCAAATAAAGATACTTTTATATAAAAAAAATTATGTTTGGATATGCTTTCAAAATAAATTGAAAAAAAAGCAATTTAGACTTGGCTTCAAACAAAGCTCCTTCTAAAAAAAGATTGTGTTTGGAATATGCTTTCAAAAAATAAAAAAGAAGGAAGTTGTTTAGACTTAGCTTCAAATAAAGATACTTTTAACTAAACATAGTTCAAAATATAATTTTTTTTAAGTTAATCCAAACGAACCCTTAATTATATTTTTAAGTTTGATTAATATAAATTATAGATATTTATTAATTTTTATATAAATATAGTTTTTACTAATTTTAATATGTTAATTAATTAAATTAACGATAAGAACATAAAATAATTTAAAATATGATAAAATTAAGAAAAACACTTTCTCTTTCCTCTCTCCTCTCCCGCTATTTATGTTTTTTAAGTTTCTTTCCTTTCTCCTTTTCTCTCCTCTATCAATATATATTTTTTCAAGTCACTTTCATCATTTTTTAACTTTTGTTTTCTCATTTATTTGTTAATCTTGTAATTTTGTTTTTATTTTGAACTATTTTTCTATAATAAATTTACTAAAATATATTATAAATAATTAAAAATATATAGTCATATATAAAACTCAATAAATATTTTAATTTATATCCAAAATTTAAATATGTAATTAAATTATTTTTTATTTTGCACACACATTAAGTGTGTTCGACCGACCGACTAGTAAATATAAAGAGAGAAAGTGCGAGTTAAAAAAAAAACCTTGAAAGAGACCAAAATAATTGCAATACCAAAAGTAATTAAGGAGTGGCCCTATATCTATAACTTTTTATAAAGCACCAACACCATTTAATAGTTGTTTGGTGTCTTTGATTTGACTTATTTCTTTTTCTTTTTTTTTTCTCTTTCCTCTGTCCTATTTTCTCTCACTTTTTTCTCTTATCTTTTCAATGTGATATATTATTTATTTTTATTTTCTTTTCTCGCTCTTTCTATCATATCTTTATCTTTAATATTTATTTTACTTTATATTTTTATTTATTTTTTAATAATAAAACTCAATTTAATTTTCAATCTTTTTTTGTTTTTCATAATATATAAATTAATTTCAATCTTTCTATTTTTCAAAATAAATAAAATTATAAATTTGTTAAACATCTGGTCAAATTATATTTTCATTTTATTTTGTATACGCATAGAGTGTATCACACCGACTAGTATTTGTATAAAAGTACTAGTACCTTCTAATAACTGTTTGGTGTCTTTAGTTTGACTATTTTTTCCTGTTGCCTCTCTCTTATTTAATCACTTTTTCTCTCTCGTCCTTTTCAACTTGATATATTATTTTTCTTTATTTTCTTCTCTCCCCCCTATCTCATATCTTTATCATCTTCAATATTTATTTTACTTTATCTCTTTATTTATTTTTAATAATAAAACTCAATTTAAATTTCAGTCTTTTTTTTCTTTTTCATAATATATAAATTTAATTTTCAATCTTTTTAATTTTCATAATATACAAAATTATAAATTTATTAAACATGTAATTGAATTATATTTTATTTTTATTTTGCACATGCATAGAAAGTGGCATATCCACTAGTTATTAATAAAATACCTGAAGGGTCTAATAATTGACTTGGTATCTTTGGTGTCTTCAGTATTGGTGTCTCAACCCTATGTTCTGCCTTCTCTCTTCACTAATTAACGTATTTTTTACTTTCTTTTTGGACTCTCGCATTCTCTCATTTCTCAAGATTTCTTTTAGTTTTTTTTTTTTGGCATTTTCCTTTATCAATTTATTCTAAAGAATACACCACATATCGAGTCACTCTTTCTCTCTCTCTCTCTCTCTCTATATATATATATATATATATACACACACACACACACAAACTTAACAAATATCTAAAATAAAACATATTAAATTTCAATTGAAAATAAAATAACAGAGCTAATATTTTATTACAATATTTTCATTTACTTTAATTTTAAAAAATTAAAATTATTTATAACTTAATCTTACATAAAATTTTTAGAAGCTTTCACACCATGATTATATGATCAAATTGTTTTTTCTAATAAACATTTGTAAATATATATATGTGTATACATAAAAATATTTATTTCCTCATCTTGGCACATGTAAATTACTCATTTACATATAATTATCCAAAAACATTGGTTTTATTAATTTGAATGCCACGTGTATGCATGCATGGATACCCTCATTGTTCTCTATACTGTATGCATGAAATTATAATAATTCTTAATTTTAATTTGTGTAATTATATGATTGTCCATAATTATTCAAAAGAAATTAATATTTATAAAAAATATAAAAATATAAAATGGAGTTATATTTTAATTCAAATCAAACGAGAAAATTAAACTTTTAATTTACTTTTTTGCTAGAAATCGATTGTTTCATCATTTAATCGTTATATCTCAACAATCATTTCGTATATCATCATACGAGATTACCAATAACTGCTAATAAATTACAAAAAAAAAAAAATATATATATATATATACAACCAAACTCACATACACTGATATGCGAGACAAACAATTAATATTTTTATTATCCAATAAAATTTTATTAAAATATATAAATAATATTATTGGATTTCCGTGCCTTGACACGAAACAAATACTACTGAAAACTATTAAGAACGTATTGGATTGTAGTATTTCATGGACTATGGGGCCTTGTAATTCCTATAAGGCATGTTTGATTGGGATTAGATTGTCTTATGAGCCGACACAGCTCGTAATTCAAGCCGGATTTGAAATACCCAAAATGAGGTATTAAGTAATTCTCACAATGGATGCTTGTTGTAGATTTCAATTTGGCATTACAGAATTAGCCTGCAAATTTATTAAAATGCCCCCAAAAGTTGATGTGAAATTACTTCTACGGGGGTAAGTTAATAAAATCCCATATCATAAGAAATTTCATCCAAACCAATCAAACATGATTGTATTAATACATTCTTCCTGAAATTCTAATAATTCCATATCAAATGAGCTTACGAAATCCCACACCTGTGGAACCCATTCCTTTAAGGCATTTAAGAGCTTGTGGACATAATTCCCTATCAAATACATCCCAAGTCTTTTTTTTTTTCAATGGTTCTGAAAACGTACTATTAAGTCGATAGAATTTAAGATCTACCTCCTCTATTTGACTATAAGGACATAAGCCTCGAAGAGACGATCTTATTTTGAGGTACAATCGATCGGGGCCGTTGATGAAAACGAAACTAGTTATCACAAAAATAAGTCCCATCAACTCAATAAATTTTAAAAAATATGTCGAAACCGCTATAATTATAAATATTACAGTAATATTACAGAAACAAAAGAAAAGAAGGAAAAAAAAACCCCTAGAAATACTGTCACATCCCCGAAATTCCTTTATATTTTCTTAAAAATAAATAGTAATTTCCACATAAAACTTGTACAAAATACAAGAGTTCTAATTTTCAAAAAAAAAAAAAAAATACAAAAGTAACTTTATTACGAAAAAGGCTTCCAAACGCTTCCTGTAATGACCTCGGTAACGCACATTATATTCATATATATAAAACCTTATTGTACTTACACTACATGAGAGAGTTTATGCAATACAACATCAGAGTATAACGTAAGGTAGTCCAAAATACAAAATACAAACTACGCAGTGGAATATTAATAATAACTCTTCTAGTAAAGGCCTCAAAGGGTTTTCTTCTTCTTATTCATTTGTTGTGACCTCATTTCCATCTAAAATAATCATATAATCTAGAATCAACACATGGTTGAGTAGAAATAATTACAATCACATAAGGTGGGTGTGTGAAATTATTGCACATAGCCACAGAATTTCCACACAATACTACCTTTTTAGTTATCTTTAGTGACTGCCTTATAACTCCAATCACCATCATTTAATTCACAATCCAATCCAATACTCCATTTACCACCAATCCCAACCTTAGATCTCCGATGGTCATACCCCGAGTATACGCCAAATTTCCTACGACCCTCTCGTACTTAAAGCACTCCGTCCACATACGGAGGGATTAGGGGAAGAAGCACTGGAACTCTGATAACCGGCTGCTCAATTAGCAAGTCCCGGCGGAACTTAGCTTTTCTCCAACCTCGACATATTTGGGCCCGTCACAAAATTTTCAAGTTGTTCACATAAGTACATACTTTATGGAAGTCATGCTTCCATATTCTATAAAAATTAATCGACTACAAACTTAGGTACATAACTTCATTTATTAAAGAAATTGACATTTTGAACTTGAATCATCCTATTTTGTATATCTATATATATATATATATATTTCGAATTTATATATAAATATATTATATATTTTTTTTAGAAAATATATTAATAAGAATCTTGAAATTATAAATAAATATCATATATTTCTAAATGTATACATTTATATAACTATTAATCTAAACTTATTTTGATTAAAGCTACATATATATTTATGGTTGTAAATTAAATATATTTTTCTAAAGAAACTTTATTTTCCATAAAACTAATATATCTTCATAGCTAGTATACTTTCATAAAATAATAGATTTTTCATAAATTAACATATTTTTATAAAGCTAAAATACTTATATAAAACTCACTTTAAATCCCATATTGCTACATCTACCACACATAAGGAAAATAAGAGCATATAAACTTTATTTCCTATCAACCCATGAACATAGTGATTCTAATATGAACTATATGCATAAATAGAAGGACAAGCATACTACTAACATACTCACAACTTATAAAACCACTAAACCTTCTAGCATAAATCATAAATAATTCATAAGGCTAACTATTATAAGAACAATAAAATAGCCCAACTTTATGCTACTTATGAGATGATAATCATTTCTACCTTTCTTCAATACTTTCTAACTGGAAACTTATAGATATATGAAGGTGAAGATATATATGAGTAGACGAATATATATATATATATATATATGTATATATGCAGTGGTTTCAAGAAGAAAGGATATAGACGTATATATATGTGAATGGTTAAAGAGAGGTCTTATGTATATATGTATGAGGATATGTGAAGAGGGTGTTTACGAAGAAAAGTGGATATCTTAGGGAGAAAGAGAGAGAGGGGAAGAATTTGAGAGGGAGAGGAAGTTTCGTAAAAATAAATGTTCCAAAAAGGAAATTTGGACAAATGTCATATTTAGTTCTCCATGTTTCATTTTAATATCACTTTAGTTCCTAAAATACCATTTATGATTTTATAGTCCATCAACTTATAAATTGGTTCCACATTCGTCCCTCAATTGAATTTTTTCGGTGGGTTTTTGCCCTAGATAATATCATGTGACAAGCATGATACTATTTCAGACAAAAACCCACTAAAAAATTAACAAGAGGGAGAATATGGAACCAAATTATAAATTAAATGACCGTAAGATCATAAATAATACTTTAGAAATTAAAATAATATTAAAATAAAATATTAAGGATTAAATATAACATTTGTCCAAAAAATAATAATGATGAAAGGAGGACAATATAAACTTGGTTATTCAGCATATTTCTAATGTTTTAGAAAATCAATACACTCAGAATTAATATCAAGAATCCAAAGAGGAATTAGTTTAAACAATTAAAGAAACTATAACTTTTAAGAATTGCAAATATGAAAAAAAATAAAATAATTAGAACACCTATTCCAGTCTATTAATAGTATACTATGGAGGTAAATTCAATTATGAACCCATTTGGATGTGTTTTTCTCTCTCTCTTTTTTTTTTAAGTACATATTTTTTGAGAACAAAAGTTAGGGTGAAAAAATTATTGTTTGGTTGGGTTCTGTAAAAAGAATAGACGTTGGAAAATGGTTCAAAAGTTTTTTTTCAAAAATAAATAAAATAGCGTTAGATGAAAATCACATTTTATATCAAATTTAAATTATCGTATTCAAATATAAAATTATTTAATTTAAAAATACCTTTATTATAAAAATTACAAAACTTAACAAGCTTTTTTAATTTATCTAAACAGGCCTATGTTTCAATAACCAGGTTGTTTGGATTGGTTTTCTTTTATAAGAAAAGCACTTATTTTTTGAAAAAAAAAACACTTCGTCAAAAAAAGAATTGTGTTTTGATTGGTCTTTTGAAAAAAAAAAATAAAGCAGAAGGCAAAAGAAAAAAAATCCAAAAAGTCTTTTTTTTTTAAAAAAAAAACCTATCTAAAATAGCTTAAAATAAAAGCATTTTTTAAAACAATTTTAGTAATTGCATCTAAACGAACAACTATTTGACTTAAAAAAAAACTCAACTAATCAAAAATACGTCTCGAAAAGCATCTTTTTTTATAAGTCCATCCAAATGGGACCTAACTTCAATTGATGTATTTAATTATAAAAAATGTAGATGACGCCAGTACGAAAATGTATATAAAAAAGGGAACAACTTAGAAAGATTAAAATTTTAATTTGAAGCATGCTCATTTTTGTGCAATGTCACGGTCCCAAAAAAATACATCGTAACGATAACCTTTTTGTATTTTATGATTCTTTGGGTATTTAATTAGTTGAGCTGCAAGATATTAAAATTTGTTTCTTATCTTTAACTGTTCATATAATTGTTCTGCTGTCCCATATCTTTGCCGCCCTAAATTAGGTTTTATTCGATATTTATATGAACTATCAAAGAAAGTTATTGTTTATGTAACACTTTATAATTATATAATTATGGGGTTGTTTACAACTCTGAAAATTTAAATAGATTTATAAGTAATTTTAGTTTATTTGTTACTTTTGTGCTACTGCCAACTTAAATAATTATTGCCACTGGATTATAACTTAATGGTGGAGGCTCAAACCTAACACCACCGAGATCTTGAATTCGGATTCTATTTTCATCTCCCATTTTTCTTTGGGTAAGTGTGTGTGTGTGTGTGAGAGAGAGAGAGAGAGAGACGTTCTGATTGATATCTATAGAGTGTTTTGAGTGAATTATATTAAAAAAAAAAACTTAAAGCATTATTTATTTTGTAGAGCACGATAAAATCTATTTCAAAATGTCACATCAACTTAAATCAAGTTAGACTATAATCGGTATCCATGATAAACTATAAGTTACACATTCAAGATATCATATCAAGTTCAAATTACATCTTCTTTCATTATCAATCATAAATCATATTACAAGATAAATAAAATTGCTATGCAGTTGATAAATGTTCACGTTTTGATCACGGAACTTTTTCTAACCACTACTAGACAATGGATCTTTGACACAACTTAAAACAAACTAATAATAGAAAAAATAAAATTTAAATTGATTGTAGAACATCCAAATTTCTTTTAGTGGTTCAAAGATTTAAAAACAAATTTAGTATAATATATATACACTTGTTTCGACCACACATACACACACACACACACACACACACACACACACACACACACAAATTATACATGGGACCCGGATGGGCTGCTCCGGAATCCATACGCGTTTGTTTTGTTAGCATCCGGTGGGACTCCCGCCCATTGCTCTACAAGCTAAAGATTTTGACAATGGTGTAAAGTCCAAATCCAGCCCCCAATGCCGAAGCCCAACCTAGGTTCCGAACGAGTTTTACATAATTTAGGGCCGGTTTAAATAGATTTTTTAAAAAAATATTTATCGTGCAGTATTTTTTTTTATATTTTTTTAAATTAAACAAAGTTGCATTCATACTTAATAGTTTTAAAGTCCTTAAAAGGTGTTTTTCTTTAGAACTACATTGGATAGTTTATAAAAAAATCACTTTTGAACTCTTTTTTTTTTTTTCTCGACTTCTGCTTTTATTATAGGTCCAACCAGACATAATTATTTTTCATTAGAATGTTTTTTTTTTCAAAAAATAAATGCTTTTATTTTAAAAAATCCATCCAAACGATTTTCGTTTTCGAAAAAAAAAAAGAAAAACTCTCAGGCTTTTTTTTGACTTCTACTTTTTTGTAAGAGGCCCAACCAAGTATAGTTATTTATCACTATTTTTTTTTATAAAAAAAACAAGTGTTTTACATTTACCAAAAAGGCCATCCAAATGGATTTTTTAGTTCTATGTGTTATAACTATATCAAATAAAATATTGTAATTTATGAGTATGTTTAGAAAGTAATAAACTTGGGACTACAATTGTCATGCATGTTTCTTTTTGATTCGAACTTTTCAAATTCAACTGGAGTTAAGGAGAATGGGCACTTTAGGATTGTCAATTACTGGGTCAAAAGTTAAGTATTAGGAAATAAAATTTTAAGAATTAAAGAAAATTGTTACGTTGTTTGTGATTTCAATTCTCACATGAAAAATGTTTTTTTAATGTCAATGCTGGCTTTTCTTTTCACGTTTGGATTATGAGATCTTCGTTATAGGGGTGGGCATTTGGATCTGGTAAATTGGGTTCCGATCAGATCTAATTGGGTTTGGATATTTTCGAACGGGCAATTAGGGTTAAAAATCAGATTTGGAATAACTTGAACTTGACTAATTTAAATGCGGATTGGACTTCGGGTATTATTTTTTCATCCTAAGAACCCGATTGGGTGCCCAATCAAAAATTTCAAAAAGAAAAGGAAATAAAAAAATATATAGAATTTAGATATATATAGAATCATACCCCTATTGTCCTACTTTTCAAGAGATGACTTTTTACCTTTTAAAATACTATTCGTACCAAGGGAAGAGTTCTTATTTTTTAACCTTTGCACTTGCCAAGAGTTGAGTTTTACCTTTTAAAATTAATGACTTGTATGTATAAGGGTGGTCATTCAAATCGGGTGTTTTCTCTTTGTATAGCTAATGTGGTAATGACATTAGTGTCAAATAGTTTAATTAAATTATAATAATATTTTACAATTAATAATTGCAATTATTTTAACTTTTGTTTTATAACATCAGAATGTGAATTGCATTTTATGGACTTGTGGTGAAGATGTTTTTTTTTTTTTCTTTTGTTTAATAATTAGATTTTCATTGCTATATTGATACAATTAACAAAATTTATTTTCATAAAAATTTGAATTCAATCGGGTAAAAACCGAACCCGATCGGATATCCTATTAATCGGACAGTCATAAAGTTTGGGCCGGATTCGAGTGGTAATTTAAACTACCCAACATATCGAGTAACCGATCCGTAAAATCTGAACTTGCAATTATCCGACTTGATGCCTACCCTTACTTCAAAATATACCTATAAAGATGGATGCATTATACATTTTTAAAATGTTATTGGGAGTTTAAAGGGTCATATTATATATTATTAATTAATATTCAATATAAATATTATATATAATTAATTATTAAAAAAAATTGAGTGGGGTCATCAGAAGTGGCTTCGCCTTTGAGAATGGATAGGGGCCGCGATTTCAGATTGTAACAATTTTGTATGCAAGGATAGCGGAATAAAACTACGGCCCTTACGCACAGAGTGCCAGTCACTCATGCACGGATAGTGTAAACGATGACGGGAAATTTCTAGTCCAGACGCGATTCAAACAAATTATTGTTATTTATGTTATGAATGTTTTATATTTGTTTTGTAAAATGACTAGTGACTAATTATTTGATAAATACAATTAACTTACTATATACTTTGTTTGTTTGAAATTTTTAATTAAAACATAAATTTCATGTTATAATCCACAACAAGAAATACAAAATAAGATTCCCATGAATCGAGTTAATACATGATCACAAGTAGATGATTAAATAATAATTTGATCTTAAACGATTAATCTTAATCGATCGAAATGCGAAAGAAACTCAAACCTTGAGTTATATGATCTTGTAAGCCTAGTCGTCACTTTAATTCTTTCAGAGATGGACATAAAAGAATAGAAGTCACATTTTGGCATGGGACTCATATACCATAAGTCAAACGCTTTAATTATGAGCCTATCAAACATAATTAAAGTGTGATTGTAATTTTATACATGTAAAAAAAACCTCATACTCAATATGATATTTCTGTAAGTCAATTAAATTTAATTTTCTAATGAATCACATAATTGAATTTCTTTAACTAGATAACATATTATGTATGATTAATTAATACGTTAGACAACATCAATGGAAAAAATTCCAACATTATTGATTTCGACTAAACTAACTTTGGGTAAGAATTTGCTTTAAGTAAGTTATTGACTTTGGCGGATGAAAATTTGCAAGTCAAGAACAGTATTTTGGACGCCCTCAATTCATATGTGATAAGATTTTGAAACTTTTAATGAATTTTAGTGAATTATATATATTCGATAATGTCGTTAAAAAGAAAAACAATATTCCAAAATCAACGTACGTTATTTCGAATGTGAATTATGTCAATTGAAACCAAATTTCAATGAATACTCCAACATAATAGCTACTAGTTGGTACTAAAATGTTTGTCAACCGGGGGTTGATAACGAGTTACAATGGCAAAATCTCGAGAGAAATAACAAATGGAGAAGGACTAGACTAAGCCATTCTCCAAACAAAATCTCAAACCCCACCATATCTCCCGAGTCCACCTACAAAGATATCCCAAAAACTTCATGCTGCATAAATTTCTCAAGGTTTCCGTAGTCATTCTAGCCATCTTCACTTGTCCGAATCTTCTATTACAGTACAATCGTATCATATCTTTTGTTACATTCATTAGTACTCATTGCGTATTAACGAACGATATATTCAGATAAGAACAAAATAACACGATTGTGTAATAGAACATCAAACTGTCTTCACTCGGCAACAAAATGACGAAAACAACCTCGAGTTCCACCCCGGACCAAATATCACATATGCACACATACATGATCTGCACCACCACAATTTCCAGTGAATTGCTACATTATATTGAGATCATGTCCATCAGCAACTCATTCAACAGGGCACCAAAGACCTCGATTTCCAACTCCAAAGCCAATTGCTCATTTTCTTGTCCCAATGTTCTCCATTGCTCTCCTCTTTCCATTTCCTCAACATAATCTTGCCTATTCTCCACAACCGCCTCGCCTGGCTTCGGCCCATTTATCCACTCTTCTGCCTTCTCCAATAGTTTTTCTTGATTAGTTGCACAACACTCAACATTGTTAATTCTTTCTCTAAAGAAATCAAGTAGCAACTTTTCTGCCTTTAGTTTGACGCCATAAGATGATGATGATGGCAAGGTGGCCTTCATTTGACGAAGCAATTCCAGTGCCTTTTGTTGTGCTTCATCTTGTTGTTCTTTTTCAGTATCAAATTTGTCAGCAATGGAAGCTGAGGAATGTGCAGTAGTGGATTCGTTATCGGAGTCGGGTTGTGATGCAAGTTGTTTGGCTAGGTTCACCGGCTCAAGCTTGGAAAGGTTCTCAAACCTCTGGATCTTCTTCATGAGTTTCTTCTTGGTTCCTGTACATAAGTACCATGCTTGAACTTTGGAAGAGTGGTAACTTGTTCAAAACCTAGGATCTTGAAATTTCAAAAGAAAAGCAATAATACACTATAGAAAAAAAGTATCGTATTAATTAATGACTGAAAATTATGTGTTAATATGAAAATTGTCACTAATATTATTTATTAGGCGATAACACTAGACACCAACAATAATCAATGATATCCCTATACTGACAATTTGATTTTTTTTTAATTTTTTTTTTAAATTCACCATAATGTGTGACGAAATTTTCTTTGTAATTAAAGATGCCACTAAATTGTTCATGGAGACAATTTAAAGGTGAGTTAACCTGGTAAAAGTTATTTTGATGACAAAATAAATTTATCGTCACTTAAATGTGCATAACTTTTACACTAATATCATTTGTTATAGTGTTACCAATTTTTATTTCCCCTGTAGTGTATAGATATTGGCATAGCATGGTCATTAATGTCCGGTATAAAATAGTGGATATAGCCTTACATGATTAATTAAATTAAAAAGGAAGGAGAAATGAAATTAAATTGACCTTCCATACGAGCAAGTCTATGTTGGAAAGGAGAGGAGACTTCATCCTCATCATCAAAGGGACAATCCAGCACTGAAACCGGACTCAACCGCTGCATATCCAATATTCATTCATGCTAAACATTTAGATTAAATGCCAAAAATATAGAATCACAACGCATCATAGAACAAGTATAATTTACTAGCACTGTAATTTAACACTACTGGGCTATAATTTTCTGTCAAAATACCAGCCCAGGCTCGGTTTGGCAAGCCCAATTAATCATGTAGTAAGTGTTATTAAACCCGTCATGTGATTTGTCATTCTATCTAAAATAACCACTAATCACGTTATAGATTATTCATTGCATAATTAACACTGATTCGTTTAAGTCTCAATCTTACGCTAAAATATCTTGAAACCCAAAATTGACATCGATTGGATTCCCATGTCGATGGAGCAAATATGGTCCAAAAACTTCAATACCTAACAAAGGGGGAGTTGGGTCGGACCCCCACAGTTTCACAATAATGAAGTCCTAACTCCTAATAAATGAAAAGCTCATCAACAAGCTGATAGGCTCAACAGAGTTCGTGAGGTTTGTCCAAGTGGCATGCAGGGGCCTCCATAACAATTATTTTGTGCTATCATTTTTAGCCAAAATGGTCTTAAATTCAACCTTATTCCCATCCCATTCTACATTGATATTTGGACCCCCACATCACCTGATTTTGCTATTTTTTTTTAAACATTTCTACAAGAATGATAAACTATTTTCCCCATTTAGAAAACGAGCAAAATCATAATTTTTCACAAATATATTTACACACACACATATATCAAATAAACACCAGATTCGCAAATGTGTGTAGTTTTTTCAATTAAAAAGATCGAACCGCCACAATATATTCACTTCACAAATATATATTTGAGTAGTAGATATTGTAGTACTCCTATCAAATTCCGAGAAATTCTTACCCGCACCGAATTTGATCACACTAAGATTAATCAAGTGGCGAGCGCTTTACACTTGCCATGTGATTCGTGTACAGTTTAGGGAGAGTAATCAATCACATGGCATGTGTATTAACACTTATCAAATGATTGATTGGGTGTTACATGATTGATTGAATGTGATCAAACCGGATTTGGGCAAAAATTTTCCTCAAATTCCCTAACAAAGAGTAATTGCTGAATTAATTATTATTTGGTTATATATAATAACAATGTCGCCAATGATTAGCAGCAGTTAATGGGAATAGTGTGTGTGACGAATATATAGGTGAACCAACCACATTTCCCTTCTGGTCATGAAGAATATGCTAAATCAGGAGCATACATGCGTGGAATAAATTATTTAAAATTGTTACGTGAGCAATCATAAAATAAATGTAATTCATTTTACTGTGTCTTCGAAAATTTGAATGAATTTTTTTTAATGCTCCCAAATCCCCAAAATATTCTTTAAATCTCTTATGAAATTCAAAAACAAGGCGTAGTACTCAATCCCGAGGTCATGAAATGCTACTCATTTAAGTGGTACTCAAGTGGTATATTTAATGATTGAATTAAGTGTGACAATGTTATAATTTAACTTTTAAATATTTTTTTGAAAATATATCTAATGGCTAAAAATACTAAATGGGTAATTTACAACTGAATAGTATGAAATTTTCCGTATCCTAAATTACCCCCCTAAAGTTTACAAACTATTACTATTTTTTAATGATAAAAATTCATAAAATTATAACTCGTGATGGAGCAAGAACCTTGAAGCTAAGGAGTGTACTTACCAACGACGAATTGACGATGATACAAATGACTAAATAATAATTAAAAAAAAAACCAATGGGGAGATACCCTGTATTAGTGAGTGCACTCAAGATAAATAGACTATCACTCAATTTTTCTTTAACGGTATATATATTGGATAATTTTACAGTAAATAATTGCATGTGCACCCCATCTACATGCGGGTTCGTTTCTAGTTATTAAATTTCTAACTAGTTCATCATTAATTGAAGTTAGAAAATGAAAAATTTTAAATTTGTCACTAAAACTGAATATATAGGTAGAAATTAACTTGTAAATAAATAGATAAGTGTCGCACATATACACAAAACAACCTAAAACATTTCAATAGAAGATAATTAACTAATTAAGAATGTTACCTTAGTGGAAGAATTTGTACCATCACTGCTGGCGGTTGACTCTATCGAAACGTCATCGTTTGTAACACCCATTCTCTTGTCACCACTAACCACCTTGTCTGGCACCTCCACGACGTCGTTTTTCCGAACTTGTAAATTTAAATTTACCTCAGAATTAGAATTACCGCCCGTGGACACAGTAAAATGGCTCCCCGTCCAGCTGTTACTTTTGTTCTCAGTCGAGATATGGGAGCGATCCGACGGCTCTGGATCCTCCTTCAGCAGCTGATCGAAGGATTTCCACCGTCCGATCTCTTTCTTCTCCGGCTTCCTCTTCCAGAAACTGCTTTTTTTCAGGATGTTTTTCGAGAAGGTTCGCGGCAGAAATGAGACGTCCTTGGACATTTTCTTCTCCGGCGACTTGGCGGCGGCGGCGGCGGCGGCGGCGGAGGAGGAGGAGAAAGGGAGGCGTTTCACGGCGGTGATTACGCTTTGGAACGCCGTGAGAGCCGATTTCGAGGGGGCTTTATTGAAATTCGAGAATTTTTTCTTCTGGTGCTGATTGTTTTTGTGGTCGAATTCGTGAATGAGTCGAACGTTGGTGCAGCATTGTTGTCTTCTGGGGAGCGATTTGAATCCGTTGGATGAGCATGAGCTCAAATCATCAAGCAAGTAATCTTTTAACAGCAATGGTTTGGGCAATATTGGCCTCTCTCTGATCAATCTCGAATTATCCATGAAAAAAATAAATCAAAACAGGGAGTTCTAATTTTTTGTTTGACGAGCAGAGTATAAGAATATGTATATAGTAATATTGCTATATAGAATGAAGCAATGAGAAAGAAAATGCAGGGGAGAGGACTGAAAAAGCTGATGAGCTTTCAGAATGAACAAAAGAGACCAGAATGCATTTATTGAGAGAGTTGAATCAATATTTGAAGCTATCTGTATAGTACAAAGTGTTAAGAGCAGGGAAATTGCTAAGCAATTGGACTGTGGAGCCACACTTATTACATATATATATATATGTGTGTGTATATATATATATATATATATAGAGAGAGAGAGAGAGAGAGAGAGAGAGAGGATGGATGGATACTTCTTGGTGAGGCTTTTTGAATCTCAAGTTTGATTTAAAAATGGGGGTTAAGTTTTGTTTAATTCAAATAAGCTGGTTTTAAAATATAGTAGAGTCGTAGGTGTAGTGTGTGTGAATTGTGATTGGGTTGCAAATCTCAGCTGTTGAACTGAGTAGTGACCAGAAGTTGACTTTGTTTTTGCTTATTTTAATCAGCTTTTATATACATTTGCTCTTAATGCTCCGAACACCATTTGACAGCATTAAATTGCTTTTGCTGTATTTCTTGTAATTGGATAGATTATGAAAAATCATTCACTAATGGAAATAAAAAGGATATCTCATTTTCATAAATAAAAAAAGAAAAAAAAAAGAAAAAATGGATATCTCATTTTCTTAGTACAATATATTTTAACAATGTCAAATAACTCTCTAGTTTATAAATATTCATTTCTTAAGTGAAGCATGTATATATATATGTACATTTTTAATGGAAAAATAAATAGTTAAAACAAAATATCAACAAATTACTTTTCAAGCAACTTAATATTAATTACTTTTGCATAATTGATTGATAGAGTATTTTGCTTTCAATATTTTGGAAATAAAGTACTTTAACCAATTTCACTTAATTAGTTGATATTAATTACTTTCAAATTTTAATTACATACTATTAATATCTTAATTATTTATTATTTTTTATGATATACATGATGAATGAATATTTATAATTGAGAAAATTATTTGACATTCTCAAAATACAATTTACTAAGAAAAAATTAAAATCAATTATTTTCACTAACATTTATATTGAAATAATAAGATAAAATCATTTGTTTGATGAAATAAAGAACAATTTTGTTATTAATATTTAGGGCAATCAATTTTAAGAGAGTAAACGATGTTTTCTAATAGTACAGCGGCAAAGTGTATTTTGCCCTAAAAATTTTAAAAAGTAAAAGTGATTAATACATTTATATCTAATCTAATCTAATCTAATCTAATTTGATATATATATATATATATATATATTTAAAATGGAGTCCACCTTATGTGTTCATCCCTTGCTTATGTGGACAATGGGGTAGGCAAATTGTTCTTTCACTATTTTGACATGTAAGACATTTTCCATGTTTACATTTTGACACCCTAACTCAAATTATAATCTTTCCATAATTAAAATTATCTAATACTATTATCTTCAAACATTTATCTTTAACTCCTTAAATTACTCCTTATACATAATTATTTTCTTAACCATAATTTATAATTATATCCATTGATTTGTTTTCTATTGTTAACTCTTATAAACTAACACAAATTTTTAGATTTTGTATATATATTTCTCAATATGACACCTTTTGTATTGATTTTAATTGATGTTCTTGATTATTGCTTAATCTTTTCACATTTAATGTCATAAATTATTATTTTTGTATTTTGACCAACCAAATTAAAAGTCTCTTTTTATTTTTTTTTTCTTTTTTGGAAGGATGACATTATCATTACATGAATATCAATTATCAAATACATCATCAAATATTAATCACTATCTAACCATACTACTTTCTTTGTCATATAATATTAGTCGTGTTAGAGATTTTTTTTTGTCTCATAATATTTGTCACTTTGAAGATTTCAAGAATGCATTAATTTTTCCCCCAAATTTACCCTTATTTATTATTTTTAATGGAATTTGATGAGGCATGAGGAGGATAATTTTATCAAATCATTTTAAATTTAGCTAAAAAAAAGGCTATTTATTTGAATAATTGGTTTGTGTGAAAAAACCTAGGACGATTAATATTATGGGACAGATGGAGTAATATATAGTTGAAGGGTTTGTTTGACAATAATATTTCAATTTTGACTAAATTCTAAATTCTTAGAATTTTGAGTTTTTAAAATTGCTAAAAAGAGTTTCATTAATTGTTAGCTACTAATTTCATATTAATTGCACATTTAGTATTCCTAAATTTTAGAAATTATTTTTCTTAATTAACGTAAACTATGATGAGTTGTCAAATTTGAATTTAAGAAAGTTCATGATTGTCTTTCTGGTCATGAAAGTAATCTGTGATTATTGTTAGTTGCCTTTTAAACATTGTGATTAGCTTAAAATCATGCCAAACGTACCTATCTATTCCTAACAAAAAATTGATGTTCCTTTCAATTTATTTTCCTTCAAAAGGTATATAATCCATTAACCTCCATCCATTGCCCTCACCCCCCTCAATCCCAACACCAATATCGGAAGAACAAAAAGTGAAGAAGTGTCATCCTTTTGTCGAACTTTTCTCCAATTATGTATGTTCACTTTTCTCATTTGATTTTATTATATTTTTTTCCCTAAATAGATTCATAGATTAATTAAGAAAAATATTGATTTCCTCTTTTCAATATTTAATTTTTTTTTCATGAATTAGTTTTTTTGTTTTGTTTTGTCCTCTTATGCGGTTAAATACACACACACACACATATTGTTTTAATAATACTTCTTTTATTTATTTATCAATAATTAATGTACATATTTTGATATAGATATATTTTTTAAAGATTTTTGTACTTTTTAATTGTTTTTCTTTGTTCTTACTTTATATTTAAGTAGTTTATTTGTTTGTTTTTTTTTTTTTGGTATTTTGATTTTCCTAATGGATTGAGGGAATTTGTTCTATTCAAATAACTAAGAATTATTTTTCACCTTTCAAAATTTAAAATATTCATAATTTACTTTCCGTTTTTATCCATTATATATTTTTTTTGATAAATGTTAATTATTCAAATGGTGTTCTTTTTACTTTTCTTTAATTCATCCAATATTTTCCCCTATTTTAATATTTCATTTATAAGATCATATTTCTGGATATATTTTGAAGCGTACGTATGTCACTATTTTCCTTTTTCTATTTCATTTCTTTATTTCTCAATTTATTTATTTTTTTGCTTGTCTAATTCTTTACTTAGTTAGATTTTATTTTATTTTTTGTCCCTTTAGATTTAATGAATTTATTATATTCTAATAGCTAAATAATTTTTTTTATAAATTGATAAAGTTTATCATTATTTTGTTATTTTCATCTATTATATTTTTTAGTCAATGCTCACTATCTAAATAATATTGTATCTTTTCATTTACTTTTTATGTTCGTCCAATTTTTTGTTTTAGTATTTTATTTATAAAAGCATGCTTTATTGCATAATGTGCTTCTACATTTGTCTTATTTTTGAAATTTATATTACTCTAAGAAAAACTTATGACAAAAGAATATGTTTGACAATTTTGACTTTGTTCTCAATATAGTCATATTGGTAATATTTTAACAATTCTTATCATTTGACATTCTATTTTTATTTTTATTTTTTTACAATGCAAAATTTTTTGCTCAATTTCAACCTGATTTTTTCGATGAAAATACGAAATGCTCGTGAGGGGATATGAATATCAAAACCTTAAAAACACATGTTTTAAGGGTGCAAAACACTTTTTATTGACTGAATTAAGGCTTTATTTACTTTCACTCAATTTTCTTCTCTAAGACAATAAAACCATAATAAAGTCATCTCAAACCACATGAATTATGCACATAAAATTCTATCAATTTTAAGCTTATTACTATATATGCATGTGTATGTATCTATATGTAACACAACAGAAAAAATGGCAATTTTCAGCGGAAAATATTGGTGGAATATTCCCGCAGGATATTTCTGGCGGAATTCTGGGGAAAATTTCCCTGAATTGTAAAAAAAAATTTCGGCAGAACTCTGGCAGAAAAATTTCGCCGGAGTATATATATATATATATATATATATTACTATATATTTAGGCAAAAAAACATCAATAAATAATCTTGAAAGTAGCTTAATGGCAAGGCATTAGATTTGTATCCAAGAGGTTTCGGGTTTAAGTCCATGCAAGAGCAACATTAATTTTAGGCTTAATTACATTTTTGGTCCTGTAAGTGAAACCCCCTTTTCAAATTTCGTCCTGTAAGTTTGATAGTTACACATTTAGTCATGTATGTTGGTTCAATTTGACACATTTGGTACTGAATTGACACATTTAATCCTGTATATATGTTGGTTCAATTTGACACATTTGGTCCTCCCAAGAACAAGACTACAATTTGACACATTTGGTCCTGAATTGACACATTTAATCCTGTATATATGTTGGTTCAATTTGACACATTTGGTCCTCCCAAGAACAAGACTACAATTGATAATTTAGGACCAAATGTATCAATTAAGGACCAAATATGTCAAATTGAACTAACATACAGGATTAAATGTGAAACCATCAAACTTACATAACGAAATTTGAAAAATGGGTCTCACTTACAGGACCAAAAGTGTAATTAAGCCTTAATTTTAATTTTTTAAAAAGAATTGTTATTGATACTCCAAAATTGTTATTGACACTCAATCTTTACTTTTTGTATTGAAAACTTGACTAAATTGCCCATTCATATTTAAAACACTATTTTTATTAATTTCAATAGCATAACCTTGTCTTTATTGTTAATTATTTTTACATTTTGGTTATAAAAAACACATGAGATTACAAACTTAATGTAACTCTTTAATTTTTTATTTTATCTTTCTTTTTTGTCTCACTTAATGCAAAATATAGATTACTAACAAAAATTTTCAAGTCATACATGAAACTTCTAAGATATATACGACATTATGAAATAAAGGAAAATAAGTTAAATACATAAAAAAGATGGGTGATAAAGAAATCAAAAGATATTGTACAATTCTATTGATATTCAAATATGCAAAATATTAGGTAAAAAGAAATAAATTGTATATTTCCACTAATTCTATCTCTCTTCGGCATTAATATCTAACTTCAAATAAACAAAAAGTCTTGCAAAATAATAATAATAATAATAATAATAATAAAAATAAAGAAAAGAAAAGAAAAGAAAGATGAGTTTCATGAAAAGAAAAAGAAAAATGAGTTTCATGATTACAATCTTTAAGGCATAATATCTCATTCAAAATTTTGTACTAACTTGTTTGCTCCATATAATATTATTCATACAATATATATATATATATATATATATATATATCAATATTCGTAGAACAATTTGCACATCAAGGGAAAAACTATATTACATAAACATATATACGCTGAAATTGAAGTGTGAGCAAAAAACTTAATGAAATAATATAAAAAAATATGAAAAAGAAATAAATACATCTGTAGCTATTAGATGGGTTATTAGAATGGTATATATCTTAAATTTGTTCAGCACTTTTGGTATTCACAAACTTTAATTTCTCCTCCAACTCAAAAATCATTGTTAAATCTTTTAAAATATTAGTTGCCTCCATTTTCGAGTAACTAAAATTAATATGACAAAAAATAGGAAAATATAATGTAAATATAGGCAAAATATTGCACAAAAGACAACAATTAGAACAAATTTTTTATTAGGTCACCATCAAAATAAGAAACTGAATAACAAATTTGAAGTTATCGTCACCAAAGCCAAAGATAAGATGTCGAATAATAGTATTCTTAAATGCATGAAAGTGAATAATAGACTATTAGGACTTTTTGTCCAATAAATCAAATTAAATTAATATTTAAAAATTAAAAGGGTATATTGGCCAATTAATAAAAATTATAAACTGAAGAAGAGTGTTAATAATAATTTTGGAGCGCTAATAATAATTTATTTTTTTAAAATCTTTCTAGAGGATCTCCAGCGGAATATTCGAATGGAGTAATTTTTTTATTAAAAATATTAATATCACTATACTAGAGGTGGACTCCCCTCCTATTACTTTCCTTAAATTACGCAATCTTAACAAACACGTTTCAATGAAAAGTTGAGGGGAGGTGGGTTTCAATCTATAGAAATTTCCTACCGGAGGAATTTGGCATCTATAAAAATCCTAGCAAAGATGAAATTCTAATTATTATTATTGTTGTTAGTATTATTTAATAAGGCAATCGTATCTGTCTCTTTCTCTCTCTCCTCTCTCCGTTCCAGAAACATGGCGCAAAAGGTGAAGCAGCAGCGGTATCTTCCCGACGATGTCCTCATGGTAATACTTGGTAGGTTACCTCTGAAGAGTCTCTTGAGGTTTACTTCCGTCTCCAAATCATGGAACTCTCTTATAATAAGCTTCATGTATAGTAACATCACAAACTGTTATCATCTTCTTTACTTGTCGAATGATGGTTGGAAATCCCGGCAAGAATGCACCTTGATTGGAGATCACGCACCGCTCTCTGATTTGCCCCACCTCCCTTTAAAAGGTTGCAGGGTCATAGGGGTTTGTGAGGGCTTAATCTGTCTCGTAAAGGGACCCTTGCTATATATATGGAATCCTTTGATTATCGGAAGCCTGAAAAAAGTTCCAGCCAGCGGAAATCCGGCCAAGTTAAGCAACGATTCTCGGTATATCATATTGGGATTCGGTTACGCTAGCGGGAGCGGCGATTACAAGGTCGTGAAGATGATCTACCATGGAATGGAAGCTGGTCAGTTACATGAAGTGGAGATCTATTCGTTGACCAGGAATTCTTGGAGAAAACTCGAAAACTGCGGGTACAATCGCTGGTTCTGTTCGTCTTCGCCGGTTTTCTTCAAAGGGTCTATCTATTGGATGGGGGGTGGCCGCGATAATGGCGTTATTTTGAGGTTCGATGTGGAGGAGGAGAGGTTCAGCCGGATGGATGCGCCGACACAGATGGAGAATGACCGGAGTGGCCAAATAACTGAGCTTGTGGTGGCCAACGAATTTCTTGCTGTTTTAAAAGTTAAGCCTATTAAGGCTGGAAAATTGTTGCATGTGTGGGGTTACATATACAAGGAATCTAAATGGTTACCAGGCCAAAGGATTGTTGTCCCAAAAGATAGAAATAAGCGATTATTGATGATAACCAAGGGCGGTCATATTATACTTGAAGGGCCTCTCCAAGGGAGTCCAGATCACAGGATATTTGCCTATGATTGTTATTATGATGCCAAAATTAATCATTTGGGTTTTGAGCTGAGAGATTTGGGAATTTTTCGTATGTCTAGAAAATTTCATCTTATTCCGATCAAGTTCGAATTAGAGCAAGTATTACATTTATGAGGATGCTACTGGATAGAACTAGAATTTTACGCGAAAATTAATTAAGGATTCCTTTGCATGTAGATGCTAGAATTTTATGTGTCTTGATTGTTTTTGGGGTGACAGATTTTATTCATAAGGATTTCTTGTTATAGATTTTAATCCTAAGGATTTCTTGTTGGCATGCTGGATTTTATCAGTTCGGATATCCTCTATTGCATAATCGCGTAACATTTTTTATTACACTCATCAATATATGTTATACGTTATATCCTCTGTTGTATAATCGTATAGCATCTTTTATTACACTTATCAATATACGTTATCTCAATCTCTTTTCTTATCTTAACATATTTTCTTATCTCGACCGCTCACCAATACGATAACTTTGATTATGCTATTATTTTTTATATTTATAAATTTATGATAACATAAATTTTAAAAATATATATAGTTTATTTTGTTAAATATGAACCGACTTTACTGGGTCCCTAAGAAATTTGGTGGGCCGGGTCTTGAGTTTGGCTAAACCCGCCTCAAACCGGCCTTGTTGCCATCCCTAGGGGGACGTATAGGGTATGGTGAAGAAGAAGTTTTTTTAAAAAAAAAAAAAACTAAATGTTAATTAATTAAAATTTACATAATATATTTTTATTTAAATTAAATTAATGGCGATTTTATGTAAAATTTATATGATATATTTTTTTAATATCTTTTTATATTAACAAAATTAAATATATTTTTAAAATTTTAAATTATATAAATATATAAATATTGTATAAATATTTAAAATATACAAAAAGAAGGACATAAAGAAAAATGCTTTTGTATAAATATTTTTTGTAATATTTATGAGGTGAATTTTGTTTTTACTAAGAAAAAAAAATACCAACACATCTCCATGTCATCAAAAAAATGTCAACACATCTCTATGTCATCAAAAATTACCAAATTGACTGCCACATCAGCAGATCCCCAATCAAATGCGAACACATCCCCATATTCACATTCCACATGCTCGCCACTGATTAGTTTAATCCAAAATATGATTAAAATAAAAAAAAATACATAAACGGAAAGAACTAAATTAGTAAAATTAAAAAGAAGAGGGCAAAATAAAAAATAGGTTAAACGAAGAGAACAAACATTGCAATTATCTCCAAACAAAATGCAAAAGAAGATACAAGCTACTGACCTGAGTCTTAGGGTAAAATTGCAATTGCCGTGAATCCCACTTTTTACGAAGGAACCAAGAATATTGAGCTCGATTGTCATATAGTTCATGAAAAGATCCATTCAGGTGTATCATGAGTCATGACTAACTTGTAGACATTTACACCAAGCCACTTCCTACTACTCGTTTTCATTCACTCATGCTCAACCTGGGAGTTTTCACCATCCACTCTCCAGCTTGTGGGGGGTATTACCGCAATATATTTGCATTTTGTATTTACATATTTTATCCCATGTGTATTGTCTTTTATCATTATCAGTTTGTTCTAAATTAATTAGGATAAATAGCTGTACATTTATCACATATGCACTATACATATATATATATTTTGTTTATATATATATTTTGTGTATATATATATATATATACACGTTCTAAACATCAATAAATTCTAAACTTTCATTCCCCAATTCCATTTCCTTTATCAAGAAAAGTTGTTTTCTAGAGTTGAGCATAATATATTAGAAAAATTAATATGTGGCTTCTGATTCTGTTAGGAATCATTTTTGGGATGGAGGGAGGACACAGGTAACAATCCTTTTCAACCCTCATTTTTTTAACCCAATTGTAAAATCATTCAAGTCTTTTCAATTTTCTTCAATGTCATCCTGTAACCACTGTTTCAGTGACAGTAACTAGCCATATAAATTTCAGAGTTACTAATATATTATTATAAATCTCCGAGTTAATCTTGTGTTCTCTCCGTCGAACTCACGGTGGTGCCGCTACGGCTGCCTTCGAACCTCAGTTCCGTCTCGCTCGAGTAGTCAGAAAATCTCCAAATGTCGGGTTTCTCTCTCTCTCTCTCTCTCTTTCCCCAAATTTCTAAACCCCACCCACCACCACCAACACCACCACGTGCTCCTCCGTCCAATCCACAGAGCCGTCACCGCGCCTCCTTCGTCAAATCATACAGCCGCCACCGTGCCTCCTCCGTCAAACCTACGCAGTTCACCACCAAAGCGAACTTGTAACCTCGCGCCACTTCTCTCTCTCCTAGCCTTGAGATTTTGTCCAGGCCACTCGCCACCACCGCACCAAGAGTCACCGCATATCTTCACAGGGCCAAAGTAATGGAAAATTATTGTCCAAATCCGGCCGCACCTAATCAATTATACAACAAGTGTTAATACACTTATCATTAATTGATCACTCTCCCTAAATGACAACTGTAAAATACTTGCCACATGATTAATTTTGGTGTAGTCGAATCTAGTGCGAATAAAATTTTTTACAAAAAAATCGCCCTCCGATTGGCGGCCGTTGGCTGTCCGATGCAATATGAATTTGATGAGTACATATTTGTACTTATTTCAGTAGAATTTATCATTTTTATGTTATTTTAGCTGGGACTTGATTATTCAAGCCTTGCCTGGTTGCTTTTTCACTGGATTTGATTACATTTTGGGCACCGAGTACATATTTGTACTTTATCTCAATATTTTGTGCTTGAAGGACCAAAGAAAGAAGCAATATAATGTCACTGATTTTAATGGTTCTTCTACTGGATGGAGTTGAAATAGTTTCAGCAGTGAGAATAATTTTCTGTTTTTGTTTTTTTTTTCAGCTTAGTTATCAGTTGGAATGATCAAATTATTGTTGATTGGAATGTAGTCATTTGACAGATGATATTAAATTAATTGAATTCTGACCCTTGATGTGTCCTGGTTGGTCAAATATATATCTTGTAACTTGTTTGGCTAAACTACTAATATATATGCCATATATATTGATTTGAGGCTCTGTTTATGTGGCTGTATGCATCCCTATGTTAAATGTTTTGATCCTCTGATATTTCAATATTTTGTGGGGAAGAAAGGCCATGTAGCAACTCATGGTGATTATGGTCTTCCTGGTGTAACAATGGCTACTATCATAATATTCTGTCCCAAAATTTTCTTTGTATTTGTAATTGCATGAACTAAGTTTGTGCATGTTGTTTTGTCAATTTTCAGTTCTGTGGAGCAAAATCAGACCTCCTTTTGTACTTTAACTATACTTAAAAATATGTCCAGTGTGGCTCTCCTGTTTTTCATTTTGTCTTGCATGGATGCACATTAAATCATTACAGAGGTAAAATGCTAGGACACTTTATAGCGTGGGGAAGGACCTCATGTTTCTCTTTATGTATTGTGATTAAAAGTGGGAATACACGTACTGGAACTCTTCTTTCTGGGTAATAATCAAAGGAATTTTATGATGTAAGAAATTATTTAGATCACTTCTCTTTTTTCTTAATAATTCCTATTTGTTATATCTAGTCTTTGTGCCATATCAAGGGCATATTTTGTAGTTCATAGACATTATGCCCAGGAAGAACTTTGTTTTAGTGGAGTGTTGTATCATTATATTGAAGCTCCATACAGCAGATGAGGTCAGTTTATTAATTTAAAAAGGCTAAAATTATTTTAGTTTCCACTTATAGTGTAACGTCGACCACTAAAATAGTTCACTAGTTTGAACTCATTGATATCATTTATCATCAGGAAGGGAGATTATTCCAGATATTTAACTGAATTGAGAACATGAGATGACCGCAAAGAGGCAACAAACCAGTCACCAAGGCCTATAAGGTTAGCCTACTATTTTTAATTGAGTCTGTTAACTTGCATTTGAGCTATTCAGATTCTAGATTTAATTTCATAACCAGTTGTTTTTGTCAGTTCAGAAAAAATAGAACGTTAGTTGGAAGGATTTCATTGTGTGAGCCGTTTCTTTCTAATGTATCTAATAGGACTAAGGGGCTCAAACATTAGCGGAGGTCTACATACCTTTGAATTCTCTCATGCCTGTATGGCTACATTGGCTGCAATACTTATTTGCTCTAGATTTTTTCATACTTCTTGACTTTGTTTCTTTCTTAAACACAGATTCCAGACAAAAATACAGAGGATCTTTGTGCAAACATAAGGGTTGGTTTACTTAAACTCTTTAGCCTTGTTTTCTTAGTAAGATGGTACTATGCAAAATTTGCGCTTGGAACTTCAATCAGAAAGTAAACAGATTTTGAGCATCTGTTGTATGTTTCTTGTCTAGACATGCAAAACAGATTTCTAGTTATTCCTGTTAGTAATCATTTAAAGTTTAATGGAACCTCAAAATTTTAGGAATAACTATTCTTGTTGATTCTGCTATTGTTGTTAGTCAGTCTCATAGCTATTAACAGTAAACAACTTATTCAGAATGGCTCAAGTTGTTTTACTAGTGACAAGGTTACTCAGCATGGCCACATTACTTGTATTTTGGCAGTTCATGCTTTTTGGGAGAGTGTTGAAAGATGGGAGATTAAATGCAAGACTGAAGTGTGATTTGACTGAGAATCTTACTCTCAAGGGCAATGCTCAAGTAAGCATACTATGTCTAGCCACTTGTTGCAGAACTTGTAGAATTGACAACTATTACAGTTATTTCTCAATTCGAAGTTGAATTATCTCTATTCTTTCTTTATTGCAGTTTCTTTCTTCTTTGCAGCTGACAAATGAACCACATATGTGAAATGGCATGTTCAGTTTTTATTATAAGCTACATTTATGTATTTCCTTTCTCTTTCCTTTGCCAAGTTACATCATTATTGTTGTGCTAATATATGTAGTGCTCATGAAAATTTGTGAAATCACTTTATAGTTTTCTTTCATGTAATACTTCATTGCAAGTGAGCATGAGAATGAAGCGAGAAAAGATATGAAGCTGCTTGTATGTCCAAATACTTTGTTAGTGCACCACAAGCATATGAGAAGAACTATTTTTGAGATTATTATCAAGAAAAAATTGAGTGGTAATTGGTATACAGACCTGAATATATCTGTTTGTGTTTGTACAAGAAGGAGAGATATTAGTGAACAAGGTTATTTTACATCCAGTCATTCAGTTAGTCAGTTAGTGTGTGTTGTTAAGATAGCAATGACTTGTGAAGAAGGAAGAAGCAACTAGATTGGGAGAAAGAGTGAACATGGAGAGTTTGGGGTTCTATTTAACAACTTTAAGTCAGGGTAAGTGTATTGTAACTTTTGGTTTTATAACTTCTGATTGACAATCTCAAACAATGTCTCGACATGAACTGTGTTAGCTGGAAATTTGTTTTCGAAATGTGCTGCGATAGGGAGTCAATGCTTTTCTTTCGCTCAATTGAATGGAGTGCCTGCGTGGAAATTAATATGTTGAGGAAACTGTTTGTTTTACCGTTTTGAAACAATTGAGGGATTCTTCTTCCATCTCTTTATTTACAAATTTCTCTGGTCCGTCCTCATTTTTCTACCATTGGGGTCCTACGTATTTACCTTTATTTCTTATGGCACCTAAGCTTACATTTGCATCCTTTGTTTACATGAGCAATTGACTCAGAGGTGGTCATTCAATACATATAATTTTGACTTTCTTTATGGAGACTGGAGTTGCAACACTTTGTTCATAAGTATTAATATTACCTCATGAAAGTGAAAAGTGGTGATGAGCTTTTATTTTGCTATCTTTGGAGTGGAGTGTGTTCCAACTGTATAATACATTAACATGAATTAAAGCAGAAGGATTATGCGGCACTCTGCATATGTTGCGTGTGGACCAAAGAGTTCAAGAATACGAACAAGGTTTTTGCTTTATCCTGGTCTATATGATTGAGTACATTATTTCTTTTACTTACACTGCTATGAGTGCATTAAATCTTTTGCTGTGGTTGATTATGATTCAGATCTAGGTTAACTGTTTGGATTACTTACTGTTTTCATGTACAAGTTTCTGCTTAATTATCTTCTTAAAAGTGTTTCTGCATTAACCGAAACATTTTTGCACATTGATGTCTTATTCGAAAACCTGACACACAGAATGTTTTCCTGACCTTATTTGTGTGGCTTGTACTTTCAGTTCATTGACATTTTGTTTGTGCCTTGAAATTATTTATTTGTTACAGAGTTACTTGATTTAGATTATACTATTGCCTTTGGGAATTTTATTTGTAATCGTTTATATTTTTCTATCTGCAGAAACGGCTTTCGTCGGATGTCCATTTTCCTATTGCGGACGAAGATTTTTGACAGATGATCATTTAGATGATATGAGTTGTGGTTTGCCATTTTTTTTTTTTTTTTTTTTTTGTGTTGGATTATATCCCCTACTATGTTATGCTTGGAACTTTTATCACAATGTATGGATTCAACTGTTACAATCTATATTATCATTGGATATAACACATTTTTTTTTTTTTTTCGGATTGAATCTTGAATTTGATAGTGTGTTGTTTTTGTTGATTTTTTTGCCCAAGTAGTGGTGTAATAGCTTGTGATATATATATATATATATGTGTTGAATGTTTTTTTGGGCATATTAGTGCAGGCAAAGCTTTGAAGGTTTGTTGTCACGAATTTGTTTGTCCCACAGAAATTTTTCGTGACGAAATAAAGGCACAAAATGTCGAGAAAACGCTGTGCACGAAATCCATTTCTGACGACATTGCTAAGCTGTTGTGACGAAGAAACCATTATAAAGATCTCGTTACGAATTATGATATCTCACGTCTGGTGACAAATACAGAACTTGTCATGCGGATTTTATATGACGGGCCTACATCATGAATTTTGTGACAAAACATTTCATCATGTTTTCTGACAAAAATATGTGCTATTGCAACAAATTTTACGTCACAGGAAAATGATTTTTGTTGTAGTGTCAAATTTTAAGAAAAATATTTTTCTTTAATATATTGATTTAGGGATAATTACTCCCACCATCCTGAGTTTAGATATAATTACAAATAATACCCTTTTGTATTAGAAATTACCGATATCCCCCTGAGTTTTGTTGTCGTCTTACAATTTTTCCCTTCCGTTAAGTTGACTAACAGTCAACGTTTGCATACCTACGTGATCTCCCGAAATTACCCTTTTAAAGGAGGGAATATTATTTGAACAAATATGAATTGACTTATTTACCCTTGAGAGTGTTTATAGTAAATAATATCATTATTTGAGGTATTTTATTGTAATTGAGTATATTTTTAAGGGGGTTTAATGTAATATTTTTGTTAAATATATATACACACACACACACACATAAATATATATATATATATATATATAGATATACATACAAATATCCGTTGCCGCCGTAGGCCACCGTCCGCCGCCGCCACTGGCCACCATCCGCCACCGCAAAAGAGAGAGAGACCGAGAGATCTAGAGGGAGGGGGAGAGGGAGAGATATAGAGGAGGGAGGGGAAGAGAGAAGGAGGAGGGAGGGAGAGAGAGGAGGACTGCCGCCGCCGCCGCCATCCTCCGTCATCCGCCGCAAGAGAGAGAGGGGCGAGAGATCTACAGAAATCGAGAGAGAGAGAGATCATCCTCCGTCTTCGCCGCCGCTGCCGAGCCGCCCTCCGTTCTTCGCCGCCGCCGCCGCCGCAAGAGAGACAATTTGAGAGGGGCGAGAGAGAAAGGTATAGAGGAGGGAGGAAGAGAGAGAGAGATGGGGAGGGAGGGGGAGGCGTGGGGAGGGTGGGAGGTGGTGACAGTGTTTTTTTTGTTGGGTGGGGGGGGGGGGGAGGGAGGGGTGGGGGTTAAGTTAGGGTTTTGTTTGAAAAAAATGGTAATTTTTTTTTCAATGAAGGGTATTTTGGCCAATTCAATTTTATACCTATTTTTTTATTTTTTAAATAAAAAATATTTCAAATATTGAAGGGACAAAAATTGACATTTTACTATTTTCGTCTATCTTACTAAAAAGTCCACAAAACTCCGGGGGGTATCGGTAATTTTCGATACAAGGAGGTGTTATTTGTAAATACGCGTAAACTCAGGGGTGGTGGGAGTAATTATCCCTATTGATTCATTAAAATCGTTATCAATACAAATCAAATTGAGAACTTAAAAGGAAAAATATCTATAAAATTTAAAGCATTAATCTCGCTGAAGACATACAAGATTCGCCACAACAAAAAGGATAATGGTAACCCCACCATTAACTACTTCATTTATGAATTTCATAGTAATTGAAATACATGTCCTACTGAGATGGAATTTGTAATTTGTTACTCTCTTGCCTAGCAAGTAAAGATTTATCTCCGCAAAAAGGATGATTTATTCGGATAGACATGAGAGTCCAACTACGTTATGTTGCCAGAATCCATGTTTTTTAGATGCTCGTCTGTCTATCGGGATAGGAGATAGAGAAGATCTCAACTTGGAGTCGGAGGGAATCTCTAGCGGATTTTTTCTAAACCAGGAAGATGCCTCTACCGAAATCACAAATATAAGGGTTTTAAATTGAGATTTGACTAGGAAAAGGATTTTACCAAATTTGAAAGAAACTTGTAGCAAACGATATATCTTTTGTTTTTTAAAATTAAAAATTGATTCATTTTTTGGATTGAAAATTAGATCTGTAGATTTTCTACATCTAAAATATCATTTTAAAGAAATGTTTAGTAATTTTCTATAGTTAGTATACACGAACCATAAAATTTCTACGTTTCAATGCTACAATAATATTATAATTAAGCATGTATGAATAATACCTAATAATGATCTACTAGACACAATTATACTATGTTGCAATTTATTTTTAAGAATGAAGATGATTTTTATTTTTTTATAATATTAAAGATTAAGTTAGGGTTTTTTTTTTGGGACAAATTCATAATCAACTGAGTAGGGTTGTCAATGGAGCGGATTTAAATTTGAATCCAATCTGTGTCCGATCCGAATTTTAGTATATTCGACCAAATAAAATATCCGTTGAATCTGATTCGATTATAAATATCCATAATTCGAAATTAATGGATAGGATATGAGATCAAACAATCCAATTCGTTAAAGAAGTGAATCTGAGCTTTAATGATATTTTTTTATTAGACTAATGACAATATGTATATAATGTTAGCCAAGAAACTTAAATAGAGTGCAATATAAACCATAATAATTAATAATACACTATTTTTTATTTTTCAAATTAACTTTTTTAAAACAAAATAATGTATAATTTTTATACATATTCGAAAATAATTTTCTACTTAAAATAAAATTTTATTTTTTATATAAAAAATAATTTTTTATTTGTTATTTGATTTGAAAGTTTCAATTTTTTAACTGTTAATTGGATCAGATTTTTTTTATCGAGTTTCGGATTTTTTTTGGATTGGATTTTTTTATTGAGTTTCGGATTTTTTTCGGACTTGAACTTACTAGTATTGAATGTAAATCCTATGGGATTCACACCGGATTCAAATACTGAGAAATCTTATCAAATTCGTGTTTGAACTTTCTTGATTCGCTCCAAATCTGACCCATTGACAACCCTCCGATAGAGATGACCGTTTGAATTCCTTGTGCTTATGCTATATTATGCTTTCAAATTTGTGGGAATAAAAACCTCTCAATCGTTTTTTTCAAGAAAATAAGAAAAGAAAAAGTAAAGGTTAAAGGGTTAAAGAGATAAATAACGAAAAGATGCACATTACCAAATTTTGAGTGATTGAATAAACTAAGACAATTAAGGAAATAATAAATGAGATCTTTTAAAGATTTATCAATCCAAATAATCCATAATTATTGTTAGTAAAGGATTGAATCTGATTTATCAACTAAAAAAAAAATCAAAATTCTAAGAATTTATTATTGGGTTGAAATTGAACTAATTATATGAGACATTCTATCCCAGACTCGGCTTGGCCGAACAAGTGTTAATCACGTGGTGAGTGTTTTACACTTATTCGAATGATCGATAATTTATGGCGAGTGACCAATCACTTGGCAAGTATAATACATCTGCCATACGATTTGTTAGGTTCGGCCAAAATCAGGTTCGGATTAGAATTTTCCCTATCTAGTCAAACACCTACTTAGTAGGGATTTATCTTAAAAACCAAATCTAGATAGCTCAAGTTAAGTAATTTGGATATTATTAAAGAATAAGTATTTTAAATTTCTCTTATAGTGACTAAGAATTTATTGTAGCAAATTTTTGAAAGACCGATTTTCCAATTGATTATAAATTTAATGATAAGATTTTTAACTTTGGTATAGCTACGGACTTTCCAAATTTAGTAGTTAGTAATTAAGTTCCTAATTTGAAGAAGAAAAAGCTATCCTTGTCCCATACGAAACGGCCAGTTTTCAGTGTCCTCTATTTATAATATATTTTCCAAAGCAGAGAAAAAAGGTATCGGAAAAAAACAGCGGCTGCGGCTATGGCTCGGCCAAGCAAGAGGATGAAGAAGAAGCCCACCATCACCGTTACCAAGCAGAGGTTTGATACCTCTTTCTTGTTCCCAATACTTTCTAAATTACCCGTAAAGAGTCTGTTGAGGTTTATGAGTGTCTCTCGATCATGGAACGCCTTGATCAGAAGCTCCGATTTCGTAGCCCATCATCGCCATTGTCACGACACTGATGATAACAACAGAAACTCATTTTCTGATAATCTACTAATTTACATACCAGAACTAGAATATTGGAAACCCAAGCTAGTTTGCACCTTGGTGTCTGGAAGCCACCACAGCCATAATGCGGTCCTCCCATTAAGCGGCGGCTGCAGAACTATTGGGGTGTGTGAGGGCTTAATCTGCCTGAGGAAGTTATCCCATTTATACATATGGAATCCTTTGGTTAAAAGCCTGAAAAAAGTTCCACCACCAAGCTCGCATTCGCCTTACGATCCCAGTTTTGGGTTTGGCCTAGCTCGGCAGAGCAATGATTACAGAATTGTAAAGGTAGATTGTTCAACTTCATTTAAGGTGGAGATGTATTCATTGGCATCGAATTCATGGACAAGTATTGATCACCCTTTTAAAGCTGTCGACAATCTTCTTGATCCAGTTTATCTGGAAGGATCCATTTATTGGTTGGCCAAATCATTTAGAAAGTATGACGTGATTTTGAGGTTCGACATGGAGGAGAAAATATTTGAGGTGGTGGCCGCACCAACCAGCTTGATGAGATGGTCATCGTTGGTGGTCGCTAATGGATCTCTTGTTTTATTCCAAGTTGAGTGCAGAAATATGCAAGTTCGGACATGGATATTAAAAAAGGAATCATCAAGATCATGGTGGACTAGTGTTGAAACTCATGTTCTTCCCAAAAAAGATAAGAAAAATAGGCAATTGAGGAGGACGACCTGGGCCGGTCACATTGTACTTGTAGGGACTCAGGATCAGAGGTTATTCGTCTATGATTATGATGTCAATGTTGGATTTTCTACGTTGAGAGATTTGAAAATTTATCGTACATCCAACTATTTTAGTCTTATCCCAATCACTAAGGAGACCCTCTGTTTATTAGATCAACAGGGTACCAGCCCAGAGGCCTGAGTAGATTAATTATTATGATGGCAATGTTGAATTTACGTTGATAGATTTCAAAATTTATCATACATCCAACTATTTTCATCTTACCCCAACAACAAAGGAGACCCTGTACGTCTATTCGATCAAGAGGGTATCAACCCAGAGTCAAGGACCTTAATTAGTATATTATTATTATTGTTGTTGTTGTTATTTTAATTTATGTGTGTTTTATTTTAGAACAATGTTAAATTTTAGACTTGTATGATTAATTTGAAGGGTTAATCACATCTAACCCCCAACTTAAGTTATTGTAATTACAAAATGTCCCCACATGATTGGAAAATTACTTGAACCCTCATCGTGAGTTTGAAAATTACAGTTTACACCCACCCCGTTAGGGTTGAAAAACAAGAATATTCCGTTAGAATATTGGATAGAACCCTAACGGGGTGGGTGTAAACTGCAATTTTCAAACTCTCGAGGAGCGTTAAGGTAATTTTTCAATCATGTGGGGACATTTTGTAATTATAATAACTTAAGTGTGGGTTAGGTGTAATTAACCCTAATTTGAAATAGTTTTTTAGAACGCAACAGTATCGTTGCTCAAGGATGCCGATACTCATGTTCATCCTCTGGGGCACATCATTGAGGATTGTCGCGCCCTTCTTAGGAAACCGTGGGACGCTGGCCTCATGCACATTAGAAGAGAGAAGAATCAGTGTGCGGATTTTTTGGCTAAGGCGGGACGTGGAATTGATTGTCGACTAGCGGAGTGGGCTGAACCTCTTGAAGGAATCCTCAACCTGTTACTTGAAGACGAAGCTACCAATGGCTGAAGACCAGCCTTTCCTTTGTAACCAAAAAAAAAAAAAAAGAAAATAGAATTGCACTTACCATGCGATAGAGAACATACATCAATCACATAATTTTTTTGATTCACTAGCCATATAATTGCCATCAATATGTTTCAACTTGATTCAAGTTAAATTTTTCGGGTTTACTACATATATCTCGTCTTTGGCTTTTGTTCCCAAAGCACACTCATCAAGGATGATTTTTATAAGACCGAGGTGAGACTATATTATAAATTATTTAGTCAAAATATAAAATAATAAACTAAATTATTATGATCTATAGACCATAAATCATACCTTAATTTTGTTTATACCCGCTTACATAACATGATATGAGTTCAACTTTAATTTTAATCCATAAGAGTCAAAAATTCAATATCCGGGTGGAGCTTCGAGGGGGAAAAATGCATAACCCAACACAGTAATTTTTGTGTTAACACACAATTTTTGTGTCAATTAAAATGCAATCCAAAAGTTATCATGTCAATTCAGTCCAATACAATAATTTTCGTGTCATCACGAAACCCATAATCCACAACACATATGGACCTATTATCATATATATTTTTCATTTATTAATGCACTAAAAAATAATTACCTACTAAATAATATAATATTAATAAAATATATTTATCACAATATTATAATTAACATCACAAATTCCAAAATAAAGGTTTGAGACTCGAGAAACATTAATGATGATAGTGAGATTATGAGTTGCCCGAGGAGGCATCAAGTTTTGGATGAAACAAATTGAACTCTAAGTGATGAATTAGTGGAGTTTTGTTATTTATTTTGATAACTAAGCTAAAAAAAAATTAAAAGTGTCAAACATTAAATCTACTGTGTTTATTCTTTTTTAAACGGTTTTGGGTTGAGTTGAATTGTGTTCATGAGTTACACAATAAGATTATCGTGTTTATCATGTAACTCACAACCTAACTCAAATCCAACCAAAATTTTCATGTTTATCATAGTGTCGACTTGTTATCGACACAACCAAATAATGCTGAACCCAAACCCAATAATATCGTACTGGTTCTTGTTGTGTTGAAAATTGCCACTCCTAAATTTGTGTGGATGGGCTTTTTGTTTGTCTTCTTTTTTTTTGTTTTTTTAAAGTACTAGTAAAAAAAAATAGTATTTGGTTAGACTTTTTTCATTTGTCAAGTTTTTTTAAGAAAAAAAAGTACAAGTAAGAAAATAGTACTCGAAAAAAGAACTCATCAGGGAAAAAAACAATAAATCAATAAATGACTTTTTTCGAACACTATCCAAAGTAGCTTCTAAAGAAAAATACATTTGAAAGCACTTTTAAATTACTACATCCAAGCATAAGATTGCTTAGTTAAACATAAAATAATAAAAAATAAAAAATAAAAGAAAAAAGAAAAAAAACTGTATTATAAAAAACACATTTCAACTAGCACTTCATTTTAGGGATGGCAATTGGACCCGAACTCGGACCCCGACCCGCCCCTTATGGGGCGGGTTTTAAGGCTACTAACTGGCAGGTCCCAGGTCCTCATTTTAAAATCCGGACCCGCCCTATTAAAAATTTATATATATTTTTATTTATTAGTTTATGTAAATTTATATAATATACATTTATATTTCATACATAAAAGTATATATTATATAAATCGTTACTTAAAAAAATAAATATGATACTCTTGTATATAAAAATAATTATGTAACATTAATAATTAAGTTATGATTTCAAAATATATGGAAATAAATATGCGATAACGATGTTTAATTTTTTAAAAATTAAAATATGTTCATAAAAATTTGTAAATAATTAGTGCTTTAGTAATACTATTATTTTTTGTCATGTTTATAAAGTTATAAAAATATCAATTTTCTTAAAAAATATATATTTTAAATTATTTTAAAAATAAAAATCGGGTTTGCCGGGTCTAACACGGGTCCGGGCCTAGGTCCAAAAATCCCCGATGGGGCGGGTCCCGGGTTTGGCCAAACCTGCCCCGTTGCCATCCCTACTTCATTTAGACCTATCCAAACAGGCCTAAAATTTGTTCAAACATATTTTTTGCTTTTCCGCAATCGCCCTTAATGGAAAGAAAATAAACCAAAGGCACTCCACCGTGAATAGCTTATTGAATTCTGTTTTATTGGTTATGTTTAATGTTAGGCTTGAAGATATCCCATGTTTTCAGAAGAAGTAAAAACAAAATTTTCATGATAAATGATAGAGTACTATTGTGTATTTGTATGTGTATATCTATATTTTCTATATTGTTATTATATAATTAAGTGGATAGACCTCTCTAATAATTACTTTCGTTTGTCAAAATTCTTGGACTGTAATTATCCTTTTTTTCTTTTATTTTCTCTCTCCTATATTCCTTCGACTACATGTTTTTTCTTTTTTTTTTTTAACTATTTTAATCTTTATCATCTCTCTTTTCTCTTCAGTCTCATGTAATATTTTAGCTAGGTTTTTATTCTCCAAAACAATTATTTTTCAATTATATATTTTTATTTTATTTTTTGATTTTCACTTTCTTGAATTTAATAAATAGTAAAAAATTATTTATGTCATAATTTAATAAAATATTTATAATTTAATTTATCTATATATATATATATATATATTTATATGGACTCAATCCTATTCTTGTGTCCCACCTCAACATAATAGACTTGTTGGACTCAGATAACCACATAATGGCGCTCTGAAAGACAACTACATTGTGGACTCCTACTCCGATAGACCCACACAGTTTTGATGTTTCTTTTTAGTATATAATACAACATTAAACGGACCAGAAATATTATATTGCTTGTTTTCTTAGGGTCATGATCAACTGGTTATCGGGTTCTGCTGAAAATCCTCTCGCGCGTCTGCCACCACATTTGTGTTTCTAACTCATACGAGTCTTAGGAATCAATCATCATGTCCTCTATTTTTTCATTTTCTGGGGATGCTTCAATGATTAATTCTTTGGCTGGGGTGGAGGTTTGTTCAAATATATTTCGAGGGGCTAGGTTGACAATTGAGACTAACTTTGATCAAAAGCGGATGTGCAGTTTCTCCCCATATCTTTTGGAGCATGCTGCCCACGATGCATAATATTTTTCAAAACACGCCCTATAAAGTCTTCGTGCAGTCGAAGCACATAGTCTGAGAGAAGGCCTTCCAATGGTGTGTTTCTTCCTCAATTGGCAGTTAAATTTGTGGTGGAATTGTTGAATTTTGTTCAGCCATAATTCTTTAAAAATCCCTAATTTCCTTTCCTAATTAAAAATTATACATATATATATATATATATATATATTTGGGCGAATTACACTGACTACCCTGAGGTTTGGCTAATTTACAAAAAACCCCCTATTTTTTCAAAATTTACCAAAAACCCCTTAAGGTTATATCCATAGTACAAACTTATTTGAATTTTCGAAAATACCCCTTCCCAATATTTATTTGAATAAGTAATCACATTTTTTTTCCAAATCTATTATATGAAAATTTTATGATAACAATATTACAGAGGAAAAAAAAAGAATTAATATTATTGATAAGTTAACCTAAGTATGTGCTAGTTGTAACATTAGTATAATCTCAGAGGGTTTTTGGTAATTTTAAAACTACAGAGGATTTCTCGTAAATTAGCTTAATCTCAGGGTGGTCAGTGTAAATCACCCAAAAAAAAGGAAGGGTATTTTCGAAAATTCAAATAAATTTGTAATATGGATATAACCTTGGGGAGTTTTTGGTAATTTTTGAAAAAGTAGCGAGTTTTTCATAAATTAGTCAAACCTCGGGGGTGGTCAGTGTAATTTTCCCTATATATTTTTCACACACATTGAATTTGCCCACCTATTTAGTGTAGATTTCATATTTGGTATGCCATTAACAATTAATGGTTACTTTGGCCTAACTGAGCCAGGTCCGTAAATTTGGACTAAGTCCAATATTTTGAAAATTACAATCAATATGGATGAACTTGATTCAAGTTAAAATTTTCGGGTTTAGTATATGCATTTGATGTTTGCCTTTTGTCCCTAAAGGACTCTTATCAAGGATGATTTTTATAAGAGTGGGGGTGAGACAATATTATAATGATTCAGTTGAAATATTAAATACTAAAATAAATTATTATGATCTAATATACCATAAATCATACCTTAATTTTGTTTAGGGATAATTACGTACCCTCTCATCTACTGAGTTTAGACAAAATTATAAATAACTTCATCTTGTTTTGTGAATTATCAATATTTTACTGAGTTTTGTACCCTTTTTGTGAAATAAGACAAAGGGACTATAATACCCTTTTTACCCCTAGATATTTGTAAGGGAGAATTACCCTCACTTCCTTTAAATTTAGGCAAAATTATCAATAACTCCCTCTTATTTTGAAAATGAATAATACGCTACCCCGCCGCCTAATCGTCACCACCTAGATGGTCAAGTTAAACACCATTTTTTTTTCATCTCCCGTCAAAACCCCTCAATAAAATTTGTTAATGCTCCATCCGTTTGGATTTAATTGAACAAAAATTAAATCAAATCCTAATCCGTCATTACATCTCCTCCGCTAATTCCTTCACCACTATCGCCTTTATCTCAAAATGAACTTTACCAATGTGTTGCTCATTGCGATTAGTTCAAAACCCTTCCAAATTCCGCTGGAAAAATCCATTGGAGATTGTCGCCAATCGTTGTGTGTTTTTCCCAGAAATATTACAGAAATATCCTTATTTAATTTGAAAACTTACAACAAACACACTTAAGTTTTAAAACCTTACAATAAATAAAAGTATTTCAATCCTCAGAAAATGATAGAGAAATTGACTGAGGGTATTATTGAAATTAATCTAAATTCAGAGGTTGTGAGTGTAATAATCCCTTTTGTTTATACTCACTTAGATAACATGATATGGGTTCGACTTTTAATCCATAATAGTCAAAACTCTATCTCCGGGTGGAGCTTTAAAAAAAAAAAAAAGGGCAGGGACTCAGGCTTTCTTGAGGCCGATTATATTCTAAAGTAGTAATTCATATTTTTTTTTTTGGTTACACAAGTAGTAATTCATATTGATTATTATTCATTCATTCTATTCTTTTAACAAATTGGGGAAGAAGAAAATCCAAAATTCCAAGTGCAATTCGCTTATAATTGATTAGAGATGATTTTTCTTTCTCCTTTTTTATTTTCTTTTTAAATATAATTAGCCCAATCAAGATTACGACCAAATGAAGTAATCAAGCTCACAAATACAAACTCAATCTCAGGCAAAGCAACTTACATCTTTTGTTATGTTTCAAGAATGATTTTCACCTTGAGAAGGTACTCATTCGGAAATAAAGACAGATTGATCCTGATGTTGAGCTGAATCCCAATGTTCGCTATTGGAAAATGTTCTCCACTTCTTCTTCTTCTTCTTGGGCCACTTTAAATTTTTTTTTTTTTTGTTTCTCTTGGATGGAGGGGGTAGGGTTAGGTTATGATCCAAAAATTTTCAAGACTTTGACTTTGTGGCCAACATACATGCATGCATGCAATGAACAAAAGTAACTTTGGTCAATATATGTGCATGGATCAGAAACATTTCATACCATGTGTAATAGTTTTTCTGTTCCATAATGTTGATCAAGGCCCTAGACATTTCCAGGGTTAATAATGGAAAATCTTTTGAGACTAGACATTTTTTTTCTTCAGAAAACCCCGTGTGTTATGAAAAATTACAAATATTTCTTTAATATTTTGTGTTGTATTATATATACAACCTAGACTAAAGGTGGGATTTGTAAATATTAGGTAGGGGGTATTTCTAATGTTAAATACCACGGATTTTTTTTTTTTGAAAAAAAGGCTGAACTTTAGAAAATTTTTAGTAATTGTGACCTATATTGGTGACAGAAGTCCGTAGATGGTATGAGGAAAAATATTATTGGAAAACAATTAGCACAAAGTAAAACTTAATTTAAACAAAATAACTATAAAGAGAAAATTTAGAGAAAATAGAATGTAATATTATAATTTCTTGTATTTTTCTTGTGTGTATAATGCTTATTACAAACTCTATTTATAGAATTTAGTAATTAATCAACTTGGTACAATTATTTAGGTGAGTTTTGGAAGTTTGTTTTAAGCGGAGTCATTAGAGGTTTGTAAACTCTTGTGGATGGAACCTAAATGATGGCCCTTGAAAAGTCCCGCGGGATTTTATCTGCTGGTTATAGACCTTCTAAGCTTGACCTTTGAGGCAAATTCCCTCGAAGTGGCCCGTCGAGGGTTTCTCGTGAGTACTTTGGAAAGTTCCGTATACTCTTGGCATGTGCGAAGATGGTGGGTCATTCGAGAATTTTTATTTTCCTACCTAGGACCTATTCAGACGAATCCATGTCATAAAATTAATTTGAGATTGACAAATCACCCCATATCATAAAAAAATTGACATAGAGACTTCTTGAAATTTATTGTTAAATCGGTTCTAAAATATAGAGTTCGTTATTAATTTGATCCCGTTAATTTTTTAGCAACGGGAACTACTTTGAAGAACTACTATTTTCAAAAAATATGAACTAAATCGACGAATACCTTTTATATTATTAGATCAATTTGACTAAAATCTCGAGTGGCTGACTGACTAGTTCAACGTGATGGTCCCACGACTTCTCAGACCACGTGGTCATTTCACAGTTATAGTATTTCACAGTTTAGATAATTGAACGTACGTGAAAAATCCAAACAGTTGACCAATAAAAGATTTTGCATAGATATGATCTATAGTTATTATATTGTCAGTACGATACACAATCGTCACGGATGTCATGTACACGTGTTCCAGATTTCGTTTTGCTCGATACTTTATATTAGTGAAGTGTTAGTGTTTTTGGCTAAACTTAAATGCCATTTTTATCCCTTGAAAACATTTTATTATAGCAGACGAACTGTTGCGTGCAATTATTTAATTAAGGGCATGTGGTCATTTCATATTATTTCTGAAATCCTTCCAACTTTTTCCCCCCCTAAACACTTAATTATCAACTTTTGATTATCGCTTACTATTATTTTCAAGCATTCTCTACTTTTACGAGGATTTGTCGCACTTCGGTTTTGTTTTTTTTTGGATATATTTAGAAACAAATTGCTATATGCGATTTTTTCCAACATATAATTCAAATTGTGGTTTTTTTAAAGTAAAATCAAATGTGTGGTTTAAAGCGATTTGGGGTGGTTCAGTTCAGTGTGGTTTGATGATTCTAAAAAATGAAAAGAAATAATTAGAGAAAAGTAAGAAAATATTATCTTCTAATGAATATTAATAAAATATTCGAACTAATATTACAACATCAATGCGTGACAATAAAATTTTTTAAATATAAACTATAAGGACTAAATTTATAGAGACCATAAAATTAATGGATATAATGCCACTTTGCATATTTAAACCAAATTCAAAAAAAAATAATATTGATTAATTACACAATTTCTTAAAATTTTAATAGAATATGAGATACTAATTTTTAGTCAATGCATAATTTAACATTAAATGATTAGATATATTTAAAATGTGTGAATTACTGATTAAATTAATGATTAATTAAATTTGAAACAATTTAGGAATTGATTGGTGAATCAATCTTATACGGCATGCAGCAGACACGGGCTACGTAATTTTCTACTCCCTCTATTCCTTTTTTTTGGTAATATGTAGACATTACTCTCGTAATTTTAAGGGATGGAGTATTAAAAGTTACTCCCTCTATTCCTTTTAATTGTTGTTTTAGCAAAATAATTTTTTTTTCAAAATATTTATTATTTTCACGTTTTGAGAATGTATTTATTAATTTCGTTTTTCTAAATTTGTCCTTAGCGTGATGAGAAAGATTGGTGGTGAATAATTAAGACTTTATTTTAATTAGTTAATTAGAAAGAAAACCCTAAACGATAATTAAAAGAGAATGGAATGTGTATTATTTTTTTATGGACAATAAGTCATCCATCTAAAGAAAGGCCTAAAAAACAAGAAATCTGCACGTGGTGCTCTACTGATAAATTAGTAATGTTATTATTATACTTTATAATAAGTCTAGGTTGGCCTAGATGGAGCGACGTAGGCCCACAGTTTTATTATTAAATAAACCAATTTATTGCTATATATATAGAAATTAAAGATAGTGAAAATCACACTACGACCTTTGAATTTATAATACTAGTAACACCGCACACTCTATGTCTCTGTAAAATATAAAAAATATATATTTTAATTTAGTACTTAAATTTTTTTAGGATGGAAATATAAATATATTATTAAATTTCGTTAATAAGAATGTTTTTTTAAGAATTATTTGAAATAATTTATTAAATTATAATAGTTTAAAAATAAAATAATTATATGAAATAAAATTACATGATACAGAGTAAATACAAAAAGCAAAAAAAAAATACCAAATAATTATAATTAGAGAAAATAATTTGTTGGTTGAGAACATGGATTTTTTAAACTGAATATAATATTACAATATTGACCTTTTTATTTGGTTGTTTATTGCATGTGCTTACTAATTAAAAGAGTAAAATGGACACATCAAAATTTGGTATCCGAATTGAATCGATTGCATATGAATTTCCAATTCTAGTCACAATTTTACCTATCTCTATTTATTTCACAAAAAATTGAAGGGCAAATTTTATAAAATCACATAAATAATCGCCATTTGTGAGACAAAAATGACATTCTTTTTATAATAGTATAGATTGATTTAATTACACCTTTGATCCTATAAGTGAGACATCATTTTCAAATTTCATCATGTGAGTTTGATGGTTGCATATTTAGTCATGTATGTTGGTTTAATTTGACATATTTAGTCTTGAATTGACACATTTGGTCCTAAATTTTAAATGGTGGTCATGTTATTGGGAGGACCAAATATGTGTCAAATTAACCAACATACATGACCAAATGTGTCAAGTCAGGACCAAGTGTGTCAAATTAAACTAACATACATGCATGACTAAATGTGCAACCAATAAACTTACAAGACGAAATTTGAAAAGAGGATCTCACTTGTATTATACACCGGCAATCATACAGAAGAACAACACATGATAAAAAAAGGCAATTGTCAACGTCAAATAATCAAGTCCCCACCCAAACTATTCTTTTTAACATTTTCTCGGGAATTTTAATCTAGACCCGACTCGGTTGAATCAATATTAATCACATGGCGAGTGCTTTACATTTATTGTGTGAATGATCGATATTTTAGGGAGAGTAATTAATCAATTAGCAAATACAATACATTTACTACATGATTTGTTGGATTCGGCCAAACCAAGTTTGGGTAAGAATTTTCCCACTTCCTCACTATCGAAACAGCTTATACGAGATATTTATGCCATATCCACAATGTCTATTTATATATATATATATATATATATATATATTGGTAAACATGTTACTAATCTCTTGCTCTGTTAGTTAAAAGTTTAAAATGCCTACTATACTCGTAGAAATGAATAATTAAAAAATATTTCTATTTTTCATAAATATTCTAAACTTAATGAATAATGCTTGTACTTTTGATACAACGCATTTACTACACATATCATAGGTATTCCGTATAATACTTGACGAATAATAATTCATTTTATGAAATGTTAAATATATTTATTTTCATTTATAATATATAATAATTATTTATCGGTATAATATATCAAAATTAATTATAATTATTCATTGAATATCAAAGTAATACAAAAATAAGCTGTATTTTTACTCCCAAATATATTTCTAACACCCATATGATTCTCATACTTTTATTGATCCGTATATTAGTTGTATGCGTATTGTTGGGCCCATTTTTTCACCATAACTTTAAAAAAGTATTTATATATGTACATACGTATTAAACATCAAATATTACCTGTCCCGTATTTAACTAACTAACATTTCTCGTAGTATACCAGTGAGAGATCACAATAATAGATATCTTTACTGAAGTTTAATTAATTATTTTCTTAATAATAATATGGAATTCGTGAGTCAAACCTTCTCGTCTAATTTAATGTCGTATAACAAAATAAAAAGTAAAGATAAACGAATTATAGTAACCAGAGTGGCAAGAAATAAAAAAAAATATGACAAATAGATTTTTGGTAGATATTAAACAGTGCGACTCTACCGCAACACAACAACAACAACAACAACAACAATAAGAGGTTTCAAATTTTCATTAATATAAAAATGACTAAAATCACTAAGAAGCAATTTCAGACATTAATAACCAGCTTGACCATATTGTAGCTAAAAACAATGAATTTGGTACAAAATTATTACAAAAAAGTTCCTAAAAGAAAATATTCAAAGTGGTTCTTTTATCTTAATCATTTGTTAATATACGTGGCATGTGTTGATATATATATTTTTTTTGAATCTTAATCACCCAATTTTAATTTATTAGTTAATTAATTTAAATCGAGTATTGCAGAGTGCAGAATCTATTATGCGAATGATCCTCTCAACATGTATTGATAAATACGATAAAAGATAAAACAGAAATTTAAAAACACTTTAATTTATCGCGCAAAACTAACCAAATAATTAATTTTTTTTCCAGAACATGATACAAAAAGACGCATGTGTGGGTCAAACTAAGACCAAGTCACACTCAAAAGTAATAACTGCTTATACCGTTTCATACTTTTTCCCACTATTGGAAAGGCTGCTTCTTGTACATGCCTTATCCAGTTATCCTATATATATATATATATATATACATATATATATATATATATTTTTTTGGTTAATGACAAAAGGTTATAGCTAAGCTGGCTCTTCCGGAGCTATACAATCACGCACCTCCAGAGGAGGTTCATGCCAAACAGCAGTTTTACTATGAAATTAAAATGAACGCATTTGAATCAAAACAAAATCAATTTCAAAAACTCCACAACTCCACCTCTGCATCACTTTCCACCTCATCCCAAGCAAACCTCCACCCCAGGCACGGCGGCGGCGACATCAACACCCCCTCGGTCAGCCCCGCCACGCTCAAATCCTCACACACCTCGGGCAATATCACCGCCATTTTCGCTTCCTCTCTCCGTCGTTGATCCTCTCCCCCTTCCCTCGGCCGGAACGCCTCCGCGGCATCAGCGGCAGCCTTCCTAAGATCCTTCGCATCCTTCGACGTGGGCACGGGGAGCCGCCACACCGAGTCGGCGAAATTCAAACAAGCCGTCTGGCCCCGGAGCGCCAGCGCCGCCACATCGTGTGCACGCGCCGCCATCTCCGGGGTGGGGTAGGTCCCGAGCCATATCCTCTTCTGGTTGCAGGGATCCCGCAGCTCGCAGACCCACTTGTCGGAGTTCCGGCGCCGCACGCCGCGGTAAACCGGGTGGCGCGTCTCCTTGAATTTCTTCCTCCCGGAGCGTTTCTTCGGGTGGCTGGCGGCAAGGATGAGATCCTCTACGGAGTGCGAGCTGCTGGGCCTTCCCGCAGACCACGACATTTCGGGGACATATTCCTGTGTAGCCTGCGAGTAGGGATCAAAACTACAATTTGTTGAATAATATTCCATGTAATTTAGGTACCTTTTTTTTTTCAGTTCTGCTTCGGAGTGATGATCGATGAGTTGACGAATTGAAAGTGAAGAATATATTGAATATATATATAGTTTGAATATATTTTTGATGAGAAAAGGGAGGTCGACACGTGTATGCGAAATGGACACGAGAACACGGGGTGGCTGACGTTGTTTGTTTTTATGTTTTTGCATGCTATCTTAGCAACGAAAGCCAAGGGTGAGTGACTGACTTTTAATGGGGGTGGTCCCCAGGTAATACAAACATGTGGTCATTACACAATTATAGTATGCCCTTTGTGTGATGTTGATGCTTGGAAATATTGACTTGGTTACTTTTTGTCATGATTAGTGGGAACATTTTACAATATTTCTCAGTTACGTTTGGACTCTATCAGTGTTCAACTCCCGTCAACCTATAATACTTCAAAATAATTAATAAATTATACAATTTAAACGAGATTCGAACTTAATATTTAAGATGGATGCAATGAAATTTAACTACTGAACCATCATGGTGGTGGTGGTAGTGTTTTACGTTTCTAATACCTTAAAAAATCCGAGCAAATTATGGTGAGGTGGTGATTCAATATCTTATTAAAATGAGACCAAATAAAAAAATTCTGTTTTCAAAAGAAATTCACATACTAAATTTGATAAATAAATAAATAAATACTTAACAAGTAGTGTCACTACAAAAATAAATAAATAAATAATATTAGTGACTATATATAAAAGTAATAATATTAAAATTATCATCAATAATTGTATTAAAAGATAACACCTTCTATTTTATCACTAATTAAGTTTCTTTATTAACAAAGACTTTTATCTTGTCATAATATGCACTCAATGGTTGCAAAATTAATGTTTTTATCAAAATTTTATTATCACTAAGTTGCTACCATAGGTGTATTACTGATTATTAATTTTACATTATGTTGTTACCTTTTTACGCTATATTGTCACTTTTTTACACTATATTATCACTATTGATATTTTGCAAATTATGTTTTGCAACAATATAATTTTTTCATCATGGATATTTTACACTATGTTTGCAAACTATGTTTTATCACTAAATATATTTAATTAATGATAATTTTTTTTTATTATTTATTATATTGTCAGTAATTTATTTATTTTCTTGTACTATGAAGATATTCCTAATAGACACTCATTTATGTAGTCGACCGACTAATCTGCACACTACAACTAATTTGTATCTAGTCTAGAAGAATTTTTCATCAGTTACAAATAGGCACCAATTGAAATAGTTTTTCTTATTCAAATGCTTTGGCATTTTCTCTCTTTCACACTTTAGTGCCTCAAAACAAATTCTTTCTTGTACTATTTCTTCTCAACTTTTTAGAGAGGTAAGAATGTTCGTTCGAGTTGTTGTTTTTGAAACTCCTAGAGCTACTATTGAAAAAATTTTATATGGACCGGGTGTATGAGCCTCATTCATACATCCGATGGTTCAGATTCAGCTGCATGTTGTATGTATTTTTTTAAAAAATAATATATAACATGTAGTTGAATTTAGACCGCAAGGTACATACACCCGGTCGATGGAAGAATTTTTCGCTACTATTAGTAGAGAATGTCGTCCAATGTTGGGAGATGATTATGGGGAATCTATAAGACTGATTCAAATAAGATTCTTAATTTCAAAATGGTGTTTAATTTCATCTTTTATTTCATAGATCATATTTATGTAATGTGTATAAAATTATGTATATACATTGAAATAAGAGATGGAACACGTCTTGGAATAGAGGATTTGGTGTGTGTTTCTAGAGCTCTAAATCAGTTAGGTACAGATCCCAGGCTTTAGTTTTGAAATTCGAACCTACCCTCAACTTGCGCTGTTTAAATTTTATATGCATTGTCTCTTATAATAAACATAAATAAATTTATACAATACATATATTTTATAAAGAAATGTATATACACTACAACAAATGAAATCCTAGGTAGCTATTTAAAATTGTCTTTAAAAATCATAAAAATGCTTCTTTTAGCATCTAAGGATGCTTTTCAAAAAATAGCCTCCATAGCCTCAAAAACAAGGGACGAATTACAGTTATCATTCCTGAGATATGGTAAAATTACTAAATTTCTCAACTCTGTTAGACTCAATGGCAATGGAGGGGGGTAATGGTAATTTATCATATATGGAGGTATTTTTTATAATTTCACTATACTTTAGAGGTGGTAAATGTAATTTGCCAAAGAAAAGAGGCTTTTAATTGAAATTGCCCCCGTATAAATTTTTTTGAGGCAAATTATAAGATTTTAAGGTTTAATTAAGTGTGCCTCTAAAAGGGCTATTAAAAAATAAAGAGCATGTTTAACTCATTTTTGGAGACCAATAATTACTTGCCTCTAAAGCTAACGACTTTTTGTAGTGATATTAGATACATAGTTATTTATAAAATATAGATATGATTTTTTTTATTTCAAATAATTATATTGCATTAGTACATGGAATATGGCTTCAATATATATATTAAAGCAACTACTCATTTGAAATTATAAACTTTTCAAAAATCAAAATATGTTCTTAAAATTTATATATGATTAATTTTTTGATAAAACTAATAGTTTTAAATCTTTAAAAAGTTATCACTACAAGAACAAGTAATATTAGTGGCAAAATATACATAAAAGTGACAATATAAAAGTTGTAATTAATAATTTATTAAATAACAATACCTTTTATTTTGTCACTAATTAAATTTATTTAATAACTAAAACTTTTATTTTGTTATAATATGACATAAATGGCTATAAGAATTAATATTTTAGTTGTTGTTATTGATAGTTAGTGACACATTTATAATAACAGCTTTATTAAGCATTGAATCAAAGCTGAAATAGTAGAGAGAGATAGAGAGAGAGAAAGAGAGAGATTCTAGTAATTAGAAGGGTTGTCTATTATTAAGTGGAGGTGGAAAAAAATTTACATTAGGTATCCCAGTTTATTAGAGTGTTTGTAGCTTATTTTACAAATGACACTTACCCCAGAGATAGAGTCAGGGCGGTTGGAGGGGGCGGTCAACCCCCCACCCAACCCCCAAGTTTTGACTGAGCTAAAATTTATATGCATTCTTCTAAAATTTGAATTTCGTTCCCCTTCCCTAAATCATAGAAATCTCTTTAATATTTTATAAAAATTTGACATCATCCCTATTTCGAACAAGAATTTCTGACTCCATTCCTGCATTTACCTAAAACATGTTGTAAAAATTTTGATTACCTCAGTGGGCATTTTTGAAAGTTTATGCATGCTGACTAACGACGATCAGTAGTTAAACCAACGGCATGCTCAAATTATTAAACGGCATATAATATTAGGGGCCAATGATAATTTTTCATACATAAGGGTAATTCTTGTAATTTCACCACACTTCTTAAAAGTGTCTCAAGCAATCGTAAAATCCTCAATGGTTTTGCCTGCAACATTTTATCAATTGAAGTGATAAATGCTTGAGAAGGATTCCTAGTTGGAGGCAGTATTTACTAGACGCCATGGAAATTGAAAAATAGATAAAAAATTGCCCTCCCAAAGACATAAAAATAGTTGCACGTTCTCCTTTTCAATCATGGGAAGAGAAATCGGATTAACAAAGCCAAAAAAATAAGAATTTTGAACGAACATTTATGCCTATGTTCATTCTAGTTTCTATTTTTCTTGGGATTTGATTATTTTCATTTTTTGTACTGGTTTCCACTATAAGAAAAAACTAACATTAGTAAGAAAATATAAAAGTGTCAATAAATAAATTGTCACAAATAATTGAAGTAAGTGGCAGTACCTTTTATTATTTTCACAAATTAAATTTAGTTAGTATTCACTTATTTTGCCACAATATGATTCAATGGTAACAAGAATTCAACACTCCTTGCTAAGTTAATTTTTTTTTTACTATGATTTTATGAAACGATGTCAATCATTGCTAATTTGTCACTGAATTGAAAGTGTGGAGTAAATAAAATTTGCACAACCCAATTTAAACTCCACTAATTAATATATACTATCCAATATTACATGTATACTTGATTTTATTTATTATTTTTTTGAGAGGAAATGTATAATTGATTTTAAGATGCAATTAAATTTGTTACGCTGAAACAAATAAGTGCAGTTGGCGGAATGGGTTGTTTTGGGTGGGAGGTCAGTACTACTCACTTTAATTTTTTTGAGTTAGTTATAAAAAACTGCTCGAGGTTTGGTTTGTTTTCAAAAAAATATTTATATGATATGAAAAATTATCATTATCCATGTAATGTTTGGCTACATATTATATATCACCTAATCATATATGAGAGATTTTTTTTATACAATTCACTCGAAACTTTCTATAAATATAAACTAGAACGGCACACATGCACACACCCAAAGGAGAATAAGAGAGAACAAGAGGATTCAAACCTAAAATCTCATTGATACTAGGTTCAAACTCCAATTACTAAACTATAATCCCATAGCAATTATAGATGGGAGTTGTAATGAAGAAACCAAATATTAAAAGGGTGATTGCAACCTTTTATGCTATACGAATTCATATGAAAAAGGGCTTAATTTAAAGGGGTCTTCTATAATTAATCTTGTCATTTTAAGTGAATTTTTAAACCAATGATTATTATATATACACGCAATGATATTATTTAAAAATAAAAAGAATCGAATTAACCGTAATAATCATATATGTCTACCTCTTTTGGTTTTGCAAATTGAGCACGTTCTAATATATGTAGATAGTGACTAATAAATTAATAACGTAGTATGACCTAAATGATAGAATAGCCGACGTAATATTTGTTTGCCCAGACTGGACTAGTTAAGGAGCATTAATTAATAATAGATAAAGGTAGTTCTTATAACATCCATGCAGGAACGAAGTCAGAAATTTGATTGAAGTGAGTGAATTTTTTTTAAAATTATTAGTTATTAAAATATATAAATATAAGGATTATATATAATATTAACAAATAAAAATATAAAAGTTATCATATTTATATGTATATGACCAATTAGAAGTGTTATAATTAAAAAAGTGCAACAATCAAAACAATATATCAAAAATGATATTGAAAACAAATAACAAGTTATTCTCCATTTCAAAATAAGCAAATATAGTGAATAATGAATTTCTTTTAAAAAATACTTAACAAAGAATTTTTTAATAATACTTAACAAAATTGACATAAACCTGCATAAGGATACATAATCAAAACTCAAAAAGTATTAAAATAGATTTTTCCCCCTCTCTTTGTTTCACAACAAAAAAATATATTCATATTTTAAAAAATATCTTTTCTTTTTTCTCCACCATCATATTCCCCATATCACTCAAATTAAATATGAACTCTTAAGTTATTAAGATTCATTCAAATTTAATAGTCCAACAAATAAACATCAAGGTCATTAAAGTGTAGTATTGAACAACTATCAAGTATCATATCAACAATTTTAAGATTCAAATCTTTACACAAAAATCAATTACCAAAAATAAAGAAATAAATAAATGTATAAATTTCAATATTAATACGTAATACCTTCTTGTACATTGCTTTTGAAGAAAAAGTTGAATACTTTAGGGTTTGTGAGAGGAAAAAAAAATTATAATAGGATTTTTAGTGTTTTAATTCGAATAGAAGAGACAAGTAAAATCTAATAGACTTTTTAATATTTTAATTTGAAGAGAAGAACGAGAAAGAGAGAAAAGAGAAAGTGAGAGAATTTAGTTATTATGATAAATGAGATTCGATAAAAATAAATTATCAAAAATAATTTGAAAAGAGAGTCTTACTTACAGGACCAAAAATGTAATTAAGCCTATAATATTATGCACCAGCAATCATACCGAAGAACAGCATATGATAAAAAAAGGCATTTGTCAACGTCAAATAATCAAGTCCCCACCCAAACTATTCTTTTTAACATTTTCTCAGGAAATTTTAATCTAGACCTGATTCGGTTGAATCAGCACTACAGAAAAAATACCGGATTCCGGCGGAATTAAACCGGGGGAAATTTTCCCCCGAAATTTCCTCCGGTTTTTATTTAAAAAATTATAAAAACAATCGGGGGAATTTTCCATTGGATTTTCCCTCGGTTTTTTTTTTTGAATTTTTTAAATTAAAAACCGGGGGAAAATTCCCCTGGTTTTTTTTTTAATTTTTTAAATAAAAATCGGGGGAAATTCCAGGGGAAAATTTCCCCCGATTTTTTTTTTGAATTTTTTAAATTAAAAATCGGGGGGAAAATCCGGGGAAAAATTTCACCCGGTTTTGTTTTTTTGAATTTTTAAATTAAAAATCGGGGGAAAATTTTCTCCGATTTTTTTGTAATTTTTTAAATTAAAACTGGGGGAAAATTCGGGGGAAAATTTTCCCCGGTTTTTTTTTTGAATTTTTAAATAAAAATCAGGGGAAAATCCGGGGGAAAATTCCCCCGTTTTTTTTTTAATTTTTTTTAATTAAAACTTTAATATTACTATATATTTAGGCAAGACAAAACGCAAGCTTGGAAGTAGCTCAATGGCAAGGTATTAGATTTGTATCAAAGAGGTCCCAAGTTCAAGTCCATGCAAGAGCAAAGTTTCTTTTTTTTTTAGAGAGAAAACCGGGGGAAAATTCCCCCGGTTTTTTTTTTTGAATTTTTTTAAATAAAAATCGGGGGAAATCCGGGGAAAAATTTTCCCCGGTTTTTTTATTTATTTATTTTTATTTAAAAACGTAATTTACTAAATATTTAGGCAAAAAGATACACAAACTTTAAAGTAGCTCAATGGCAAGTTATTAGACTTGTATTCAAGAGGTTCTAGGTTCAAATCCAACTAACTAAACAATTTTTTTTTTAAAAACACTCTTTGGGGAAATATATATAATTTTAATATAAATGATGTTAATATTACTTCTACTATTTTGTTTCCTTAAAAATTGTGATTGCTCATTCAATATTTTTTTCTTTTAACAAATTAAAATTTTTATATACATATGTTTATATAGTATATTTTCATATAGTATGTAGAATATCTATATATATATATTTATATAATATCAATACTATCTTTTAACTATTATTATTTATACTATCTATTAGTTATGTATAATATATTTATAGGTATACATATGTTTATATAGTATATATAATATATATGTTTGTATAGTATCAATACTATCTTTTAATTATTATTATTTATACTATCTATTAGTTATGTATAATATATTTACAGGTCCTGGCTGGCGAAGGCGTCGTGGCAGCAGTCCGGGCCGGAGGAGGGCGGTGCGCGGCGGTCTGGCGGAAAACCGGGGGAATATTCCCCCGGACGGAATCCGGCGGAATATTCCGCCGGAACCTTATCCGGGGGAAATTCCGGCTGAATATTCCGCTGGATTCGTTCGGGGGAATATTCCCCCGGTTTTCCGCCGGATGGAATCCGGCGTAAAATTCCGCCGGAATGCTGCCGGAATTTCTTATCGGGGGAAAAATCCGGCGGAAATCCGGCGGGATTCCGGGGGCATTTTTTCCGGTGGAACGATTTCCACCGGAATTCCCCAGGAATTCCGCCAGAAATTCAAAATTCCGGTGGAAAATCCGCCGGAATTTTCCGCCAGAAAATGCCGTTTTTTCTGTAGTGCAGTATTAATCACATGGCGAGTGCTTTACATTTAATGTATAAATGATCGATATTTTAGGGAGAGTGATTAATTAATTAGCAAATACAATACATTTACTATATGATTTATTGGATTCGACCAAATCAAGTTTGGGTAAGAATTTTCGCACTTCCTCACTATCGAAACAGCTTATACGAGATATATATGCCATATCCACAATGTCTCTCTCTCTCTCTCTCTCTCTCTCTCTATATATATATATATATATATATATATATATATTGGTAAACACGTTACTTATCTCTCGCTCTGTTAGTTAAAAGTTTAAAATGCCTACTATACTCGTAGAAATGAATAATTAAAAAATATTTCTATTTTTCTTAAATTTTCTAAACTTAATGAATAATGCTTGTACTTTTGATACAAAGCATTTACTACACATATCATAGGTATTCCGTATAATACTTGACGAATAATACTTCATTTTATGAAATGTTAAATATATTTATTTTCATTTATAATATATAATAATTATTTATCAGTATAATATATCAAAATTAATTATAATTATTCATTGAATATCAAAGTAATACCAAAATAAGCTGTATTTTTACTCCCAAATATATTTCTAACACCCATATGATTCTCATACTTTTATTGATCCGTATATCAGCTGTATGCATATTGTTGTGCCCATTTTTTCACCATAACTTTACAAAAGTATATATATATATATATATACATGTACATACGTATTAAATATCGAATATTACCCGTCCCGTATTTAACTAACCAGCATCTCTCGTAGTATACCAGTGAGAGATCACAATAATAGATATCTTTGCTGAATTCTAATTAATTATTTTCTTAATAATAATGTGGAATTCGTGGGTCAAACCTGCTCGTCTAATTTAATGTCGTATAATAAAATAAAAAGTCAAGATAAAAGAATTATAGTAACCAGAGTGGCAAGAAGTAAAAAAAAAAAATATGACAAATAGATTTTGGTAGATATTAAACAGTGCGACTCTACCGCAACACAACAATAACAACAATAATAAGAGGCTTCAAATTTCCAGCAATATAAAAATTACTAAAATCACTAAGAAGCTATTTCAGACATTAATAACCAGTTTGACTATATTGTAGCTAAAAACAATGAATTTGATACAAAATTATTACAAAAAAGTTCCTAAAAGAAAATATTCAAAGTGGTTCTTTTATCTTAATCATTTGTTAATATACGTGGTCTGTATTGATAAGTTTTTTTTTTTTTGAATCTTAATCACCAGATTTCAATTTATTAGTAGATTAATCTAAATCGAGTACTGCAGAGTGCATAATCTATTATGCGAACGATCCTCTCAACATGTATTAATAAATACGATAAAAGATAAAACAGAAATTTAGAAACACTTTTATTTATCGCACAAAACTAACTAAATAATTGCCGATGAGGCCTAGGTCAACTAGCAAAGCTTGAGGCCCTAAGATTCTAAAGGTCTTGGGTTCGATTCCCACCGATGAATGTGTGGACTTTATTTCTACCTTTATGGTAGTTTATTATCCTACTTTAATAGTAGTTTATTGTAATAGTTTATCTATAATTTGTGAATGATATTGTTTGAAATATGATGTAATAGTTTGATTTGTACTCGAAGAGTCATTGATGTAATCCGATGATATGTATTCAAAAAAAAAAAAAAAAACTAACTAAATAATTAATTTTTTTTCCAGAGCATGATACAAAAAGACGCACGTGTGTGTGGGGTCAAACTAAGACCAAGTCACACTCAAAAGTACTAACTGCTTATACCGTTTCACACTTTTTCCCACTATTGGAAAAGCTGCTTATTGTGTATGCCTTATCCAGTTATCCTCTCTATATATATATATACACATCTATATATATATATTTTTTGGTTAATGATAAAATGTTATAGCTACGGTGGCTCTTCCGGAACTATACAATCACGCACCTCCAGAGGAGGTTCATGCCAAACAGCAGTTTTACTATGAAATTAAAATGAACGCATTTGAATCAAAACAAAATCAATTTCAAAAACTCCACAACTCCACCTCTGCATCACTTTCCACCTCATCCCAAGCAAACCTCCACCCCAGGCACGGCGGCGGCGACATCAACACCCCCTCGGTCAGCCCCGCCAAGCTCAAATCCTCACACACCTCGGGCAATATCACCGCCATTTTCGCTTCCTCTCTCCGTCGTTGATCCTCTCCCCCTTCCCTCGGCCGGAACGCCTCCGCGGCATCAGCGGCAGCCTTCCTAAGATCCTTCGGATCCTTCGACGTGGGCACGGGGAGCCGCCACACCGAGTCGGCGAAATTCAAACAAGCCGTCTGGCCCCGGAGAGCCAGCGCCGCCACGTCGTGTGCACGCGCTGCCATCTCCGGGGTGGGGTATGTCCCGAGCCATATTCTCTTCTGGTTGCAGGGCTCCCGCAGCTCGCAGACCCACTTGTCGAAGTTCCTGCGCCGCACGCCGCGGTAAACCGGGTGGCGCGTCTCCTTGAATTTCTTCCTCCCGGAGCGTTTCTTCGGGTGGCTGGCGGCGAGGATGAGTTCCTCTTCGGAGTGCGAGCTGCTGGCCCTTCCCGCAGACCACGACATTTCGGGGACATATTCCTGTGTAGCCTGCGAGTAGGGATCAAAACTACAGCTTGTTGAATAATATTCCATGTAATTTAGGTACCTTTTTTTTTTTAATTCTGGCTTCTTAGTGATGATCGATGAGTTGACGAATTGAGAGTGAAGAATATATTGAATATATTTTTGGTGAGAAAAGGGCGGTCGACACGTGTATGCGAAATGGACACGGGGTGGCTGAGGGTGTTTGTTTTTATGTTTTTGCATGCTATCTTAGGAACGAAGGCCAAGGGTGAGTGGCTGACTTTCAATGGGGGTGGTCCACAGGTAATACAAACATGTGGTCGTTACACAATTATAGTATGCCCTTTGTGTGTGTTGATGCTTGGAAATATTGACTTGGTTACGTTTTGTCATGATTAGTGGGAACATTTTACAATATTTCTTAGTTACGTTTGGACTCTATCAGTGTTCAACTCCCGTCAACCTATAATACTTCAAAATAATTAATAAATTATACAATTCAAACTAAATTCGAGCTTAATATTCAAGATGAATGCAGTTAAATTTAGCTATTGAACCACCATGGTGGTGGTAGTGTTTTACATTTCTAATACCTTAAAAAATCCGACCAAATTATGGTGAGGCGGTGATTCAATATCTTATTAAAATGAGACCAAATAAAAAATTCTGTTTTCAAAAGAAATTCATATACAAAGTTTGACACTAAAAAAGATCTACCAACACAAGTGGAGTTGTGTTGAATATTGTTTAATAGTTTAAATTTTTGGATATGGTAGCCATTCAAGGTAAATGATTTTTCTATACATTTTTTCAATTAAAAACTTAAGGCAATTTTGTTGACGAACTAACGCTGAAAAAAAAAAAATTAAAGTTGTCGGATAAAATAGGTGACAAATACAAATGTTTTTATTAAATTAAACAAAGCCTTATTTATTGGAGGAAAAATGATTATCTCCCATGGATTCACTCGTGTGCCCCACTCATCTCCGTACTTAGCTAGTGGTGTCACTACAAAATAAATAAATAATATTAGTGACAGCACATAAAGGTAATAATATTAAAATTATCCTCAATAATTATATTAAAAGACGGTATCTTCTATGTTATTATTAATTAAATTTTTTTAGTAATAATAATTTTTATTTTGTACTCAATGATGACAACAATTAATATTTTTAACTAAATTTTATTATCACTAAGTTGCCACCATAGGTGTGTTACTGATTATCAATTTTACACTATTTTGTTACCTTTTTACGCTATATTATCACTTTTTTACATTATATTGTCACCATTGATATTTTGTAAATTATATTTTGTAACAACATATAATTAATGATAATTTTTTTTTATTCTTTGTTATATTATCATTAATTTATTTATTTTCTGTGTAGATATGTTTAATAGATATTTATGTGTTCGTCCTACTAATCTGCATACTTCGACTAATTTGTATCTAAGCTAGTAGAACTTTCATCAGTTATAAATAGGCACACCAAGTTTGAAATGGTTTTTCTTATTCAAATGCTTGGGCATTTTCTCTCTTTTACACTTTAGTCATCAAAAAAATTCTTTCTTCTACTATTTTCTTTCAACTTTTTAGAGAGTTAAGAATGTTCAGTTCCGGTTGTTGAAAATTTTTATATGGGTTAGGTGTATGAGCCTCATCATGCACTTGATGATCCAAATTCAACCACATGTCATATGTATTTATTTTAAAAAAGTAATATATAATACGTAATTGAATTTGGATCATATATTGCATACGCCCTGTTCGTGGAAATTTTTTTCGCTACTATCAATAGAGAATGTCGTTCAATATTGGAAGATAATCATGGGAAATCTATAATACTAATTCGGATAGGATTCTTAATTTGAAAATGATATTTCATCTTTTGTTTCAAAATTCATATTCATACAATGTGTATAAAACTATATATTTATTGAAATAGGAGATGAGATATGTTTTGAAATAGAGGATTTGGTGTGTGTTTCTAGAGCTCTAAATTGGTTAGGGATAGATCCTGGGTTTTACTTTTGAAATTCAAACCTACCCTCAACCCACACTATTTAAATTTTATACTCATTGTCTTTGTTAATATACATGAATTTATACAATACATATACTTTTATAAAGAAATGTATATACACTACAACAAATAGAATATTTGGTAGCTATTTTATAACAATCTTTAAAAATCATAAAAATGCTTATTTTAGCAGTCAAGGAGGCTTTTCAAAAAATAGACTCCATAGCCTTAAAAAAAAAGGGGCGAATGACAGCTACCATCTCTGAGGTATGGTGAAATTATAAAAAATACCCGCACATATGAAAAATTACCATTACCTTCTTAACGTTATGTATCATCTAACAAATTACACCTATCATTTGTTTGACTAACGGCGACCGTTAGTCAACCTATATGAACCTCTTAAAATACTCCTAGGGGTATTTTTGTTATTATGTGTTATAGCTAGCTTGGGGTACTGCATTGTAATCTGTTAAAATCACATGGGGTTAAATGCAATCTTCTAGTTATTATTTCAAACTTGTCGATTAAATTCGTGGGTGGATAGTGTGTATATTTACCAAATATTAGTTTTTAACTAGTGTGTTTCAACATTGAGGGGTTTTGCTCATATGGTGTACAATTTGTTGATAAAAATGCTACTCATTAACCATACAAGGCTTAATTTTCAACAATAAAATAGAAATCATATGAACGCCACAAAAAATGCAACAAATCAACACCAAAGTAGCATTGTGATTAATGTCATAACTAAGTATATACTAATGAAAACATACAATATACGTTGCTTAAAATGATCATCAAACAAGTTAGGGGGTAATGGTAATTTCCATTCGTTAGGGTGTTTCTTGTAATTTCATCACCATACCTTAGGGCGAAAATTGTAATTTGCCTAATTTGAGTAAGGGCAAAAATGATATTTTTCTAGACTCCGTTAGACTTAACAATAATCCCCTCAAATAGGGGGAGGGGATAATGATAATTTTTCATATGTGAAGATATTTTTTGTAAATATCTCGTATGTGGAGATATTTTTTGTAATTTCACTATACTTCAAAGGTGATAAATGTAATTGCCCCCACCCCCCTCCCAACCCAAAAAAAGAGGTTTTTAATTGCAATCTCCCCCATATACAATTTTTTGAGGGAAATTATAAAATTTTAAGGTTTAATTAACTGTGCCTCCAAAAGGGCTATTAAAAAATAAAGAGGATGCTTAACTCATTTTTGGAGACCAATCATTACTTGGCCTCAGTTAATATGCCTCTAAAGCTAACGACTTTTTGTAGTGATATTAGATACATAGTTATTTATAAAATATAAATGTGACTTTTTTTAATTTGAAATAATTATATATATTGCATTAGTACATAAAATATGGCTTCAATATATATTAAAATAACTACTTATTTGAAATTATTAACTTTTCAAAAATCAAAATATGTTCATAAAATTTATATATGATTAATTTTTTGATAAAACTAAGAGTTTGAAATCTATAAAAAGTTATCACTACAAGAACAAGTAATATTAGTGGCAAAACATGCATAAAAGTAACAATGTAAAAGTTGTAATTAATAATTTATTAAATGACAGTACTTTTTATTTTGTCGCTAATTAAATTTATTTAATACTAAAATTTTTATTTTGTTATAATATGGCATAAACGGCGATAAGAATTAATATTTTAGTTGTCGTTATTGATAATCAATGAAACATTTATGGTAACAACTTTATTAAGCATTGAATCAAGGCTAAAACATTAGTGAGAGAGAGAGAGAGAGAGAGAGAGAGAGAGAGAAAGAGAGAGAGAGAGAGGTTGTAGTAATTAGAAAGGGGTTGTCTATTGTTAGGTGGAGGTGAAAATAATTTAACATTTGGTACCCCATTTTATTAGAGTGCATGTAACCTATTTTACGAACGACACATACCTAGAGATGGAGTCGGGGGCTAAGGGGAGGTCCACCCCCCCCCCCCCCCCCCGCCCTAAGTTCCGATTGAGCTAAAATATATATGAATTCTTTTAAAATTTTGAATTTCATTCCCCTTCCCTAAATTATAAAAATCTCTTTAATGTTTTATAGAAATTTGACATCGTCCCCCTTTCAAACAAGAATTTATGACTCCATTCCTTGCATTTACCTAAAACATGTTGAAAAAATTATGATTACCTTAGTGGGTATTTTTGAAAGTTTATGTATGCTGACTAATGACGATCAATAGTTAAACCAACGGCATGCACAGATTATTAGACAACACATAGTGTTAGGAGCTAATGATAATTTTTCATACGTAAAGGTAATTCTTGTAATTTCACCACACTCCATAAAAGTGCCTCAAGCAATCGTAAAAATCTCCGTTTATTCCAGTTTGTTTTCCTATTCAATCATGGGAAGAGAAATTGGATTAACATAACCTTATAAAAGAATTTTGAACGAACAAATATGCCTATGTTCATTCTAGTTTCTATTTTTCTAGGGATTTGATTATTTTCATTTTTTGTACTGGTTTCCACTATAAGGAAAAACTAACATTAGTAAGAAAATAAAAAAAGTGTCAATAAATAAATTGTCACAAATAATTGTAGTAATTAAGTGACAATACATTTTATTTTTTTCACAAATTAAATTTAGTTAGTAATAACTTATTTTGCCATAAAATGATTCAATGGTAAAAAGAATTCGACACTCCTTTAGTGAAATTCAATGCCAAATTTCTTTCTTTTTTTTTTTTAACTATGATTTTATGAAACGATTTCAGTCGTTGCTAAGTTGTCACTATATTGAAAGTGTAGAGTAAATAAAATTTGCAAAACCAAATTTAAACTCCATTAATTAATATGTACTATCCAATATATAATTGATTTTAAGATGCAATTAAATTTGGTATGCTAAAACAAATAAGTATCGTTGGCGGAAAGGGTTGTTTTGGGTGAGATGTCAGTACTACTCACCTTAATTTTTTTGAGTTAGTTATAAAAAAACTGCTCGAGGTTTGGTTTGTTTTCAAAATAAAATTCATGTGATATGAAAAATTATCATTATTCCTGTAATGTTTGGCTACATATTATATATACCAGCTAATCATAGATGAGGTTTTTTTTTTTTTAATACAATTAACTCAAAACACCCTATAGATATCAATTAGAACGGTTCACATACACACACACATTCAAAGAAGAATGAGAGCAAACTAGAGGATTCAATCTTAAAATCTCAATGATGCCAAGTTCGAATCCCAACTACTAAACTATAATCCCGTAACAATTGTAGATGGGAGTTGTAATGAAGAAACTAAATAATAAAAGGGTGATTGCAACCTTTTATGCTACAGTGATTTATATATATGAGAAAGGGCTTAAATTAAAGTGGGCTTCTATAATTAATCTCCTTATTTTTAAGTGAATTAATTTTTAAACCAATGAATATTATATATATACGCAATGATATTATTTAAAAATAAAAAGAATCGAATTAACCGTAATAATCATACATGTCTACCTCGTTTGGTTTTGCAAATTCAGCACGGTTTAATATACGTAGACAGTGACTAATAAATTAATAACGTAGTATGACCTAAATGTTACAACAGCTGACGTAATACTTGCTTGCCCATACTGGACTAGTTAAGGAGCATTAATTAATAATAGATCAAGGTAATTATTATAACATCAAGCAGGACTTAGTCAGAAATTTGATTAAGGGAGTGAAATGTTTTTGAAATTATTAGTTATTAAAATATATAAATATAAGATTTATATATAATATTAACAAATAAAATAACAAAAGTTATCATATTAATGTGTATACGAGTTATAATTAAAAAAGTGCTATAATCAAAATAATATATAAAAAATGATACTGAAAAAAATAACAAGTTATTCTGTATTTCAAAAGAAGCGAATATAGTGGATAATGAATTGCTTTTAAAAAATACTTAACAAAATTTTTTTTAACAATATTCAACAAAATTGACATAAACCCGCATAAGGATATATAATTAAAACTCAAAAAGTATTAAATCTACCTCGTTTCAGCTTTTTCCCCTCTCTCTTGTTTCACAATAAAAACATATATTAAAATTTCAGAAAATATCTTTTTTTTTTTTTCCGTCATCATATTCCCTAAATCATTCCAATTGAATATGAAGTTTCAAGTTAGTAAGATTCATTCAGGTTCAATAGTCCAATAAATAAACATCAAGTTCATTAAAGTTTAATATTGAACAACTATCAAGTATCATATCAAATCTTAAGATTTAAATCCTTACACAAAAATCAATTACAAAAAAAAGAAATAAATAAATGTATAAATTTCAAGATTAATACGCAATATCTTCTTGTACATTATTTTTGAAGAAAAAGTTGAATACTTTAGGGTTTGTGAGAGAAAAAAAAAATTCCAATAGGATTTGGTGTTTTAATTAGAATAGAAGAGAAAATTAAAATCTAATAGAATTTTTAATATTTTAATTTGAAGAGAAGAAGGAGAAAGAGAGGGAATTTAATTATTATGGTAAATGAGATTGGATAAAAATAAATTACCAAAAATAAAATAAATTCAAAAAAACTAAAATTTTTATTATATAAAAGTCAAAATTTTATTTTTAGGGGCCGAACTTTAGAAATTTTAATAAATATATATTAAAAAATACATTTTAAAAAAATTATGCGTGTACGTATATAAGGGGTTGGTGGAACGGCCACGGCCGCCGAGCCGCTTGGCTCCGTGACTGCATCCACATAGAATGCGTGTAAAATGTGGACCCCTTTTTAATTGAGTTCTGGAGTGAAGACTGGAGAGTGAAGACATATTTAATTGAGTGCGCTTTAAAACTAGGGCTACTCAATACAGTGTTTGTTAAGAGTAAGCTGTGACATACAACTCGCGTTAACTCATACACACACACACACACACACACACACACACACAATCATCTCATCCCTTTCTCTTGTGCTATGATAATTTTATAATTACGTTCCGCCTTAACAAGCAAACGAAATGTACACAAAACAGGGCTTAACTATGATTTATAATGTTCCTATTATAACCTTTTACTTTTTTAAACAATAAAATTCTCTGTAAAATGAACAAGGTAAAATGTACAACCACAATTATTATTATGTCTTTATCATAGCACCAGCATAAAATTAAATGGAAAACCAAGTTTATCATACATAAAGATAATTATTGCAATTTTATTCCATGAATTGAGCTATAAATTTGTTAAAAGAGTTGGAGATCAATCAATGGTTTAGCTGAAATTTTTGAATCCAAAATGATAGATTAAACCAAAAAATATTTGATAAAACCCCTAATCTTTTTACATTTGTAAATTAACAAAACAAAACAAACGATTGATCATATTTAAAAATTATTTCTTAGAATCAATTGAGTTAATAAACGATCGTAAAATATAAATAAATAAAACAAAACAAAGCCCTTAGAATTCTTTGAAGTGTATCATACCCATTGGAGACTAGGTATTTGTAGTATTGTTCTGATCAATAAAACAGACCTGATACTAAGGTCATGGTGGTGGATTGAAAATGCTTTATATATTGTTTATTTCTCTAGTACCGGATATGGGACGCTTTGTACTTTCTCTTTCAACATTTCACTACAGAGTTTTAATTGCTTATTTGCTCTATTGCGTCGATATTATATTGAAGACTAGAAAAGAGATACAATTTTCCTAGTTTTTTAAAAGTCAAGAATATTTTAGGGTGCAAAAGATTTTCTGTGTTATATACTTTTGATGAGTAATTTTAGAATGTAAGAGAGTAAAAAGTTACAGTTAGGATTTTACAAGCGATAGTTAAGCTCCATTTGTATACGATTTATTTGCCTGCTAAGATGGAAGGGTTTAAATGAAACTCCTTATAATTCAAATGGGCAAAATTTTACACAAACATAATTGCAGGTAACCCGTACTACCACGACCAAATAGAAACCCATCTCCACCACCCTACCGGTGACCCTCAGTATCACAACCAACGAAAACTCCATCACCACCACCCTGTCGGTGACCAACAGCACCACAATCAATGAGAAACCTATCTCCATCACCCTGTTGCCGACCCACAACACCACCACTGACAAGAATTCCATCTCCATCGCCGTCAGCAGCATCTTACTCGCTAAAACCCCCAACACTTCCAAGAATATCTCCACCACCATCAGTGGCATCCTTGTCACCAGAAATCCCAACCCCCCCCCCCCCCCCCGAACATCTCCATTATCATCAGTGGTATATCCTCGCCAAGAACCTCAGCACCCTCAATGGCATCCCCATCACTAAGAACCCCACTGCCACCAAGAACCTTATCTCCATCGCCCTCATGGTCACTAGCCCCGCCACCTGCGCCTCTACCATGAATCATATAGCCACAAAGAGCCCCATCTCCACCGCCCTCATGATCACTAACCTAATCACCCTCACCTTCTCCAAGAACCCAATCTCTACCGCCTTTATGATCACTAGACCTACTACTCTCGTCTCTATTAAGAGTCCCATCTCTACCAAGAACCCGATCTCCACCGTCCTCATGATCGCTAGTCTTGCCACTCTTGTCTCCACCAAAAACTCCATATCCACCGCCGTCATGATCACTAGTCTTGCCACCCTCACCTCCACTAAGAAACATATTTCCACCACACCCTGCCAGTGATCTGCAACACTATGACCGATAAGAACTCCACTCCACTAAGAATTCTTCTCTACTACCCTCAATAGCATCCCATGCTCACCGTCCATTTTTTGAATACTACTCTAAGAATTCTTTTCCTTTGAATGTTTTAGGATTTTTGAATAAGAAACAAGGCTTAAGAGAATTTGAAAAGGATAAATATGTATCTATATATATTTGATATTTCGATATTGGTGAGATTTTGAAGCGATAAAGATGGGTGAAAACAAATGGAGCGGCATAGAGGGACAGATACAGTATACTCGATTCCAGGATGAGAAAACTACAATTGGTCATCTGCGATGGAAATGCCATTATGTTTTACTGATGTTGAATCAACAACAGGGAAACTTGCTTTCGCATACCAGTACTATGGTCAATAAGATACTATATTACTCCTCCTACTATTCAATTTACTAAAAGAAACCTTTTGTCTCGTCTTCGATCTCTTATTGCCAAAAAACAAAAAAAACAAGAAAACTTAAGTAGGGCATATAAATAGAAATTTGGTGTTGTGGAATTCATTTAACTTGTTTCTATTTAACAAATCAAAGTACTAATATTTTATGATACCAAAATTCTACCTTGAAGTAGATTTGGTCGTATCGGATCAATTATACTTGTTATAAAGACTGAAGAAGTTCATGTTCTTCTTCTCATTGATAGTAGTCAATATATACAAGACCAAAGAAAAACTCTACATTCCTCAACAAGTTCCTAAATATCTATCTCCAAATATATGCTAAATATTATTTTTATATATTTACTTTGTAAAATATACATTAAATATTGTCTTCCTGAATATTACATTAAAATATACACTAAATATTGTCCTGCTTGATAAACCTTCACAAATGTTGCAGCATATATAACTAACTCTTAATTCTCTGTTACAATCATCTTCTTTTCTTTTCATGTATCCTTGTCCACATGTGATAGATTCAATTTTCGAGACAAGTTGCAAAAAAGAGTAAAGTTGGAAAATACACACATACACAACAACCCCCACAGTAACACAAACATGCATATACATATACAAGATGCACGCCACACTTCAAACTGCAATACAAGGTATAACTCGTTTGCTATTAGTGTTTTGGCAAAATTAGTCAAAGATACACGCATGTAACTATGCAATAAACAATCAATGGAATCAACAACGATCGTGCATCAATCACCTGTAAGTAAAAATCAACAAAATCTGCCCCTCAAAACCACCAAAACACGGTATGTATTTTGAGCTCCGACGATCTCATAAATTTCAATCTCTTCACCAAGTTTAAGCTATAGATCCCAAAGACTCTCGTTCAATTCTTTAGCAAGTATGACTTCGTGGTTGATTTTTTTCACACTTCATTAGACGGAGTGACGTAGCGACAAAAAATCATTTTGTATCTATCACCAAAATCACTACTCAAAATAAAAAGGATGTGGCATATGGATTGCGTTGAAATTTAGCCCCCTAAACATCGATCTTGTTCACTCCTCACTTAATACCATATAGATACGACTCACGTTAGAATACATGATATGTTTACGATGGCAGACTCTTCTGCCTCTACCATTAGCTAACTCCATCATTAAAAGACCAGTTGCAACTATATCTCGTTTGGGACCTCATTGGAGTAATACCTCGGCTATGAAATCCTCAACACCTCGACCACCACTCCGTTGCGACCCTCCCCAATAGCTGCACCACCCTGCCGGCGACCCATAGCACTACGACTGATGAGAACTCCATCACTACCACCCTACCGACGATTCGCAATACCATGATCGATGAGAAACGCATCTCTACCATCTTGCTGGTTACCTGCAGCCCCATGACAAATGAAAACTCCATCACCCCCACCCTGCCGACATTGACTACTACCACAATCGACAAGAAACCCATCTCCACCACCTTGTTGCCGACCCACAAAACCACGACTGAGGGAACTCTATCTTCACCGGCGTCAGTGGTATCCTAGTTGAGAAAAACCCTAACACCACCAAGAATATCTCTACCATCATCAGTGGCATTCTTGTCATAAGAAATCCCAACACCACTAAAAACATTTTCACCGCTATCAGTGGCATCCTCAGTCGCCAAGAACGTCACCGTCCTCATTGGCATCTCCGTGGCTAGGAACTCCACTTCCACTAAGAAACTCATCCATCGCCCTCATGATCACTAGCCCCGCCTCCTTCGCCTCAACCAAGAACTCCATCTCCACTGCCCTCATGATTACTAGGCCAACCACCCTCGCCTCCTCCAAGAACCCCATTTTCAGCACCCTTATGATCACTAAACCCACTATCCTCGCCTCCACCAAGAGTCTCATCTCCACCAATAACCCTATCTCCATCGCCTTCATGATCACTAGCCCTGCCACCCTTTCCTCCACCAAGAAATCCATCTCTACCACCCTGCCGGTGACTTGTAACACCACGACCGACAAGAACTCCATCTCCGCCAAGAACCCTTTCTCCACCATCCTCAATAGCATCACCGCGCTCACCGTCCATTTTTTGAATACTACGCTAACAATTCTTTTCCTTTGAATGTTTTAGGGTTTTTGAATAAGAAACAAGGCTTAAGGGAATTCAAAAAGGATATATATATATATATATATATATTTGGTATTTTGATATTGGTGAGATTTTTTAGTGGGAGCAGCATAGAGGGAAAGATACAGTGGACTTGATTCCATGATAAAAAAAACTACAATTGGTCATCTGCGGTGAGAATGCCATTACGTTTTGGTTATGCGGAATCAACGGCAGGGAAACACGCTTTCGCAGGCCACTACTATGGTCAATGAGACGCTAGATTACTCCTACTATTCAATTTACTAAAAGGAACCTTTTATCTTGTCTTCGACCTCTTTTACCAAAAAAAAAAAAAAAAAGACAAGAAAATTTAAATAGGGCATATAAACAGAAATTTGGTGTTGTGGAATTCATTTAAATTAATTCTATTTAACAAATAAAAAAATACTAATATTTTACAATACGAAAATTCTACCTTGAAATAGATTTGGTTGTATCGGATCTATTATACATATTATAAAGACCGAAAAGGTTCACGATCTTCTTCTCATTGATAGTAGTCAATATATACAAGAGCAAAGAAAACCCTACCTCCCTCAACAAGTTCCTACATATTTGTCTGCAAATATACACTAAATATTAATTTGTTAAATTTACATTGCAAAATACACACTAAGTATTGTCTTCCCTCATATTATATTAAAATATATACTAAATATTGTCTTGCCCGATAAACATTCACAAATATTGCAACATATATAACTAACTCTTAATTCTCTATTACTGTCATCTTCTTTTTTTTTGACGTATCATTGTCCACATGTGAGAGATTCTATTTTTGAGACAAGTTGCAAAAAAGAGTAAAGTTGGAAAGCACACACATACATAACAACCCCCACAGTAACACAAACATGCATATGCACATACAATATACATGCCACACTCCAAACTGTAATACATGGAATAACTAAGTAATGCATGGAATAACTTGTTTGCTATTAGCATTTTGGCAAAATTTGTCACAGATACATGCATGTAACTGAGTAATAAACAATCAGTGGAATCAACAATGACCGTGCATCAATCATCTGTAAGTAAAAATCATTTACGGTATGTATTTCGAGCTCTGACAATCTCAAAAATTCCAATCTCCTTACCAAGTTTAAGCTTCAAATCCCAAAGACTCTCGTCCAATGATTTAGTAAGTATGACTTCGTGGTTGTTTTTTTTTCTCAGTTCATTCGAAGGAGTGACCTAGCAACGAAAAATCATTTCGTATCTAATACCAAAATCATTACCAAGAATAAAAGGATGTAGTACATAGCTTGCGTTGAAATTTAGACCTCTAAACATCGATCTTGCTCTCTTCTCGCTCAATCCCATATTATTGTGGCTCACGTTAGAATACATGATATGTTCTTGAGGGTAGATTCTTCTGCCTCTACAATTAGCAAAGTCCATCAATAAAAGACCAGCTGTAACTAAATCTCTTTTGGGACCTCATTGGCAACAACCCCAACACCACCAAGAACATCTCCACCACTATCAATGGCATCCTCATCACCAAAAACCCCAACTCCACCAAGAGCATTTCCATCGCCGTTAGTGTAAAACACAAGTTTTAAATATTTTTAACTTTATGAAAAGTTCATCTTCGAGTAATTGATTTGTGTCGTACGGAACGTTTCGCATCCACTCGATTAAAGAATAGGACAAACAATCATCATAAGAAGACTAGTAATAATGATAATAATAAAACATTCAAGGCTATGCTCTATTAATGGCTCAACCATAACCGATCAAGTCCTCAAGTTTTAATAAAATATTAACAAGTTTGTGCATGCTATGATCGCAAGGAAAGATAAACAAGTCATGGAAAAAGATGAACAAATCTGAAATGGCGAACATTCTGCACTTATATAACAAATTGTGCAAAAGCATATAATTTATCTGGGGAGAGAGCGCGTGCTTTTATTGAAGTTTGTAAATCGAAGATTACAATGCGATGATGGAGAAAGAGAGAGAGAGAGAGAGAGAGAGAGTTAGAACCCACTCTTACATTTTACCTTTATATGTAAAACTTCTTTAGGTTGGTCGCATTCCATAGTCAAGGAAGCTCCTTTCCTTGCAAATCCTCGGGGCGATAGGAAATTGTTTTTGGAGATCTTGACTACACGGCAATGTCCTTCCTAGTTGGGATCGAGCTTCCCTATGTATTTGGAAACTTCCACTCTTTTGAGGACCAGGTCCCTAATCTAGAAACTTCAAGGGAGGACATGGCGATTGTACACCCGAGCTACGGTTGCTCGAACATTTTCCACGCACCTCCATGCAGCATGACGTTTTTCATCGAGAAATTCTAGCTCAAGAGAGCGTGCCTCCCTCTTTGGGACTTCTTCATTGTGAGCTACACGAGCTGAAAGATTACTTACCGAAATTGAGTTTCCACAATAATGACTTACTAAATTAAACTGAGTTGAGTGGCCACCCACAAGGGTGGCATCGAACACACCATTTTTTAAAGTAAAATCAAAGGTATGGTTTAAGGTGTTTTGAGTTGATTCAGTTTGGTGCAATTTGACGATTCTAAAAAATAAAAAGAAATAATTAGGCAAAAGTAAAAATATATTATCTTTTAATTAATATTAATAAAATATTCGAACTAATATTATAAAATCAACACATGACAATAATTTTTTTGAAATTTAAAGGATAAAGACTAAATTTATAGAGACCATAAAATTAATAGATATAATGCGATTTTGCATATTTAAATCAAACTCAATTAATATTTAAAAATATATAATATTGATTCATTACACAATTTCTCAATATTTTAATATAATATGATATACTAAATCTTTAGTCAATACATAATTTAATATTAAATAATTAGATATATTTGAAATGTGTGAATTAATGCTTAAATCAATAACTAATTAAATATGAAATAATTTAGGAATTGATTGGTGAATCAATCTTATATGGCAGGAGAGATCAGGATGCAGCAGACACTCGCTGCGATATTTTCCACTCCCATTGCAAAATAAATTTATATCAAAATATTTATTATTTTCACGTTTTGAGAATGTATTTATTAATTTCGTTTTTCTAAATTTGTCCTTAGCGTGATGAGAGAGATTAGTACTGAATAATTAAGGCTTTGTTTTAATTAGTTCATGCCCATGAATATTTAAATCCAAATATGAGTCTTAGCTCTATCTGTGATAACAACCATATATTTCTACTCGTCAAAGGCCCACGATTTTATTATTAAATAAACCAATTTATTGCAATATAAAGAAATTAAAGATAACGATAATCACACTACTACCTTTCCATTTTTAGTGTCATACTCCAGCAATCAAACCAAAGAACAGCTCATGCTACATAAAGACATTTGTCGAAGTCAAACAATCACGTCCCCACCCAAACTATTCCTTTCAACATTTCCTCACTATTGAAACAGCGTAATACTAGCGACGGAGGTAGAAAATATATTCAATGAGGTCATTCAATATGTAAATACTGAAGAAAAAAAGAGTATATATTATAACTTAATGAAATAAATTTATTATCTTAATTTAAAAGTAATTTTACACTTATAAATTTATTATTTTTCAAAACATTCATATCGACCTTTTGTATTTAAAAAGTAATACATGATCGAATCACTAAAAAAAAATTTGAAATATTATTAAAAAAAAAAGTTAATTACATTCTCCTCAATGTATATGATCAAATATTTCTTTAACAATTCTACTAGAAGATTTAGTAATTGGATGATTGATTGAATCTTTTCAAACATTGGATGAATCTTTTAGAAGTGTGGAATTTTGGGCAATTTAGCTACAAATTTTCTATAATTTATCAATTCAAAAAATAAAATCCTTAACAATTCTAAGACATACACATACATAAATATATAATTTTATTTTGTTTTCATCATGACAAATGAACCAATTTATTTATGATTTTTAATCTAAATTTAATGAATTTTTTAATTTAATTTTTTTTATGACCCCTTTCTATATTGAAATAAAATCTTTTTAGTGGTGTCATATTATTATAACATCAACTATGTTTGTCCAATTTTTAATTTTATAGTATACATACAATGAAAAGTTCAAATGTCCAAGGGGGTCAATTGCCCCCACTGGAGCTGCCGTGGCTTATACGAGATATTTGTGCCTTATCCACAATGTGTGTGTGCGTATATATATATATATATTGAATATATATAGTTTGAATATATTTTTGGTGAGAAAAGGGCGGTCGACACGTGTATGCGAAATGGACACGAGAACACGGGGTGGCTGACGTTGTTTGTTTTTATGTTTTTGCATGCTATCTTAGGAACGAAGGCCAAGGGTGAGTGACTGACTGTTTCAATGGGGTTGGTCCACAGGTAATACAAACATGTGGTCGTAATTACACAATTGTAGCATGCCCTTTCGTGTGATGTTGATGCTTGGAGAAATTGACTTGCCTACTTTTTGTCATGATTAGTGGGAACACTTTACAATATTTCTTAGTTACTTTTTGAATTTTATCATGATTAGTTCATAATACTCTAAAATAATTAATAAATTATACATTCTAAATGAGATTCGAGTCTGATATTCAAGATGGATGTAGTGAAACTTAACTCTTGAACCACCATGGTGGTGGTAGTGTCTTATATTTCAAATGAGACCAAATAAAAAACTCTGTTTTCAAATTTCACCATGATCTAGTTATGAAAAAAAATTCATATACAAGGTTTGATACTAAAAAAAATCTACCAACACAGGCGGAGTTGTTTTGAATAATGTTTAATAGTTTTAAATATTGGATGTGGTAGCCATTTAATATACATGATTTTTATATACGTCTTTTCAACTAAAAACTTAAGGCAATTTTGTGACAAACTAATGCTGGAAAAAAAAAATATTGAAGTTGTCGGATAAAATAGGTGACAAATGCAAACGTTTTTATTAAATTAAACAAACCCTAATTTATTGGAGGAAAAATGATACTCTCCCATTCAGTAGATATCTGCCTATTGAATGGCTTCGCTTGTGTACCCAGTCATCTGCCTAATTTATTGGAATCGTTTACTTTTGCAGTTAGATTAAACCTGCAGTTGGGTTATCACTAGTTTATGTCCGTTGTTATCCCTCTTAAACTGGTGGCCTTTTTTATGTTTACTTTGTTTTGTATTTCCGATCAAATAAGGCATTTATTCTGACTTTGTTTACTTACACCTTCTTCTTATATGGTTTGCCTTTGTAATTTACCAATTTCTCCCTCTCAAATTAAGTGTGGAACAAACCCTAGAGGGCCGATTGGTTTGAGAAAACAGAGAGCATCCATGGCATAGTCCCAAAGCAGCGCATCGGCGGCGGCCTCCCACAACAGTTCGGTAGTGTTTGTCTTCGTTCTCCGAGCTCCGGTAGCATTTCAGGTATCTTAATCGACTACCGCTGACCAGACCGAGGGGGTTCATTGTTGCGGTACCTTCAAACACGTACTGACTGTCAGATTTAGACATAGAGCTTAGTATGTTTTTTATTTCATCCTTCCCACCCAACGTCGTTCGTCTTTGGTTGCATTTGGTTGTTCTCTTCCCTTACTTAGCTGGAAAAGGTTGGTCGATGTATATGCACTGCATAATCATTTGTTGTGGCATAAAAAGGTGCGGAAAAACCGTCTTCGTTCAATTGAATATTTTATACTTCTTTTTAGTACATTGTTGACGAACTTATTGAATTTCAGACTTTGAAACTTTATGCCACTAATTTAGTGACTGTAATTGCAATTTAAATTAGCGGGTGTGTTATGTGACCTTCTCTACTTGTCCTAAAACCACTGCCGAGATGTATTGCATTTGATAAATTTTTTTTAGTGTCATGAGAGAGTGTGTTATTACTCTTGTGCAGTCACGTATTCTTTGCTAACAATTTTGTTGAACGGAAAGTGTTGTATGTGATTTGCTAGATTTGCATTTAAATCCGATGTTGACCCGTTGTTTGGCGATGATTTATTAAACTTTGCAGACGTGACAAACTCTTGAGTTCCTTTGAAGTATCGTCATGTCGCGGTATTACAGACTACCATGCTATTGCGACAACGGCATCATGTTACACCTCCAGGCCAGCAAAAGTGCCAATAACCCCGGACGTTGGTTCTATAAATGCCCTTTGGATGACGCACACAAGTTCAACTTCATTTGGGCGAATGAACTAATGGATCCCAAGTACAAACACCTCCACCGCTATGTGCAGGAGCAGGGTCAAACTTTTACAGCATCGTCTTCGGCACCTGGTCTGAACGAGTCGTCAACAACCCACCCCTTCAGCTTTTATACCATGAAGAAGGATGGTGACTTAGAGCATTCCGAGGCTGGTGGGTTTAAAGAAGAGATGCATAATAATCCTTCAAACGATAACCCTGTTCTGTATCGAACCATTGGACCAGGAAAAGATGGTTCGGCCAACGGGAATAGCTTGAGCGCGATCAGTTTGATATGTTGTTGCGTTGGGTCTGTTTGCACAACAATCGGGTTGATCATGGCACTTCTTGCTATAGCCATTGCTCTGTACAGGTGACCCAACGATTTGTATTAATTAGTAGCTAAAGTCCAGGGCCAACTTTCAGCCCTAACTATATTTTGCAAGCGTTTTCATGTATTACTACTGTCTTAGGTGCAGTTGTGCTTTCATATGCCTTGTTGGACAGTTTTTTGACAACTTGGTACTACACCAGTGTTGCTCTTTCAGTGCCGCCCCTATTTTTTGATCCCGCTCATAGTGCCAATAGAGCACTTTCTTTCTGGGAATGGGGTGGTTAGAGAGGATATACTATAGTGGGGTCTATTATTGTACTGATTAAAGTTACACTGTATTTACACCATAAATCTAGAAGGCCAATAGCACTGTGAGGTGCATTAAAAATGCGGTATAATTCGGTTTAATGTTTGCCATCATGACCTGGCAAAAAATGGCTCTAAACACGCACCAGCAAGAGCACAATTGTAATTCAGCCAGTCGTGTGCCCATGCAATAAGTCTAAGTTACTGAGTATGTTATATATGCACACAAAAGAGAATATAAACAGATTGTGCCACTGTTTGCATTTCAAAATGTCCCAAGTGTGGAATTAGAACGTGGCATTTTTACGTCTTTACTCCCCTATAATTATGCGTTTCAACTGGAGTACACTCCAATTTCGCACACTGGAGCCCGCTAGACCGGGGGATCCAATTAGATTAAAAAAAACGGTGTAGGTCGTTCGAACTATGATCCGATCAACCACACATCGAAGCAAAAACAAGCTGCGCCTGATTACAAACCGTAAGCATTATAAAACATATTAGGCTAACACAATATAGATTACTAGGATTCTTCTTTGTCATACAGACGTAGCCTTCAACCGGTGGCTTAATTCCCAGGTTTCAATGGAGAGCATGATGCCCAAGAGCTGGGGTTCGAGCTATCCGCCGCTAAGTATTGCCCTATATGAAACTGTGGAGGGGGTGGAGATAATTGCCGGCTTGATCCCCAGTTGCAAGATTCGATATCGGGAGCACGTGGCTGCCGGGTGAGTGGACCACGTTCGTCGCTATCCTGTGCGACCGCTGCCATAAAAGTGTTTACTATAATCAAGCCACGAATAACAAAGAAAAATTTACTCTTACTACAACACCCGATGGCTGATCATTTTTATAAAATTTGTAAGCAACCTAATAACAATATTTTCATTACGGCCCTCAATAAAGAATCTGTTTGTAGAACTAACAATCTTCGGTTTTGCATTGGATTAGTTGTGCGCCGTACGGATTCGGTAGTAATCCGTCCGGCCTCCAAAGCATTCGGGCCGTGTCAGGACCAAAGATGGTGTCCAACTCATTCCACATATGCTCGTGCTCGAACATATAAAGACCGCCCAAGCGGTGGACCTGTGCCGAAGACAAATCCACAATAAATAAAGAGACGAATCACAAATCGCATACCAAAAACCATGACACAATTTCAAACGATGTACGCTTACGGAGCATATTATGTCCCAGAACCCGGACGATCCGGTTACTTTGTTTGTCTTTGAATCATACTTGGCATCTCCGTGCTCTATTATGTAAGACCATGTCACGTATCGCTCGTGTGCCAATTGAAACCTCTTGAAGTAATGGTAGTAGTCGAAAGACACCTGAAAGATGTCATTGCAATGTGCCATTGACTTCGTTATGATGGCTCGATCCGACTCCGTAAGCCGTTTGTTCTCCACAAACGCATAATGATCAAGCTCTCTTAGGTAGCGGTCGTCCATCTTCTGCGTCCAAGTCGGTGAGTACAGCACGGATTGTCTCGTTGGCACATACATCTTTGGGGGCATTTTTTACGAAAGCTTGCAGGTATTACTTGTGTATGAAACAACACGAAAATAGGTTGAAAAATCGTATCAGTCAACTTTGCCTAATCCGATAATATATACAATTTGTCGAATTTGTTGGGCACCATCCGTGTCATTTATGGCTATTCAAGTTGTGTTGTTGCCTGTTAAATCGAATAAATTGTTTCCACAACAGCCTCTCATTAATGTACAACTACTCAGCCATTGAATATATGTTACACACACGCATTCAATAACTTCCACCGACTGGTGGTTGTCCGTCAACTCACAAGACCATGCTTACTCTTCAAAAAGATGTCAACCAAAAATTCAGTCATGCATTTTCATTCAAAATTGATCCCTATAACTTATTGCTTTGCCACGGGGACCACTGGAATCTGGTAGTGTATAACTAGGTGCATTTGGGTAATAGTCCTTTTCGCCAGTAAGGCAACACTCGCAATATAACTAAGTTAATCCATAGAAAATATAAGAAAAAAAATACACAAACGCCTAGTGCTGGGGAGACTAACTAACTTAATTCAGAACGAGCAGTAGGGAGAGCAAAGCAAAGCTTTAGGTTTACATAAAGTCTGGGCTGGTACAATAATGGCTTAACATGTCAATCAGATTCACCTATGCTGTGAACACTGGTGTACCTCCAGTAAGCCAAAAAGAACAGTCAACAAGCTAAGATCATATATCATGGAACTACAAAAAATATACAGATCACGTTTTGTCCAAAATCATGAAATCACATAGTACGCAGCACCCTGGTAGTTTGTCAAAACATAACCCACAAAAGTAAGATAATCTGTCTGCAGAATATCATATAGCATATCATGCCCAATTCACTTCGCCTTCGAGCGCCATTTGCACGGCCTCAACTTTAGCATCTTCAGGGAATCCAAAGAAGATATCCAACGCCTTCGGGTTGAGACCGATTACGTAACACACTTTCATGTGATCCCGAATGCTCAGCTGCATTGGGAGTTTTCCTATAGCCTCGTACAGTTCCTGTCTGCGTTTGCAGCATCTATTTCGGACCCAACTCGTCTTGCCACCTCGCGGATGGACTGTGACGCTTCAGAACAAAACCCGGCAAAGGCTTGGACGAATTCATCCTCAGCATGATCCATTTTCTTCCTCTTATGCTTCCGCGATGTCTCACCCGATGCTTCTGTCATAACAGGCGATGGTGGGGCTCTGTTTTCCTCAGCTCCCGGCCTTGGGGGTCGGTACGTCGAGTCCTCGCTCTCCTCTGCGTCCTCAGTTAGATCAACGTGGTCGCCTTCGGCCGCTGATTCCCAATCCACTGCATTCTCGCCTGTGGCACGGTCCTTCCCATAAATCTCCACCCAAGCGTCATAGAAAGGGAACGACTTGCCCCGGATGGCACCACATTTTGGAAATGCCTGCAAATTAAATGGACTCAACACATTACAATGTAGTCGTTGCAGTCAGCATGAGCAAATTAGAGTAACAATGAAACATGATGCTTACCGCTATTAAGGTTTCCCAAGTCTCTGCTTCGGCCTCGACAGTCGAACCCGATGTATTCCATTTGAACCCGCTTTTCGACAATGCTTGGGATAATAGGTGAAATGTTTTTTTCCAAGACCCATACTTGCTGCTGATGTGGGGCTCGCCACGCAGTGTTGTGTTTGGCATGTACTCCTTCAACCGGCGCTCGAGTTGTATAATGAAGCCGTTTTTGAACCAGTTCGGAGCCTTCCATCCATCCGCGATGATGTCCTTAAATGACTGCACCAGCATCTGTTCCTCGCGCGGTGTCCAAGACCTTCGAGTTTTCAAGCTCTTCGACGATTGCGAACAGCTGCGCACCGACTGTGATGTTGCCATGAACGAATTTCACCTGCCGAATTTAACACTGGTTAGAGGTTGCGAGCAGAAGCATAGCTGTTAGGCTATGTAATTTTATAAAATCATAAATGACGACAAGCAAGGCTCTATTACAGAACGAGCAGCAGACAACAACCAAAGTGCATAACCTTGCTGAACTTAACATCCACATTCGATAAACAAACAAAGAGCAGTTTAAATGAGTGTCCCACGATGATAGTACATGCACAAACCGGAATAACAAACCGCCTAGATGTTGCGTGCAAAGTACTCAACAAACGATACAAGAGTCAAACGATAACAGTACAAATCGTGAAATCCACAAACAATTATATACTAAGCACCCCCCCGTGAATTAGTAAAGAGCTGGTTCGCTAGATTATCTCGGAATGCGTTCCACTGGGGAGAACTTTCAACTTGGTGGATGTATTCAGGTGGGTCGTTAACATCTGCCTCTTCGACAAATTCTGGTATGATTGCCTCTAGTGGATCGAAAGGTAATTCCCTCCTAATAAAATTGTGGAGGAGACAACAAGCCATGATTATGCGGTTGTGCATGTCGATGGGGTACCAAGAGTTACTCCGAAGAATAGCCCACCACTCCTTCAAGAGCAGGAAGGACCGCTCAATTATGTTGCGCGCCCTCGCATGATACAAATTGAAACATTCACGTGGGTTCTGGACGCGACGCGATCCGGTTCCCCAGTCACTTAAATGGTAACGAACACCCCGGAAGGGGGTAAGGAAGCCATCGCAGTTGGTGTATCCGGCATCGCATAGGTAATAATTACCTGCAGGGATTGTTAGGCACAGAAGGATGTATTAGGCATACAATCCAACTTGATTACTTGCTTTCATACTCAGCAGTAATGCTTATATACAAAAGTTATATATATTCAAAACAACATCAAGACGCTTTTTCAACGCATACCTAGTGGGACCTTCAGTCCATGAGGCCGTATAACTGCTGAATGCAGAACGCGGCCATCGGCGGCAGAGCCCTCCCACCCACTTAACACAAAGATAAAATTCATATTGCGGTCGCAGACTGCCAATACGTTGACACATATTAGACCTTTTCTTGTGCGATACTTTGCTTTGTCGGACTGAGCGACACGCACAGGAATCATGGTACCATCTAGCGCTCCCAAGCAGCCCTGAATTATGTCAAATAATACACATTTAGACCTCAAGTTGAGATAGCATTCAATAAATGACAGACAGCGGCACCTATCTTAGGATAAGGCCCTCAATAAAATATTACCTGAAAATGTCTCCACCGATCGTTGGTGTAGGTGTTGTCTACTGGGTCGGGCGTAGCCACTAGGATCGGGTGTAGGCGCAGAATCGACAACAAGACATTGTTGAAATGGGTGCTCACTGTGCGGGCCGAGCGTTTGAAACGTTGTTTAATAATCCGGTTCTTCTTATGATGCGCCAAAATCATAAGGAACATGGCTAGTTGTTCGGGTATCGAAACGGCACGAGTGTGTTTTAGACCCCCAACTTGTTCTACCAAAGTGCATAACCTTGCAAAGGCATTTCTATCCATTCTTAAAGAATTAAAACAATCATCGTCGGATGCATGCAAAAGGTCATCAAGGTGTCTTATTTGGTCCAGAACCTTAGACAAAAGGCTGTAACGACGCGGTGCCGATCGGCCTACCCGAACACGCTTGAAACGCCGCAGCCTCACAATCATGAAGAAAACATATAGCATAACTATAATTTGCATTCTCATCGCCTCTAAAACGAGAACTACCTCCCCCTCAACACCATACAAATCCATCTGAACAGAAGATTGCCTACACATAATTGCAGACTCCCATTTTAAACAAAACAAGTCATACATACTGAAGATGGGCTTAATTAAGGGGCCACTTATTAATCCACTAAACGTGGCTGCACAAAAGTATAGCTTTTAGTCACAGAAGTGTCCTACACATATGATTTAACTAGTGGTGGGGCTAATAAATTACTAATAACATATTCGAATGGCAAACTTCAGCACAACAGCAGATTGCTGAAAAATGCATAATCACAGTTGTGCGACGTGCGTTACATATCTCACATACGGACATGTCTAAAATCAAGTTACAGATTGTGCTAAGTTAGGATGCGTACCTTTCTTTGTTTGGAGAATTGACACACGCCGGAACCGTTCGGCTTGGTGGATGTACGCGCTGAAATTGAAAGGACCTTCGCCTGGTAGTTGACAACCCAAAAAAAAAATTTAGGATCCGTAAGACAAATATACTTATACGACGCTGTTGACTCGTTAGGATAACTTTCCTCTCCGATCTCGGCAAGTGACAACCCAACAAAACCTAACATTATAAGAACAAAGATTTGGCAAAAACGTACCGAACAATTTTCCAAACCAGTTAAAGCAAAGTTTTGTGATTTCGTTGATTTGATCTGCTCGAGCGGGATGAAACTCTGACGGGAATTTTCACAGCGTCGTCTCCGATTGGTAATTTTGAATTCCAAACAGTGCGTACTATGCACAAATCCGGCCTGAGTCCGTTGTTTTTTGGGGACGAAAAATTCACTCCAAACCCTAGATCTAGGAGCCCTCACGCTAATGGCAAGAAAATCAAGTAGAAAATCAAGTTTGTTTCCAACAAAAATGGCAGTAGACGTAATAAGAATTCAACACACATGGGCATTTCAGACTTTAAACATTTGGCCTTAAGAATGGTTAAAATAAACGGACCAAATCGGCCAGTTGGATTTGCCAGCATAAAACCGACGTTGACACGGGCCCCTAAGTTAACGGGTGTTTACAGAACAGTCGAAGTAAATATTGGAAAACACAGGGCAAATTAAACAAACCTTTGTTATCCATCAAAGTAAACGATTCCTAAAGTAATTAATAAATTATACATCCCAAATGAGATTCGAGTCTGATATTCAAGATGGATGTAGTGAAACTGAACTCTTGAACCATCATGGTGGTGGTAGTGTCTTATATTTCAAATACCTTAAAAAATCCGATCAAATTATGGTGAGGTGGTGATCCAATATCTTATTAAAATGAGACCAAATAAAAAACTCTGTTTTCAAATTTCACCATGACCCAGTTATGAAAAAAAATTCATATACAAGGTTTGATACTAAAAAAAATCTACCAACACAGGCGGAGTTGTTTTGAATAATGTTTAATAGTTTTAAATATTGGATGTGGTAACCATTTAATATACATGATTTTTATATACGTCTTTTCAACTAAAAACTTAAGGCAATGTGACAAACTAATGCTGAAAAAAAAAATATTGAAGTTGTCGGATAAAATAGGTGACAAATGCAAACGTTTTTATTAAATAAAACAAACCCTAATTTATTGGAGGAAAAATGATACTCTCCCATTCAGTAGATATCTGCCTATTGAATGGCTTCGCTTGTGTACCCAGTCATCTCCGTACTTAACAATTGGTGTCACTACAAAATAAATAAATAAATAAATAATACTAGTGACTACATACAAAAGTAATATTATTAAAGTTGTCATCAATAATTGTATTAATAGACAACACCTTCTATTTTATTATTAATTAAGTTTTGTTAGTAACAAAAACTTTTATCTTGTCATAATATGTACTCAATGGTGATAAAAATTAATGTTTTTAACAAAATTCTATTATCACTAAGTTGGCACCATATGTGTGTTACTGATTATCAATTTTGTACTATATTGTCATCTTTTTACACTATATTGTCACTTTTTTTACACTATATTGTACCATTGATATTTTGCAAATTATGTTTTGTAGCAACATAATTTCTTTCATTGTGGATATTTTACACTATGTTTTGCAAACTATGTTTTATCACTAAATACACATAATTAATGAAAATTTTTTCATTATTATTTATTTTATTGTCAGTAATTTATTTATTTTCTTGTACTATGTAGATATGTCTAATAGGCACTTATTTATGCATTCGTCCGACTAATCTGCATACTTCGACTAATTTGTATCTAGTCTAGCAGAACTTTTCATCAGTTATAAATAGGCACCAAGTTTCAAATAGTTTTTCATATTCAAATGCTCTGGCATTTTCTCTCTTTTACACTTTAGTCATAAAAAAAAATCTTTCTTGTACTATTTCTTTTCAACTTTTGAGAGAGTTAACAATGTTCGTTTAGGTTGTTGTTCTTGAAACTCATAGTGCTACTATTGAAAATTTTTTATATGGGCTAGGTGTATGAGCATCATCCATGTACTTGATGATTCAAATTCAACCACATGTCATATATATATATATATATATATATATTTAAAGTAATATATTACACGTGGTTTAATTTAGATCGCAGAGTGCATACGCCTGGCTCATGGAAAAATTTTCCGCTACTATTAGTAGTGAATGCCATTCAATATTGGGAGATGATCATGGGGAATCTATAATGCTAATTCAGATAGGATTCTTAATTTGAAAATGATATTTTATCTTTTGTTTCATAATTCAAATTCATGTAATGTGTATAAAATTAGATATCACTACAACAAATTATAAAATTTACAACAATTTCTTTTGCTACAATATTTTTTTCGTTGCAATTAGTTAAGCTTTGGCAACAAAAAATGTATTTGTTGCTTATCAATGATTCTTTTAGAACAAAAACTTTTATTGTTGTCAAAAATATGATTTCTATTGGCTGTCATTTTTATAATTTATTTGGCAACAATATTTAAAATTCACAACCAAATATTTTGTTGCAACAGAATACTTTTTTTAGGAACAACATCAAGACGTAGCTAATATTGTTGTTTTTGCACAAAAATATAATTGTAGATTATACATTATTAGGCAACGAAATTTATTGTTATAATAATTTTAAGTAATTGGCGACAAATATTATCGTAGCAATATATTAAAATTTTTACAATGAAAAAATTTGTGGCATTTGAACCTTATTAGGCAACGAAATATAGGGTTGTAAATATATTAATAAATTAGGAACTAAATTTTTTGTTGGGAAGTAATTCTAAGCTTTTGTGGAAAAAGTATGTTGTGCTAAAATGTATAGTAAATTTGTGCATAAAATATTTCATTGCAAATTAGTGAGTACTTTTAGTATGAAAAGTTTCATTGTAGACAATTAAACATTACTGCAAAAGTTTTCGTTGCGAGTAATTTAATGCTTTTAGCCACCAAAAAGTTTGTTGTAAATTGTTAATATATTTAACCTAAACTTAATTATTTGTTGAATCGAGTTGTTAAATTGTACAAATTAAGGATAATTAATAACTTCGTACTATTAAAACTAATAAATTTATAATCTTATCTAAATTTAATAAATGTAAAAACATAGCAATGCATAAATAAATTATCAACGTGGTCTAGCGGCAAGCAAACTTAAATGCCTTACGTGACACTCGGGTTTGATTCTAGGCAGCGCATATTGTTCCATGTGCGCTTGTTCTCTTGCGACCCTGGTTAAACTATGCTTCAAATCATGACAAGCATAAATGACACAATTGAGGGTTCGAATCGCGCGACAAGCGAGGTAGGGTTTAACTAAGAGTTCGAATCTTCCGATGGGCCAGGGCTGCTTAATTGAGGGTTTGAATCACGATTGATTTTTAGAATATGCTTTTTGAAATGAAAAATATTTTTATGCCCAAATAGTTTCATTATGAAAAGAAGTATTTGTGAACAAATATTTTCGTTATCAAAAACTATTTTGAGGCACAAAATATTTTGTTGTTAAAAATAATACCTTTTGCAAGGAAATGTATCATTGCAAATCCCAAAAAATGCCAACTTCATAATATGACGTTTAGCAAAGAAATATTATCTTCACCAACGAAAAATATATAGTTTTTAAGACAATATTATTTGTTGCCAATCACACAAAAGTTGGCAATGAAATCAATAATGTTGCCCATATACAATGTATAGGCGATGGATTCTACTTTAAGCAACGATGTTTTGCCTACGAAGTTGGCAACGAAAATATTTCATTGTTAATAGATTTTGCAACAAAAAAAATTACTTTTCACAACAAAAGTGTCTGTTATTAAAATTAAAATTTGTTGTAGTGTATAGATTGAAATAAGAGATGAAATACGTTTTGAAATAAAAAATTTGGTCTATGTTTCTAGAGCTCTAAATCGGTTAGGGACAGATCCCGAGTTTTAGTTTTGAAATTTGGGCCTACCCTCAACCCACGCTGTTTAAATTTTATATGTATTGTCTCTTTTAATATACATGAATTTATACGATACATATACTTTATAAAGAAATGTATATATACTACAACAATTAGAATATTAGGTAGCTATTTTATAACTGTCACTACTAGAAAACAATGATTTGGCCACGGATTTTGGCAAAAAATCTGTGGCCAAAACAAATGGCCACGGATTTGGCCACGGAAAAATTCCGTGGCCAAAATTGACGTTGCTAAATAAGGCCACGGACACTGGCCACGGATTTTTTCAATTTAGCCACGAATTTAACCGTGGCCAAAAATAAAAATTTTAAAAAAAAATTAAATCTAACCACGGATTTATACGGGGCCAAAATTAATATTATTAAAAAAATAAAAAAATTTAGCCACGGATTTAATAAAAAATTTAAAAAAAATGATAAATTTGGCTACGGATATTTCCGTGGCCAACCGTTTTCTTTTTTAAAAAAATTTACATTTAGCCACGGATAAATCCGTGGCTACTATGAATTATTTTTTTTTAATTTTTCATTTATCCGTGGCTAAAAAAAAGTATTAAAAAAAAAATTAGACCTAGCACAACCAGGCCCACAACAGGCCCAACCCGCACACCTACCAGCCCAGCGGTGCGACCCGGCCCAGCTCGGCGTGTCCATTTCAATTAATCAAATTCCACTGTTACTAGTGGGACTCGAACTCAAGACCTCTTGGTATATTGCCAAGCGCATTACCGCCAGGCTATGATGAACTTCTTGTTTAAGAAGGCATGCCAAGAATATTTATATACATTTAGACATTGAGTTTTGTTATCAAATTTTACTAATTTATATCTATATGTGAATATATTTTATTAATTCATATTTATTATGATTTAATTAGGAAATATTAAATCGTGCAAATTATAATTCTTTCTAATTTTACTTTTATCAACAGATAATTTTGGGATACAAAATCAAAATTAAAAAAAAATTATAACTTTGACCTTATAAAAATTTAAAATTTTTTATCGATTATTTTGACTCAATCTAATATTTTTTTTACCATTAATATATCTAATTAGTGACAAATTTATTATTATTATTATTATTATTATTTGTAATAATATCACTAAATTACTTTTTTTTTTTGTAGTATTTGGGAAGAATATTACTGAAAATTATATTATAAATTATTTTTTTTAAAAATTAGATAAGAAAAAAGAAAAGCTAGATGAATTGCAATAAGTTGAAAAAGAAAAAATGGTGCCTTCAACCTCTATAAAACTAGCTCTTAATTTTTTTGAGTGTGATTTCTTAATTTTTTCAAAAAAGTAAAGTCCACTTTAATGTTGAAAGAAAGTACAAGATAAAAGAACTCAAAAGCAATTTTTTGACGCACACTTCTAGAAATGCAACTCATTTAAGAAATTCATTCAAAATAAAAAAAAAATTAAAATTATTTATTGCCCACGGACAAGTCCAAATTTTAAAAAAAAATTAAATTTATTTATTGGCCATGGATAAATCCGTGGTCAAGTCTAAATTTAAAAAAAAATTTAATTTATTTTTATCCGTGGCCAAGTCCAAATTTAAAAAAAAAAATTAAATTTCTTGTTGTTTTTTCAAACTTGTCGATTAAATTCGTGGGTGGATAGTGTGTATATTTACTAAATATTAGTTTTTAACTAGTGTGTTGAAGCAATGAGGGGTTTTGCTTATATAGTGTACAATTTGCTGATAAAAATGCTACTCATTAACCATAATAGACTTAATTTATAACTATAAAATAGAAAATCAGTATGAACACCACAAAAAACGCAATATATGAATACCAAAAGTATCATTGTGATTTATGTCATAAAATTTAGTATTTACTAATAAAAACACACAATATACGCTGCTTAAAATGTTCATCGAGCAAGTTAGGGGGTAATGGTAATTTTTCATATGATGGGGTATTTCTTATAATTAATTCCACCATACCTCAAGGAGATAATTGTAATTTCCCTAATTTGAGAAAGGGCAAAGATGACCTTTTTTTGATTCCGTTAGACTTAACATTGATCCCTTTAAAGGGGGGGGGGGTTATAATGGTAATTTCTCATCACATGTGGAGCTATTATTTATATTATCACTATACTTCAGGAGTGGTAAATGTAATTGTACAAAAAAAAAAAAAAAAAAAGAGGCTTTTAATTGAAATTGCCCCCATATACAATTTTTTTGAGATAAATTACAAAATTTTAAGGCATAATTAAGTGTGCCTCTAAAAGGGCTATTAAAAAATAAAGAGCATGCTTAACTCATTTTTGGAGATCAATCATTATTTGGTCTCAGTTAATATGCCTCTAAAGCTAACGACTTTTTGTAGTGATATTAGATACATAGTTATTTATAAAATATAGATCTGATTTTTTTTATTTCAAATAATTATATTGCATTAGTACATGGAATATGGCTTCAATATATATTAAAACAACTACGCATTTGAAATTATAAAATTTTCAAAAATCAAAATATGTTCTTAAAATTTATATATGATTAATTTTTTGACAAAATTAATAGTTTTAAATCTTTAAAAAGTTATCACTACAAGAACAAGTAATATTAGTGGCAAAACATACATAAAAGTGGCAATATGAAAGTTGTAATTAATAATTTATTAAATCACAATACCTTTTATTTTGTCACTAATTAAATTTATTTAATAACTAAAACTTTTATTTGTTATAATATGACATAAATGGCTATAAGAATTAATATTTTAGTTGTTGTTATTGATAATTACTGACACATTTATGATAACAACTTTATTAAGCATTGAATCAAAGCTGAAACAGTAGAGAGAGAAAGAGAGAGATTGTAGTAATTAGAGTGGGTTGTCTGTTATTAAGTGGAGGTGGAAAAATATTTACATTAGGTATCCCAGTTTATTAGAGTGCTTGTAGCTTATTTTACGAATGACACATACCCAAGAGATAGAGTCAGGGGGGTTGGAGGGGGCCGTCACCCCCCCACCACCCCCGCCCCCCCAACCCCCAAGTTCTGACTGAGCTAAAATTTATATGCATTCTTCTAAAATTTTGAATTTCGTTCTCCTTCCCTAAATCATACAAATCTCTTTAATATTTTATAGAAATTTGACATCGTCCCTATTTCGAACAAGAATTTCTGACTCCATTACTGCATTTACCTAAAACATGTTGTAAAAATTTTGATTACCTCAATGGGTATATTTGAAAGTTTATGTAAGCTGACTAACGACGATCAGTAGTTAAAACAACGACATGCTCAAATTATTAAACGACATATAATATTAGGGGCCACTGATAATTTTTCATACATAAGGGTAATTCTTGTAATTTCACCACACTTCTTAAAAGTGTCTCAAGCAATCGTAAAATCCTCAATGGTCTTGCTTGCAACATTTTATCAATTGAAGTGATAAATGCTTGACAAGGATTCCTAGTTGGAGGCAGTATTTACTAGACGCCATGGAAATTAAAAAATAGATAAAAATTTGCCCTCCCAAAGACATAAAAATAGTTGCACGTTCTCCTTTTCAATCATGGGAAGAGAAATCGGATTAACAAAACCAAAAAAATAAGAATTTTGAACGAACATTTATGCCTATGTTCATTCTAGTTTCTATTTTTCTTGGGATTTGATTATTTTCATTTTTTGTACTGGTTTCCACTATAAGAAAAAACTGACATTAGTAAAAAAATATAAAAGTGTCAATAAATAAATTGTCACAAATAATTGAAGTAAGTGGCAGTACCTTTTATTATTTTCACAAATTAAATTTAGTTAGTATTAACTTATTTTGCCACAATATGATTCAATGGTAACAAGAATTCAACACTTGCTAAGTTCTTTTTTTTTTTTTTTTTTTTACTATGATTTTATGTAACGATTTCAATCATTGCTAGGTTGTCACTGAATTGAAAGTGTGGAGTAAATAAAATTTGCACAACCCAATTTAAACTCCACTAATTAATATATACTATCCAGTATTACATGTATACTTGATTTTTATTTTTTATTTTATATTTTGCATTAGTAAATTAATAAAACAAAACAAAACAAACGATCTATCGTCTCTAAAAATTATTTCTTAGAATAAATTGAGTTGATAAACAATCGTAAAATATAAATAAATAAAATAAAGCAAAGCCCTTAGAATTCTTTGAAGAGTACCATACACATTGGGAACAATGGGACGCTTTGTACTTTCTCTTTCAACATTTCACTACAGAGTTTTAATTGCTTATTTGCTCTATTGCCTCGATATTGAAGACTAGAAAAGAGATACAATTTTCTTAGTTTTTCAAAAGTCAAGAATATTTTAGGGTGCAAAAGATTATCTATTTATATACTTTTGATGAGTAATTTTAGGGTGAAAGAGAGTAAAAGTTTATAGTTTGGATTTTACAAGTGATAGTTAAGCTCCATTTGTATACGATTTATTTGCCTGTTAATATGGAGGGTTTTAGTGAAACTCCTTACACTACAAGAAAACGCGTGATTTTCGGGGGAATTTTTCGGCGGAAAATTTAAAAAAATAAAAAATAATATTTTTTAAATTTTTCGGCGGATTTTCGGCAGAAATTCCGCCGAAAAATTTGAAAAATTAAAAATAAATAAAAATCAATATTTTTTAAATTAAAAATAAATAAAAATTAATAATTTTTAAATTTTTCGGCGGATTTTCGACGGAATTTTCGCCGAAAAATTTAAAAAATTAAAAATAAATAAAAAATATTTTTTTTCAATTAAAAAAAATAAAAAAATAATATTTTTAAAATTTTTCGGCGGATTTTCGGCGGAAATTCGGCCGAAAATTTAAAAAATTAAAAATAAATAAAAATTAATAATTTTTAAATTTTTCGACGGATATTCGACGGAATTGCCGCCGAAAAATTTAAAAAATTAAAAATAAATAAAAATTAATAATTTTTAAACTTTTCGGCGGATTTTTCGCCGACAAATTTAAAAAATTAAAAATAAATAAATAATATTTTTTTTCAATTAAAAAAAACAAAAAAATAATATTTTTTTAAATTTTTCGGCTGATTTTCGGCGGAAATTCAGCCGAAAAATTTAAAAAATTAAAAATAAATAAAAATTAATATTTTTTTCAATTAAAAATAAATAAAAATTAATATTTTTTTCAATTAAAAATAAATAAAAATTAATATTTTTTTCAATTAAAAATAAATAAAAATTAATATTTTTTAAATTAAAAATAAATATTTTTTAAATAAAAATAATAATAATTTAATATATTTTTAGAATATATTAAAATTTATAATTTTTTTTTTATTTGAATTATTATTATTATTATTATTATTATTAGAATGAAATGAATTTTTGTATGCTATATATATGTATATAATATTATGTATTATATATATTAATTTTTTAAAAATTTTCAATAAATAAAAAACGTATTATTATTATTATTCATTATTTTTATTTGAATTGTTGTATGATATAAATATATAATGTATGGAACTATGACAACAAAGTGAACATAGCTCAACGGTAAGGGGTATTGTTTGCCAACTGAGAGGTCGAAGGTTTGACTCCCAGCGGCCCCAAACGCTCGGATAATATTGGGCGCATGTACGCATGCGCGCGCGAGCTAGGGCGAGGTCCTGGGTTCGACTCCTAGATTGGGCAATTGAAATTTTATATTTTCAAAAAACATAAATTAAATTTCGGTGGGAAATTCCGCCGAAAATATATTTAATTAAAAAAATTAAAAAATAAATAATAATTTCAGCGGAATTTCCTGCCGAAAATTTATTTAATTAAAAATATATATATATATATATATTTTCCGCCGAAAATCCGTCGAAAAATCACTAGCGACGAAGGTTTTTTCGGGAGATTGAATCCGCCGAAAATCCGCCGAAATTTATTTTTTCCGTTGAAAATCCGCCAAAAATTTCGCCGAAAAAACTGTGTTTTCTTTTAGTGTTATAGCTCAAATGGATAAAATCTTACACAAACATAGTTCAGGAGAGTTAACGGCATTTTGCCCTTATTATTTTAGACAATGTGGTTTTAATATATGGATTGAGTCAGAAATTTTTGTTTTGAAAATAAAATTATATTTGTATAAAATATTAAAATATTTCTATAACTTGTGGGTTGGGGGGTGGGGCCTCCGTTCCTTGTTTGACTCATGCAACCTCAATTTTTCTTTATATATATGTATTTCTTGCAACCATATTAATTAGTAGTAGTGGGTTTGCAAACTTAAATGGGGAAAAAACACTTTAACTATGCTCATTTTTGGGGACCTCTAATTCGATTTTGATATATTGCGACATTGACCTCTAATCCAAGGAATAATTGTGATAAATAATATTAGGATTTTTAACGAAAAACTTAATGGAAGGACAATATTGAGTAACACATCGTAACGTTAAGGATCAAAATTGGAAATGTCTAAACGAGAAGGACCAAAATCACATTGGGGTCATACGTCAGGAACTAAAAATGGAATAAATCCGGTGGGGTTATGTTGTTACTTTAATCGTGAATCATTTTTAAAATATTTAGTACGTATTAGTATGAAAAGAATTAAGAGTTATGAATTTAAAATATAAAAGAGTATTAAAAAGACAAAACTACTTCAATTTGAGTTTGATTTTACTTGAATTTAAAGGGTTTAAGGATCACCACAAAATCAACTAATGCTAATCGATAATTTTGTTCCAAAGGAACACTTGCAGGTTTAGCCCCTAACAATCCCACATTAGAAATACTATCCAATGTGTACTAATGCTGGCATAAGAAAATCCCTTCAGGGCTTCTTACAACTTCAATGCCTAAGAAATATTACAAATTTCCTAAATCCTTCATATGAAAACAATTACTAAGACAATCCTTGAACCGTTTGATAGTCATATGATTGTTTCCTAACATAATTAAATCATCGAAATATACAAGAACATTGATCCAAACATCTACTTGTCGAAAAGTAAAAAGAGAATAATCAAAATTCGATTGCTAAAAATTGTAGTCTTTCAAGGCAGCGGATAACTTGACGAACCAACAACGTGGTCCTTTGCTGGACTTGGAACTGGAAATCCTAGAGGCAATTTCATATATACCTCCGTTTGAAGATCCCCCATGAAGGAATGCATTATGGACATCCATCAGATGCAATTCTCAATGCTTCACAACGGCAACAACAAAAAATGTTCATATGGTAACCACATTGGCAACAGGAGTGAACATTTCAGTGCAATCAATCCCCTCAACCTAATAATTGCCAAAAATCACTGGGCGTACCTTCTAGCGTTTGACAGTCCCATTTCAGTTGTACTTTATCTTGTACACCCACTTGCACCCAAGAGCTTTTTTATTAGGAGGTAAATCTTCTATCACCCATGTCACATTATTTTCCAATACATGTATTTCTCGTTGCCTTGCCTCACACCATCGTTCATTTTTTACAGTTTCTAAGAATGTTATTGGTTCATGCTTCACTGTAATAGCTGCAAGAAAATTTTTATGTCGCACAAAAAATTCATCACAACTCACATAATATCCTATAGGATAGGGCGTACCTAAGAGATATTGTGGTGTTGGGATATAACAAAATGGACTCAGTTTTTGGATTGTATGGGTGATATAATCACGCAAAAGAATCGAAGATTGCTTCTTACGATGTCCATGACCCAATCGTTTTTCCTCATTCTGTTCACCTTCCGCTCTTACGTTCTTCTGGAGTTGTTCCACTTGATTCCCTTGTGATACATTTTCGTCTCCACTAATTCATTGATAGTTGTCAATATTTACAAGATTAAAAAAAACCCTACCTTCCTCAAAAAGTTCCTAAAAATCTGTCTACAAATATATATTAAATATTATTTGCTATATTAACATTGCAAAGAATACAATAAATATCATCTTCCCTAATATTACATTAAAATATACATTGAATATTGTCTTGCTTGATAAACATACACAAATATTGAAGCATATATAACTAATTATTAATTCTCTATTACTTTCATCTTCCTTTCTTTTCACGTATCATTGTCCACATGTGATAATTCTATTTTCAAGACAAATTGCAAAAAAGAGTAAAGTTGGAAAACACACACATACACAACAAGCCACACAGTAACACAAACGTCCATATGAACATACAATATACACGCCACTCTCCAAACTGTAATACATGGAATAACTGAGTATGCATGGAATAACTCGTTTGCTATTAGCATTTTGGCAAAATTTGTCAAAGATACATGCATGTAACTAAGTAATAAACAATAAGTGGAATCAACAATGACCGTACATCAATCACCTATAAGTAAAAATTAACAAAATCAGTCTCTCAAAACTACCAAAATACGATTTCAAGCTCCGATGATCTCATAAATTTCAATCTCCTCACTAAGTTTAAGCTTCAGATCCCAACAGACTCTCGTCCAACTCTTTAGCAAGTATGACTTCATAGTTGGTTTTTTTCTCACTTTGTTGGACGAAGTGATGTAGCGATAAAAAATCATTTCGTATCAATCACCGAAATCATTACCCAAAATAAAAAGGATATAGTATATGGCTTGCATTGAATTTTAGCCCTCTAAACATTGATCTTGCTCCTTTCTCGCTCAATCCCATATAGCTACGGGTCACTTTAGAATACATGATATGTTTTCATGGCAGACTCTCCTGCCTCTACCATTAGCAAAGTCGATCAATAAGAGACCAGCTACAGCTATATCTCTTTTGGGACCTCATTGGCGTAATACCTCTGCTATAAAATTCTTAGAACCTCGACCACCACCACCCTTCCGACCCTCTATAATAGCCGCACCACCCTGGCGGTGACCCTTAGCCCCATGATCGATGAGAACTCCATCACTACCACGATTGACAAAAAGTCTATTTCCATCGTCGTCAGTGGCATCCTAGTCGCCAAAAACCCTAACACTACCAAGAGCATTTCTACCACCATCAATGGCATCTGTCACCATAAACCCCAATGCCACCAAGAACATCTCTATTGTCATCAATGGCATGCCCGTCACCAACAACCTCACCTCTCTCAATGGCATCCACTGCCACCAAGAACCTCATCTCCATCGCCCTCATGATCACTAGCCCTTTCACCCTCGCTTCCACCACGAGCCGTACCTCCACCAAGAACCCCATCTCCACTGCCATTATGATCACTAGGCCAACCACCCTTGCATCCTCCAAGAACCCCATCTCCACTGCCCTTATGATCACTAAACCTACTACTCTCCCATCCACCAAGAGCCCCATCAACACTGAGAACCCTATCTCCACCGCCCTCATGATCCCTAGCCTCTCCGCCCTCATGATCACTAACCCTGCCACCCTCGTCTCCACCAAGAAACCTATCTCCACTAACTTTCCGGCGACCTGCAATACCACAACCAATAAGAACTCCATCTCCACCAAGAATCGCTTCTCCACCTCCCACAATAGCATCCCCGCGCTCACCGTCCATTTTTTGAATACTACTCTAACAATTCCTTTCCTTTGAATGTTTTAGGGTTTTTGAATAAGAAACAAGGCTTAAAGGAATTTGAAAAGGATAAATATATATCTATATATATATATATTTGTTATTTTGATATTGGTGAGATTTGCAACGGTAATGATGGAACAAAAACAACTGGAGCGGCACAGAGGGAAAGATATAATGTACTCGATTCTATGATAAGAAAACTACAATTGGCCATCTGCGGTGAGAATGCCGTTACATTTCGGTTTTATGAAATCAACGAAAGGGCAACTCGCTTTCACATGCTAGTACTATGGTTAATGAGACGCTAGATTACTCCTCCTACTATTTAATTTACTAAAACGAACCTTTTATCTTGTCTTTGACCTCTTAGTACCACAACAAAAAATGATAAGAAAATTTAAGTAGGGCATATCAACCAAAATCTGGTGTAGTGGAATTCATTTAACTTGTTTCTATTTAACAAATCAAAATACTAATATTTCACAATACAGAAATTGTACCTTAAAATAGATTTGGTTGCATCGGATCAATTATACTTGTTATAAAGACTGAAAAGGTTCATATTCTTCTTCTCATTGATAGTAGTCAATATATATATAAGAGCAAAGAAAACCCTACCTTCCTCAGTAAGTTCCTAAATATTTGTTTGCAAATATACAATAAATAATAGTTTGGTATATTTACAATGCAAAATTAACACTAAATATTGTCTTCCCTAATATTACATTAAAATATACACTAAATATTATCTTGCCTGATAAACATTCAAAAATATTGCAGCATGTATAACTAACTCTTAATTCTCTGTTATTGTCATTTTCTTTTCTTTTCACATATCATTTTTCATATGTGATAGATTCTATTTTTGAGACAAGTTGGAAAAAAAAAAGTAAAGTTGGACAACATATACATACACAACAAGCCACACAGTAACACAAACATGCATATACACGTACAATATACATGCCACTCTTCAAACTTTAATACATGGAATAACTGAGTAATGAATGGAAGAACTCGTTTGCTATTAGCATTTTGGCAAATTTTGTCAAAGATACGTGCATGTAACAAAGTAATAAACAATCAGTGGCACCAACAACGGCCGTACATCAATCACCGGTAAGTCAACAAAATCAGCCTCTCGAAACCACCAAAATACGATCTTGAGCTCCGATGATCTCATAAATTTCAATCTCCTCACCAAGTTTAAGCTTTAGATCCCAACAGACTCTCGTCCAATTCTTTAGCAAGTATGACTTCATGGTTGGTTTTTTTCTCACTTCATTGGACGAAGTTACGTGGCGATAAAAAATCATTTCGTATCTATCACCAAAATCATTACCCAAAATAAAAGGATGTAGTATATGGCTTGCATTGAAATTTAGCCCTCTAAACATCGATCTTGCTCCCTCCTCAATCCCATATAGCTATAGCTCACATTAGAATATATGATATGTTTTCGATGGCAGACTCTTCTGCCTGTACCATTAGCAAAGTCCATCAATAAAAGACCAGCTACAACCATATCTCTTTTGGGACCTCGTTAACGCAATGCTCCGACTATGAAATCCTTAGCACCTCAACCACTACCCCCTTTCAACCCTCTCTAACAACTACACCACTCTGCTGGCGACCCGTAGCACCACAACCAATGAGAACTCCATTACTACCACCCTGCTGGTAACCTGTACCACCACAACCGACTAGAAAAATATTACCACCACCCGCCGAAAACCCATAGCACAACTAGTCCCGCCACTTTCGCATCCACCATGACTCGTATCTCCACCAAAAACCCCATCTCCACCACCCTCATGATCACTAGGCTAACCACCCTTGCCTCCTCCAAGAACCATATCTCCACGCCTTTATGATCACTAGACCCACCAACCTCGCATCCACCAAGAGCCTCTTCTCAACTAGGAACCTATCTCCACCGCCCTCGTGATCACTAGCCACGCCACCCTCGCCTCCACCCAAAACTCCATCTCCATCGCCCTCATGAGCACTAGACCCGCCACCCTTGCCTCCACTAAGAGCTCCTCTCCACCAATCTCATGATCACTAGCCCTGCCATCCCTGCGTCTACCAAGAAACCCATCTCCCCCACCCTACCGACGACGTACAACAGCATGACCGACAAGAACTCATCTCCACCAAGAACCCCTTCTCCACCGCCCTCAATAGCATCCCCACGCTCATTGTCCCCAAGGCTTAAATGAATTTCAAAAGGATAAATATATATTTATACATTTGGTATTTCGATATTGATGAGGTTTCATAGTGGTAATGATGGGGCGGAAACAACTGGGGCAATACAGAGGGAAAGATATAATGTACTCGATTCTATGATAAGAATACTACAATTGGTCATTTGTGATGAGAATTTCATTACTTTTTGGTTATGCGAAATCAACAGCAGGAGGGTGTTTGTAACAAGAGAGGTCTTGTTTTGAGTGGTTCCGTATGATATGTGGATGTCACGTGGTGATCAAGGAGTGGCCCACTTGGACATGTGTAAGATATCCCGTATCATTAGCCCCTCCACTCATAAACGTGCAAGTGGTTATGGCATGTTCAGGAGTAGGAAACGTTTTGGAGGGATATTGAGGAGATCAACTGGCGGGAAAATCCATTTTGAATTTCAAACACCATTGGGTTGAGGATAGTAATGGTCACTTCTGATTTGATTGCAGTAAGATCAAGCAAGTTGTAACAGTTAGCGTTCCTCAGGATACTTTTCACTGTGCAGGCCAATCATTTGCTATAATCTCTTATCGAACACCCCAGCAAAAACTCTACCTAAGATTAACAAGCCCTAGCTTACCTACCTAACGTCACACTCCAAATCTTTAGGTACTCCCTCAATCCTTTCTTTCCTAATCCTTCTTTTCTCTCAGTTTGTTGGGTGTTTTGAAAAAGAAAATAAGTGGAGAGGGATCATATTCTCAAAACGTGTACCTTAGCAATAGGCCCTTAGTAGAGAAATTGTTGGTGGTGAAGGAGTCCCAAGACACTAGTTTTGAGACAGATGTGAGGAGGTTCAGGGAAGTTCTCCTAGAAAGGGGTATTAGCGACTTCTTGTCGTCCGGCACCACTTCCGTTTAAAGGATGAGCCTGACATGGAGAAGGAGGCAAGGGACAATGAATAGGAAATTGAGGAGGAAGGGATTGACGAGAGGAGGAAGGCCATCATTGACCCAGGAAAGACAATGCTCCACTATTCTAAGATACATTCCTTCCTCGATGACTTGGAGTTGGACTAGATCCGAAGGGATTTCTACATTGAGCATCATTTCAACTTATTCGATCAAAGCCTAACGATAGGATGCACTATCCCTTACCCAAGTGTATCACGGTGAACTACTACCAGCTTGTCAGGGGACTTTGATTCCCCATACCCGACGAGGCAGCGGCCATCTTAATCGCCCTAGAGATCTACCCTACGAAACTCTCTCCCCAGCTCATATATTGTTACGTGCATGTTCATCATCTGTAAAAGGGGAGCCTGCGACTGTGAGGAATTTGAATTTTCTTTTCCAAGTGAGGGCCTCCACGAGGTCGACTATAGGGAACAACTTATAGGATAATTGTAGGTTCTTTTTCATCTCAGCCAAGAACCAGAGGAATCTTCTCAATGTCCCCACCTTATCGCATAGCGCAAACTGGAAAGAGAAATAGGTGTTTGTGAGAAACGAGGGAAGTAAAATCTTAAGACCATCTGGAATACTGCCAAGCAAGTAACTCTGGCCGGATTGATGAGGTCGACCACAGACCTAACTTGGGTAAATACTAGAAAAGGACTACAAAGGCCAAGCTCGAGTAGGTTTTAGCACGAGCAGGCCTCTCGCCTACTCAATATAGCAACAACCCCATATGCTTGGGTAACATAGGCTAACCTAAGACTCTTTATGCTTTACACTTAAATTGTTTTCAACATGTTTCTGTTCGATTTGTAGGTCTTGATTTGCTTGAGACGTCGAGGGCTTTGTAAGTTGCTGAAATGCTGGGTAGAGCAGTTGGCGCTCCATGAAGGAATTGTACCTGTTCGATTCGAGCAGCGCCAGCCCTAGTAGTTAAGGAGGCCGTGAACGAGGAGCTTAAGCTGTGGAGGTATCAAGCTTTTCCAAGTAGCCAACAAAAGCAACCCCTGTGAGAGGAGAAGGGGAGGGGCCCGTTACCCCACAAAGCACTTCACAAGGGGCTCCTTGATCTAGTGGGACTTCGATCGACCAACAGGATCAACCAGTGAGAACGGTCCTTACCCCAGTATTCATCTGCAAGCCTAAACTCGAGTAGGCTCCCAAGATAAAAGAAGTGCTCAAATGCCAGAGCAAGGGGAAGTGCAAAGAAGAAGAAGAAGAAGAAGAATACCCCCCAACCAGACCCGTAGGAGAAAGTTGCTGGAGGTCTCCCTTCCTAAGCACTCTTCGACCTTCAAACTTATCTCTGCTCGAAGAGCTATGATACGGCAATTTTGAGAGTGTAGACAATGGGGACAGCTTCCTAACTGAACTCAATCGCATGGAGGCATGGGAGGTTGCCGGGAAGGGCAGCGAGGAAGGCGGGCCAAGAGGCCCTGTAGAAGTTGCACTTGGAGGCGGCGGCAACAATGTACTAGAAGATGGCAATGGCAACATTGCTCGTGTAGCTTGACCTGTTCCCCCTTTCCCCTTATCTTTTCATGTAATGCTTTAATGTCAAGTATATGCCCGAGCCTAGGGCTCATAAAAGGTGCAATTTGTAAAACACAAGTTGTAAAGATTTTTAACTTTATGAAAAGTTCATCTTCAAGTAATTGATTTGTGTCGTGCAGAACGTTTCGCATCTACTCAACTATAGAATAGAACAAACACTCATTGTAATAATAATAATAATAACAATAATAGGACAAACAATCATTGTAATAATACTACTACTAATAATAATAATAATAACAATAAAACATTCAAGGCTATGCTCTATTGGCGGCTCAACCATAACTTATCAAGTCCGCAAATTTTAATAAAAAATTAACAAGTGTGTGCATGCTATGATCGCGAGGAAAGATAAACAAATTGTGGGAAAAGATGAACAAATCTAAAATAGAAAACATTCTGCACTTATATAACAAATCGTGCAAAAGCATATAATTTCTTTGGGGAGAAAGCACTTGCTTTTATTGAAGTTTATAAATCGAAGATTACAATGTGATGATGGAGAGAGAGTTAGAACCCACTCTTACATTTTATCTTTACATGTAAAACTTCTTTAGGTTGGCCGCATTTCATGGTCGAGGAAGCTCCTTTTCATGCAAATCCTCAGGGCGATAGGAATTATTTTTGGAGATCTTGGCAACACGACAGCGTCCTTCCTAGTTGGGATCGAGCTTCCCTACGTGTCTAGAGACTTCCACTCTTTTGAGGACCAAGTGCCCAATCTAGAAGTTTCGAAGAAGGACATAGCAATTGTACATCTGAGCTGCGGTTGCTCGAACGCTTTCCACGCACCTCCACGCAGCATGGCTTTTTTCATCGAGGAAGTCTTGCTCAAGAGAGCCTCCCACCTCATTGGCGACTTCTTCATGGTAAGCTACACGGGCCGAAAGATTATGTACTGAAATTGATTTTCCAAAATAATGACTTACTAAATTAAAATGAGTTGGGTGGCCACCCACAAGGGTGGCATCGAACGCACCGTTTTTTAAAGTAAAATCAGAGTTGTGGTTTAAGGTGTTTTGAGTTGGTTTAGTTTGATCCAATTTGACAATTCTAAAAAGTAAAAAGAAGCAATTAAGCAAAAGTAAGAAAAATATTATCTTTTAATTAATATTAATAAAATATTCGAACTAATATTATAAAATCAACACATGACAATAAAATTTCTAAAATTTAAAGTATAAAGACTAAATTTATAGAGACCAAAAAATGAATAGATATAATGCGATTTTGCATACTTAAATCAAACTCAAAAAAATATATAATATTGATTAATTACATAATTTCTTAATATTTTAATATAATATGATATAGTAATTTTTAGTCAATGTGTAATTTAATATTAAATGATTAGATATATTTAAAATGTGTGAATTAATGATTAAATCAATAACTAATTAAATATGAAACAATTTAGGAATTGATTGATTAATCAATCTTATATGGCGGGGAAGTTTAGGATGCAGCACACACACTGTGTATTTTCTACTCCCATCGCAAAATAAATTTATTTCAAAATATTTATTATTTTCACTTTTTGAAAATGTATTTATTAGTGGTGAATAATTAAGACTTTATGTTAATTGGTCAATTGAAAAGAAAACCTTAAACGATAACTAAAAGAGAAAGGAATGTGTATTATTTTTTAAGGATAATTACGCTGGGATACCTTGAAGTTTGCCTAAATTACAAATAAAATCCTCATTTTTGAAAAATTACCTAACAAACCTTGGGATTTGAAAATATTTTACAATGTCAACCTTCTGTCTACAAATGTTGGGGTTTGTAATGGAAACCGTTAAATTTTTGTTTCATTTTTTCTATTTTACCTTTTTGGTTAAAGTTTAAACAAATTTGACTAATTTTTTAGGACTAAAAAGTCCTTTGGGCCAAATCTGATTTTGTTGTAACCCTTATTATTGTCAAATATTTTTACGTGTATCAGATTCAGAGGGCATTTTAGTCCTCAAAAATTCGTAAAATATGTTCAAATTTTGACTAAAAAGGTAAAATAGAAAGAATGAAATAAAAATTTGACGGTTTATGTTACAAACCCTAATGTTTATAGACAGAAGGTTGATATTGTAAAATATTTATAAATTCTAAAGTTTATTAGGTAATTTTTCAAAAATAAGAATTTTATTTATAATTTAGGCAAACTTCAGGGTACCCAACGTAATTATCCCTAATTTTTTTTTTTTATGTGCGATGGCCAATAAGTGCATGCATATAAAGAAAAGCTTAAAAAATAAGAATTCTGCACGTGGTGCTCTACTAATAAATTATTCTCTATAATAAGTCTAGGTTGGCCTAGATAGAGTTCATGTCCATGAATATTTAAATCCAAATATGATTCTTAGCTCTATCTGTGATAACAAATATATAGCCCACGATTTTATTATTAAATAAACCAATTTATTGCAATATAAAGTGTTAGTTTTACATAGATTTCGGGACGTATACGCAGCGGAATATCAAAATTTTTATATAAGACATACAACATATCATATGCTAATTATGTTGTCCCGTGGCTATCGTGACGTGGATCTATTATGCAAATTTACATAACCAAATCGTTTAAACGACTTTAGTTAATTACTTTTTAGCACTCCTGTTGTCGTAGGGAATAGAGCATATTCAAATACGCGGTTCACGTTCCCGAATTATCATGAACGGTTCGCGCTTTCGTAGGAATCCAATTGTTTTCCCTCCAAGCATATCCACACGTTAACCGCACCACGGATTTAAATCCTATGCAAGACTTGGATTTAAACCGAAGTGTATATGAATCTATACTAACTTTTAGTATATTGGGGCTATGAAAAGAATGGATATATTGTAAGCTAACTTTAATCTATTGTTTATCAATTAAACAATCAACTAAAGTTATTAACTTAACCAAGAAATAGATGGTGATTGGTTGGAGAAGAAAACAAAACAACAAAGAACTATTCCTTGTTTTCTTTTGATGATTATTCACTTGGGGCTTGGCCTTGGCTTTTATAGCCAATAGTGGCCGGCCAATTTGAGTCCAATTTGGAGTCAAATTTCTCTTTCTCCATCATTTAGCATTTTTATTTTTTTGGTATCTTTAATTCCTAGAATCTATCTATTAACTATAAGATTTATCTCATAGTCTTATAGTTAAATTAAAATTCTAGAATTAAATTGAAATATTAAATTAATTCATAATTAATTCAATTCTAATTTCAAGTTAATCCCCAAATTAAAATCATATTTTAATTTGGTCCATAATTGAAAACTTATTTCAATTTAGTTCTTAAATTAAAATAAGATTTGAATTTAGTCCTAAATTGAAATCTTATTTCAATTAATAAATCAATTGATATCTAATTTCCAATTAATTTCATTAATTGATTCTTAATCAATTAATTTCCAAATCAATTTTTCAAATTGATTCCTATCCACTAATTTAATGAGATAGGTCAATTGAATTAGCCCTCAATTCAATTGATCTCATTAATCAATTCAATTTGATTAATCACTATTAATCAATTCATATATTTAAGTGATTGGTCAACTATTGTGTGTGACCCCTTAGGTTCACCAACCGATTAGCGATGGGCTTACAATCAAAGCAATATTTTAGATAATAAAATTATCTATGATTAATTAAACTCCTTTAATCAATCACCATTTTATTAGAACCCTTTCTAATTAATGGTCCCCATCCATCGTGGTCGATGTCTTGCAACAAGCCCACGAATACCTAGTCAATAGGTGAAGTATTAGCGCGAACCTTTCTACTTATGACTTATCGTGCAAATACGGTCCCTTTGTTGTCTAGTTTTCGATTGAGGTTTGGGACATGGGATTTGAGAAATCCTACTAACCTCAATTCTCATAATTCTATTTAAATAGTCCATTTGACAATTGACTTAGAAAACTCATTTTTTAATCATTGTCCTCCACCTTGCGCAAAGATTTAATTGGACTAATTACAATAGAATATATGGAAAACTCACTCGCTCAACTAGGCGAGCAACGAATCCTTTATTGACTTTCACTAGTCTCCATATATGGGGAGATCTATACCCAACATAAGAGTACTAAGACTCGCCATGGAGTCGACACCTATATCAAAGTATAAATGCCCATATACAAGACTACTATGAAATCTCAAGTCTAAGGACTAGTTAAAGCACGTCATAAGTTTGGAAACTTTCCTAATTCTTTTATTCCCATTTAGGAGTTTCCATATGGGATCCTCAGTGAACTCATTCCCTAATGAGTACCCATTTATGCATACGAGTGTCACTACACTCGATGTCCATGAAACAAGACATCCTCCCATTTGAGATTCGTCATAAATGCAAGTCTTTTAGTGAGTAATTTTGATCACGCCTTAGAGACTTGTTTCAAGACTTCCATCTCTATGCGAAGCCAAGTCCCATAGCTTAAATATGATCATGTGATGAAGATGGCCATAGAGTGTGAAACTTTCAATTTATTATTTATCAAATAGACTATTTGATACAAAAAGTAATTATCAAATTAAAATATATTGACTTGCTGGGCACTACTCTAACATAAAGAAATTAAAGATAGTGATAATCACACTACGACCTTTCCATTTTTAGAGTTATACTCCAGCAATCAAACCAAAGAACAGCTCATGATACATAAAGACATTTGTCGAAGTCAAACAATCACGTCCCCACCCAAACTATTCCTTTCAACATTTCCTCACTATTGAAACAGCTTAATACTATATTCAATGAGGTCATTCAATATGTGACTACTGCAAAAAAAAATTATATATTATAAGTTAATGAAATAAATTTCTTAATTTAATCTAAAAGTAATTTTACACTTATAAATTTATTATTTTTCAAAACATCCACATCGACCTTTTGTATTTAAAAATTAATACATGATCGAATCACTAAAAAAAGTTTAAAATATTATATAAAAAAGAGTTAATTACGTTCTCCTCAATGTATATGATCAAATATTTCTTTAACAAGTCTACTAGAAGATTTGTAATTGGCATACCCATTTTTTTAAATTTCTCTTTTCTTTCAATATATGATTGATTGAAGCTTTTCAAAACATGGATGAATTAATCTTTTAGAAGTTTGGAATTTTGGACAATTTAGCAACAAATTTTCTATAATTTATCAACTCAAAAAATAAAATTCTTAACAATTATAAGACATACACAAACATAAAATATATAATTTTATTTTGTTTTCATCATGACAAATGAACCAATTTATTTATGATTATTAATCTAACTTTAATGAAATTTTTTAATTTCATTTAATTTTTTTATGACCCCTTTCTATATTAATATAAAATCTTTTTAGTGGTGTCATATTATTATAACATCAACTATGTTTGTCCAATTTTTTATTTTATAGTATACATATAATGAAAAGTTCAAATGTCCAAGGGGTCAATTGCCCCCATTGGAGCTACCGTGGCTCCGCCCATGGCTTATACGAGATATTTATGCCTTATCCACAATGTGTATATCTATATATATACATATATATTGGTAAATATGTTACTAGTATCTCGCTCTGTTAGTTAATTAAAAGTTTAAAATGCTTAGTATGCCCGTACATACGATTAATTGAAAAATATTTTTGTTTTTCATACATATTCTAAACTAATTATTGAATAATAATCATACTTTTGATACAACACGTTTACTACACATATCATATGTATTCTGTATCACAATTGACTAATATAATACTTCACTTTATGAAATGTTAAATATATTTATTTTAATTTATAATATATAAAAACTATTTGTCGATATAAAATATCAAAATTAATTATAATTATTAATTGAATATCAAAATAATACCAAAATAAGCTGTATATTTTACTTCCAAATATCTTTCTAAGACCTGTATGATACTTGTGCTTTTATTGATCCGCATATTAGTTGTATGCGTATGGTTGATGGGCCCATATTTTCACCATAACTCTAAATATATATATATATATATATATATATATGTTAAATATCAAATACTACCCCTCCCTTATTTAAGTAACTAGGATGGCACAATCCCAGTGAAAGTTCAAAATAGTAGATGTCTTTGCTGAAGTCTATTTAACTATTTTCTTAATAATAATATGGAATTCATGAGTCAAACCTTCTAGACTTATTAAATATTATGGAATTCGTGAGTCAAACCTTCTCGTCTAATTAAATAATGTTAATAAAACAAAAAGTAAAGATAAAAGAATTATAGTGAATGTATTGTAGCTAAAAATGATGAATTTGATACAAAACGATTACAAAAGGGTTCTTAAAAGAAAATATTCAAAGTGGTTCTTTTATCTCAGTCACTTATTAATATGTGTGACATATGTTGATAATTTTTTTTTTTATCTTAGCCAATCGATTTCGATTTATTGGTCAATTAATCCAAATCAGTATAGCAGAATTCATTGTTGAGACGATCCTCCCAATATATATTTAATAAAAGATGCAACACAATTATACAAAAGAAATTTAGAAATACTTTTATTTATCACACTAAACTAACCAAATAATTAACTTTTTCCCACAACATGATACAAAAAGAGGCATGCGTGGGGTCAAACAAAGATCAAACTGCTTGCACTTTCTCGCACTTTTTCCAGTATTGGAAAGCTGCTTGTTGTGCATGCCCTATCCTATGTGAAAATAAACACATTGAAACAAAAAAAAAATTAATTTCAAAAATTCCACAACTGATCTAACTCAGCATCACTTTCCACCTCATCCCAAGCAAACCTCCACCCCAGGCACGGCGGCGGCGACATCAACACCCCCTCTGCCAGCCCCGCCACGCTCAAATCCTCACGCATTTCCGGCAATGTCACCGCCAATTTCGCTTCCTCACTATGTCGCTGATCCTCTCCGCCTTCCCTCGGCCGGAACGCCTCCGCGGCCTCGGCAGCAGCCTTCCTAAGATCCTTCGCATCCCTCGACGCGGGCACAGGAAGCCGCCACACCGAGTCAGCGAAATTCAAACAAGCCGTCTGGCCCCGGAGAGCCAGCGCTGCCACGTCGTGTGCACGCGCCGCCATATCAGGGGTGGGGTAGGTCCCGAGCCATATCCTCTTCTGGTTGCAGGGCTCCCGCAGCTCGCAGACCCACTTGTCAGAGTTCCGGCGCCGCACGCCCCGGTAAACCGGGTGGCGCGTCTCCTTGAATTTCTTCCTGCCTGCACGTTTCTTCGGATGGCTGGCGGCGAGGATGAGATCCTCTTCGGAGTGCGAGCTGCTGGCCCTTACCGCAGACGACGATGACGACATTTCGGGGACATATTCCTGTGTAGCCTGCGAGCAGGGATCAAAACTACAACTTGTTGAATAATATTCCATGTAATTTAGGTACCTTTTTTTTTTAGTTCTGACTTCTGAGTGATGATCGATGAGTTGACGGATTGAGAGTGAAGAATATATTGAATATATATAGTTTGAATATATTTTTGGTGGGAAAAGGGGGGAGGACACTCGCATACGAAATGGACGCGAGAACACGGAGTGGCTGAGGGTCCTTGTTTTTTTGTTTTTGCATGCAATCTTAGGAACTAAGGCCAATGGGGAGTGACCAACTGTTTCAAAGGCGGTGGTCCACAAGTAATACAAACATGTGGTCGTTACACAAAGTTGACTCGGCTACTTTTTGTCACGGTTAGTGGGAGCACTTTACAATTTTTCTGAGTTATTTTTTGAACTTTATCGTGATTCACTCATAATACTCTAAAGTAATTAATAAATTTATAATACTGATTCCAATAAGATTCTTGATTTCAAAATAGTATTTAATTTCATCTTTTGTTTCATAGATCATATTTATGTAATATGTATAAAATTATGTATATACACTGAAATAAGAAATAGAACACGTTTTGGAATAGAGAATTTGGTGTGTGTCTCTAGAGCTCTAAATCGGTTAGGTTCAGATCCCGGGTTTTAGTTTTGAAATTCGGACCTACCCTCAACCCGTGCTGTTTAAATTTTATATGCATTGTCTCTTTTAATAAACATAAATAAATTTGTACAATACATATATTTTATAAAGAAATGTATTTACACTACAACAAATGAAATATTAGGTAGCTATTTAAAACTGTCTTTAAAAATCATAAAAATGCTTTCCTTAGATGCTTTTCACAAAATAGCCTCCATAGCCTCAAAAACAAGGGGCAAATTACAGTTATCATTCCCGAAATATGATAAAATTACAAAATTTCTCAACTCTGTTAGACTTAATGGTAATGGAGGGGGGTAATGGTAATTTCTTATATATGGAGGTATTTTTTATAATTTCACTATACTCTAGGGGTGGTAAATGTAATTCATCAAAAAAAAGAGGCTTTTAATTGAAATTGCCCACGTATAAAATTTTTTGAGGCAAATTATAAGATTTTAAAGTTTAATTAAGTGTGCCTCTAAAAAGGCTATTAAAAAATAAAGAGCATGTTTAACTCATTTTTGGAGACCAATCATTACTTGCCTCTAAAGCTAACGACTTTTTGTAGTGATATTAGATACATATTTATTTGTAAAATATAAATATGATTTTTTATTTCAAATAATTATATTGCATTAGTACATAGAATGTGGATTCAATATATATTAAATAACTACTTATTTGAAATTATGAACTTTTCAAAAATCAAAATATTTTCATAAAATTCATAGATGATTAATTTTTTTGATAAAACTAACAGTCTTAAATCTTTAAAAATTTATCACCACAAGAATAGTGGCAAAACATACATAAAAGTAACAATGAAAAAGTGGTAATTAAAAATTTATTAAATGACAATATTTTCTATTTTATCACTAATTAAATTTATTTTATTATAATATGACATAAATGGCAATCAGAATTAACATTTTAGTTGTGGTTATTGATAATAAATGACACATGTATTGTAACAACTTTATTAAGCATTGAATCAAAGCTGAGACATTAGAGAGAGAGAGAGAGAGATTGTAGTAATTAGAAAGTGGTTGTCTATTGTTAGGTGGAAGTGGGAAAACTTTAACATTAGGTATCCTATTTTATTAGAGTGCATGTAACCTATTTTACGAATGACACTTACCCAAAGACGAAGTCAGCGGGACTGGAGGGGGTGGGCACCCACCCCCATCCCTCCCCACCCCCCACCCCCACCCGTTCTAAGTTCTGATCGAGGTAAACTTTATATGCATTCTTTAAAATTTTTAATTTTATTTATGTTCTCCAAATCATAAAAATATCTTTAATATTTTATAGAAATTTGACATCGTTTCCCCTCCAAACAAGAATTTCTAGTTCCATTCCTATATTTACCTAAAACATGTTGTAAAAATTGTGATTACCTTAGTGGTTATTTTTGAAAGTTTATGTATGTTGACTAACGGTAATCAGTAGTTTAACCAACGGCATGCGCAAATTATTAGACGACACATAACGTAATGGGGTAATAATAATTTTTTCATACGTAAAGGTAATTCTTGTAATTTCTTGTAATTTCGCCACACTTCTTAAAAGCGTCTCAAGCAATCGTAAAATCCTCAACGGTCTTGCTTGCAACATTTTTTATCAATTGAAGCGATAAATGTTTGAGAAGGATTCCTAGTTGGAGGCAGTAATTACTAGACGCCATGGAAATATGAAATAGGTAAAAATTTGCCCTGCCAAAGACATAAAAATAGTTGCACGTTCCTCTATGCTGGTAGTCATCTCCGTTTATTCCAGTTTGTTTTCGTATTCAATCATGGGAAAAGAAATTGGATTAACATAAACTTGAATAAAAGAATTTTGAACAAACATTTATGCCGCAAATTAAATTGTTATAAATAATTGTAATAAGCGACAATACCTTTTATTTTTTCACAAATTAAACTTAGTTAGTAATAACTTATTTTACGAGATTATGATTCAATGGTAAGAAGAAACATTCCTGTAGTGAAAATTACTATAATTGCATGAAACAATTTCAATCGTTACTAAGTTGTCACTATATTGAAAGTGTAGAGTAAATAAAATTTACACAACCAAAATTAAACTCCATTAATTAATATATACTATCCAATATTAAATGTATAATTGATTTATTTTTGAGAGGAAATGTATAATTGATTTTAAGATGCAATTAAACTTGTTATGCCGAAACGAATAAGCACTGCTGGCGGAATGGGTTGTTTTGGGTGGGAGGTCAGTGCTACTCACCTTAATATTTTTGAGTTAATTATAAAAACCGCGCGAGGTTTGGTTTGTATTGAAAAAAAAAAAATCATGTGATATGAAAAATTATCACTATCCCTGTAACGTGTGGCAACATATTATATATGCCACCTAATTATATATGAGAGTTTTTTTTATGCAATTAGTTTGAAACCCTCTATAAATATCAACTGGAATGCCACATACACACATACACTCACCCAAAGAAAAATGAGAGAGGACAAGAGAATTTAAATCTAAAATCTCAATGATGCCATATTCGAACCTCAACTACTAGAATATAATCCCGTAGCAATTATAGATGGAAGTTGTATTGAAGAAACCGAATAATGAAAGGCTGATTGCAACCTTTTATGCTACAGAAATACATATGAAAAGAGGCTTAAATTAAAGGGGTCTTCTTTAATTAATCTTGTTATTTTTAAGTGAATGTTTAAACTACTGGTTATTATATATATATATATATATATATATATACACGCAATGATATTATTTAAAAATAAAAAGAATCAAATTAACCGCAATAATCGCACACACTCACTCAAAGAAAAATAAGAAAGGACCAGAGGATTCAAATCTAAAATCTTAATGATGTCATATTCGAACTCCAACTACTAGACTATAATCCCGTAGCAATTATAGATGGAAGTTGTATTGAAGAAACCGGATAACGAAAGGGTGATTACATGCAACCTTTTATGCTACAGGTATTCATATGAACAAGGACTTAAATTAAAAGGGTCTTCTATAATTAATCTTGTTATTTTTAAGTGAATTTTTAAACCAATGAATATTATATATATACGCAATGATATTATTTAAAAATAAAAAGAATCAAATGAACCGTAATAATCATACATGTCTACCTCGTTTGGTCTTAGAAATTTAGCACGTTTTAATATACTTAGATAGTGACCAACAAATTAATGAAGTAGAATAGCTGACGTAATATTTGTTTGCCCATACTGGACTAGTGAAGGAGCATTAATTAATAATAGGCCAAGGTAATTGTTATAGGATCCACGTAGAATGCGTGTAATATGTGGTCCCCTTTTTAAATGTATTTTCCTGAGCTAGGACTATCTTAGCTATAGGTGGAGACACAGTTAATTGAGTTCCCTTTAAAAGTGGGGACTCAATACAGTGTTTATTTAGCCAAAAAAACCATACAGTGTTTACTAAGAGTAAGCCATGGCATACAACTTGCGTTAACTCAATACACACGCTGGATTTTTAGATGGTGACTGCGTGATTCATTTTTAAAAGAATAATTCAAAAATCGGTTCTCCACTATTCATGCAATTAGACTTTTTTTATTTACACAAACACACACATACACACGCGCGCGCACAAAGTTCACCCCTTATACTATGATAAGTTTCCAAGTTCCACCTTATTTGGAATTAGATAACTTATTCAAGTTGAATATTTAAAAGGGAAAATTACAAAAAAAAAAAAAAAATCCTAAGGTTTGGCCTAATTTCAAAAAACACCTTGTGGTTTAAAAAATTACATATTGCACCCTCTGACTTTTGGTTAACCGTTAAGTTTAACAAAAACAGTGAAATATCTATTTTTCCCTTAACAGAAAACATTAAACAAAGAATCAGAAAAAAAAATGTGAAGGCCCGAGTTTACCCTTGGAGTCTTAGGCGGTAAAACCCCTTGGTTTTGCATTCCAATTTCAACATAACTTCCTCTCTCTCTCTCTCTCTCTCTCTCTCTCTCTCTCTCTCTCTCTCTCTCTCTTCTCTGGTTTTTTTTCTCTCTCTTTCTCCTTCACTTTCAGTGGTTCGCCTGCTGTGAAAGATGCCAAACTGCTCTTCAACCACTGAAATGTAAGGCTATTTGGGCACCAAAACCCAAAAAAAAAACGAAAAACCGAATAGGGGGTATTTTTCCTTCAAATGTATGATATTTTGCATATATACTCCAATGTTTACTTGAAATATGTTATTTTTTCTGTATTTTTGGAAAATATGCCATATCTAGGGTTTGTGATTGTAGATTTATTTTTCCTTTTGTTTTGATATTATGTGGTGATGGTCTCGACTTTTAAAGTTTTTTTGACGTCCGATGATATGTATTTTGTGCGGCATGACATGTTTTTCAACATTTTTGGTGAAATATATCGTTACAGCTTGTAGAAATCATATTTTTACGAGTTTTCTATAGTCTTCTTTTTGGTAAAACTTTAGAAAACAAAGGGTGTCGGGTGTAAGGTAGAACAAACTTTGAGGGGGTATTTGTCATATATTCTGGTGGTTTTATTTTCTTTTTTTTGGTGGTATTCTTGTTATTTATTTGATTTTTTGTCACTTATGAGTAGATATGGAACCTGAGTGGCTTGAATTGCTTCTGCACTTTAATGGAAAGAGCAGAAAGATACAAAATGTTGATCCAAACTTGTATTGGTTTGATGTTCTTTTGAAAGATGTTTCTAATGAGTTTAGTGATGAATTAAGTGGAGCACAATTAGGTTTGTCTTTTAGTTGGAGTTGAGTTGTTTGAGAAGAAATATTTTGGTGGAAATATGTGATGGTAGGGGGTTAAGAAACATGTTTCGGACAAACAGTGATGCAAAGGAGATCAAGATATTTATAACAGGTGAACAAGCACCTCTTTGGTGATTGATAGGATTTTACAAGTGCTTGTGCATGCAGCATATGATGAAGCTGCCAATGTTAATGAAGTAGGGGGTAACGATGAACAAGAAGCTGATTTAGGGCAAGGGAGTTGGGATGATGTAGCTTGGGATGACATGTTTATTGATGATCATGAAAGTAGGGATGAGAGAATTAATAAAAATAAAAATCAAGTGGATGAGGGTGATAAAAAGCAAGAACAAGAGGGGGTTGAATCTATAACACAGGTGATAAAGGCCAAAGTTTTGATGATGTGTATGCTTTTAGAAAGTCATTGGCTGAGTATGTTGTAAAGATGGGAATTGAGATAGTGAAGGACAAAAATGAGAAGACTCAAGTTAGAGATAGTTTGTTGATATGACACACGGTCACAAACACTGCGTCCCACGGATTCATTACGACACGAATATGACAATACGAAATTTTTAAAAGTTTTATAATATAACACGTGTCCAACACGGCACTATTTATATAAATATTTTTATATTAATTTAGTGATAATTGACATAATATGAATATATTTACACATTTGTATATATAACTAGTGTCAAATTGATATATACACATTTATACAAATATGAAAAAATAGAAGTTCATATTGGTGAATGTATTACAACTTCTTTTTGCATAATCTATGAACTATCTATTTTAAAAGTGAAAGAAAATTTCAATTTTTATAAAAAAAATATATATAATAAGAAAAATAATTTATTGGATGAAACAACAATCTTTCTCGAATATTTTTGAAAAAAAAAGTTTATTTATAATTATCTTTTTAATTATTAGAATACTAGCAAAAATACGTGAAAAAAAAAATTCCATGTATACAAAGAGTGTTGGGCACATTGATAGTGTGTCCAACATGCTATCAAAAATATTGAATTTATTTAATTTATGAACACATTATGCGATGTGTTGGACACATGTCAGGAAAGTGTCGTATCCGACACCATACAATTCTAATTTTAGGAGTCTCCGAGCATTATATTTGATGTGCCAGCATCGGGAGAAAAATTAAAGTTGTGTGGCAAAGATCTGACACAAATTAAAATGTTAATGTTATAAACAAGTCCTAATTTCTAAGACGAACGACATTCTCTTCTTACTTTAGCTAAGTAATTTTTTCCTATTTACATTTCGAGTGGGCCCGAGTGTGATCTATAGTGTTATCTATAATCCTTGCAGCCCATGTCAAAGCCCAATTATCTGGACTGTAAATGGGCCATTAGCAAAAATAAAAAATAAAAAAATGGGAGTTGGGGGGGGGGGGATATGTTTGTTGTAAAGCCCAATTTATATATATATAGCCAACTTTATTGACCAGGTCCAATTAATTTTATCGCAAATCCAACTCATTAATCAGGTTATTAAGTTTAATTAGGCAAATTATTTCTAGCTGAAATTTCACAAAGATAGGATTCTCATACAAGAATTCAGTTATGAATTAAGTTAATTTTTCTTTTGTTACATTAAAATATTTAGATCGGAGAATAATAATTCTAAAATCCCACAAAAAGAGAATAAATAAAAACCTGTTTCATGTTTTTTTTTATTATTCTCGCGTAGATTGAAAATATCATATAGCAAACAGTGCTATTTTTTCCCCTCTTTTTTTCCCCTTTTTTTTGCACTTTAATCTGAAAAATGATGACGAAAGAAAAGGGTCAAACTTTTCAAATATTTAAATGAAATAGAGCATTCAACTAGTTATAATTCTTCCTCTTCTTTTTTTTTTTTTTAATTTTTTGTGGCTAAATATTTTTCGGGCCTTACATAAGTAATAAAGTGTGATTCTTTGAAAAGAAAAAAAGATGGGATAAGGCGATCATTAGATGTACAATTTTTTATTTTTTTTTTGGATAAAAGAAATTATCTTTTTCTGAATCGATTTTGTTATATTTATCGTGTAGAACTGCATCCGATTAGAGTCCAAATGGATGGGTTTTTTTATATTAAAAAAAAAAAGTACTAGAAGGAAAAATATTAGAAGCCAGCCAAAAAAATTCAAAAATGACTTTGTCTAAAAGATATCTACAGTTCCTTCGAAAAAAAGTACAATTCAAATTTCAAAGCATTCAAATCACTATATTCAAGTACAAAATTGCTTAATTTAAATACAAAAAAAATTCTAATATAAAAAAGACGCCTCAACAAGCACTTTATTTAAATTTATCCAAAAGGGCACTAACACGTGTTCAAACATTTTAGCTTTGGCAATAGACCTAAATGGATTTAAAATAAACCAAACGTACTCAATCGTGAATAGCTATTTTTTTTTTTTTTTAGTTGATCGTGAACAGCTTACTGTGGTTTTTTGGGTATGTTTAATGTTAGGCTTGCATGTACCCCTTTTTCCCACAAGAAGTCAAAACAAAATTTCATTATAAATAAGATAGTATTATTGTATATTTGTATGTGTGTATAAATATTATCTGCACTATTAATAAAAGTTTATAAGTAATCTAACAACTCCCTTAATATATTTTAGTCTCTTTGATCTCTCACATTTCTAATTTATTTTCTCTCTCATCCCTGGCTATGAATGTGTTTTTAATTTATTTCTTTTCTCATTCACTATCCTCTATCAATAAATATATTTTTCCATGTCTCTTTTATGATTTTGTTTCGAATTTTTATTTCTTAGTTATTTCTTAATGTTATAATTTTATTTTTATTTTAAACTATTTTTCTATAATAAGTTTAATAAAATACCTTATGAATAATTAAAAATATATAGTCCTGTGTAAAATCCAATTAATATTTTAATTTTATATTTAAAATTCATATATATAATTATATTATATTTTATTTTTATTTTTCACATGCATTGAGTTTGCCCAACCGACTAATCTATATTGTTATACTATTATATAAGTGAGAACCCCTTTGACTTTTTTTTTTTTGCTTGTTTAATTTTAAACTCCCTAAATACCTTATTAGAATAAGTGTAAATATTAAATCTTAAATTACTATTCTTTCTCATCTCTCGAACGTAGTTTTAAATTTCATTTTCTATTCTCTTTCTTCTCTTCTCTCTCACATCCCTTTTAAAAGTTTCTTTACTTCCTTTTCTACTTATTTTTTTGATCATACTTTAATTTTAATTTTTCAGTTATCATAAATTTTGTCAATATATTAAACATAGTTGAAAAGATAGTAGAAAGGGAAAATTATATCCACACCCTTGAAGTATGGTATAATTGCAAATTTATAGTCCCTCTTGTTTCAAAAATTACGAATACCCCCTAAGGTATGTGTTAGTTTAACAAAACTTATCATTCACCAAGACGGGATATAATTGCGAGTTTTATTTGTATTATTTTAGGCAGGATTCATATGGTCTTGACAAGTTCAAACGTAAAAGGTATATATAAAGTCAATTTCAATAAAAGAAAAAGTAGTGGTTGTATTGAATTATAATGGTGATGCCCAATGGTTGTTATAATGGTATAAAGTGAAATTATTTTGCGATAGTTGGTGAAATAATAAAATTAATTAAGGGATTTTGTCAGGCTTAACGAGGTACATTTCTTTGTGGTTAGGTTGATTACTATGGTTGCAGGAAAGTTATTTTTTGGATACTTCTGTGAATGTTTATAAAAAAAAAATCCTAAACCTCAATGAGATATTTGTAATTTTTAAAATAAGAGGGGATTAAATTATAATTATACTATACTTCAAGGCGTGTAGACGTAATTTACCCTAGTATAAATAATATAAATAGTTAGCATATATACACACATTTACACATAAAATTTAATAAAAACTTCATTTCAAATTTTATTATTTCATTAGATTACATCTCATTTGTATTTAGCATATACACAAAGTGTGCCCAATATACTAGTTAATATATAAAGGAATAGATCTATTTAATAACTACTTTGGTTTCTCAAACTTGTCTTTTTTATTTTACTCTCTCCCTCTCCCCCCCCCCCCCCCCCCCCCCCCCGCCCCACTCATACTCTCTACGTTACACGTTCTTTTTCTTTTACTTTTTTAATCTTCATCCTCTCTCATGTCATATTATTAGATAATTTTTAATTCTCTTAAACGATTATTTTTCAATCATATATTTTTATCTTATTTCAATTTTTTTGTTTTCACTTTCTTGAATTTAATAAATACTAAAAAGTTATTCATATAAAAAAAGACAATAAATATTTTTAATTTAATTTATCAAAACTTAAACATATAATTAAAAACTATATATATTTTTATTTTTGCATACACATCGAATGTGCTCGTTCTATCTAGTACAAATTATTGAGTTTTTTGTCAAAATATTACTTTCATCGGAAATAATTATCAAATTATTACTCAATCAAAAATACTTCCCATACTATAGCTCTTAATTACATTATTTATATCTCGATACTTTCAATATATAATTTATCCCCTTAAACTATTCCTCTTGTATCAAACACACCTCGACATACAATTATTTATCATTTATTTCCCCGAAAATACATTAACAGGTACTCCCTTTTATATTTAACAATTTCTCTTAAATCCTCTTTATCAAAAACATGAAAGTTAAATACTTCTAGTTAAGAAATCACATTGTTTATCAAATAAGAAAATTCTTTGCTGCCCTAGTTGTGGAAAAGTTTTACCTCAATAAGCGACATCAACTATCTTGTCACTAGAGATTTGAATAAAAAATGATAACAACTAAATTATTCTTGATAATATTTTGAAACTTGATAATTGGAGTGAAAAATAGATACGTGCAATGAGATACTGCTTAAAAAGTAGCTCTTTCACGAAAAGTAAATAAACTTCATGATTGTTTTGTTGATCATCCTTTATAAGTGTAATCTAACCTTAGAAATAAAGAGAGAGAATTAATATCGCTAATTTTCAAAATTAAAAGATGATTAAAATTTTATAAAAATTTAAAAATGACTACAAGTTTTCAATTAATATTTTTTATTTATATATTTAAGGACCAATTTCAATTGTAACTTTATTATACTTTTTAAGTTTTTAAAAAGTATTTAAGTTTTCAAGGTTTTGATAAGAAGAACTAATGAAAATCTTTCACTAAATATAAAAGGGAGTAAGTGTTACATAATATAGTTTAGGGGATTAACTAATGAAAAATTTCAACCTAGGCTCATATATTGCCTTTTTTTTTCCTTTTTCTTTTTTGTCATTAACCACCCAACGTCAATACCAAAAAAATTGCAGATGGCCCCCTGAACTTCCAAGAATAGTAATCTCCTCTGTATGAGTGCATTTACAAGGCTCCATCAGCACTGACCAAGTATCATATGTGAACCTTATATTGTCTTTTTCTTTTTTTTTTTCTTTTTTTTTTTGGGTTGGGGGATGTTTCATTGACCACTTAGTATTCGCTATCAACAAGTAGTTCAATCTGGGTCGGCTTATTTAGGTGTAGATCTCTCTCTACTAAGCGTCAATTGTATTCTTAGGGCTCAAATGCAAAATCTCTAGTCAAGCAGCAGGTATATATAGTGCATGACCATTAAACTACACCACTTAGTGGTCAAAATGAATGAAGACGTAATAGAGAAGCGGGGTATCAATCCCCGTATCTCTTATATGCTAAGCGAGCGCTCTACCATTTGAGCCACGTCCCCATTCAATTTCACACTTTTAGTTAATCTTATATTTTCATTTCCGGTGGCATTCCCTAGGGAATTCTTTCAAAAATTAAAAATTAAAAATATATAAATATATATTTAAAATAAATTCCAATAGAGGCTCCCATGAGAAATTTCACCATACAAATTAAGTAGTCTTGTTGTAATTCTTGTGGGAATTCTGCCGGAATTTCAAAAAACAAATATCAATCTTTCATTTTCCAGTGGAATTCTTGACTTTCCGTGGGAATCCCATAGAAATTGAAAGTAATAAAAATAATTTAAAATTTTAGATGAACTGTTCTGCTAGAGTTCCGTCGGAATATTCGAAATAAATCTAAAATTTTACCCCTTTTGCTCTATTTCTCTCCTTTTCTCTTTCTCTTTCTCTTCTTCCTTCTCTTTTTTCTCTTCTTCCCAAAATCCATCACCACTCCCCCTCCCCCCTGCCACCGCCGCCGCCAAAGATGGAGCTACCCCCTCCCACTACCGCAGTCGCCACCACCACCATGTGGTGGTCATGTCCCCCCATCGCCTCCCACCACCATAATATAAGTACAATACATACATATATATATATGGGAAATTGCAATTTTTGGACACTAATTTTGCTTAATCACACATTTAGGATAGGTATATTCTAGGGTGGCAAATGTGGTATTGAATATTTTACGAAGTTTGTAATGTAAGGACTTTGGCCTGAAATTGTCACAATATCACCCAAAGTTGTTTACATGGTTGTAAATATAGGGCTTTTGCAAATGTGGTCAATGATGTGAATTCTAAAGCAGACACTCTGAGAAAGTTTTGAAACAAATACATAAACTTATACTTTATAAATTTAGAAAAAATGAAATAATTATATGAAAAATAAAAATAAAAAGGGACAAAATGAAATTTAGGCAAATAGTAATATTTGAAAATTTAGTGTATATATAATATAAAACTATAATATAGGTGAGACTGGATATAATAAATATGAAAAATATAAAATGTAAATTGAATGGATAAATAAATAATTAAAACCAACCCCCCCCCCAACCCACCCACCCTAAAAAAAAGAAACAAAAGCGCCCTAGTGATTCACTATAAAGGAACTTACACTCACCCACACCCACACACACAAAAAATACACTTCCAAAATATGGTCAAATCCCTAAATTGAATACATAGCTAGATTAATTGTCCATGATGTAAGGGACAAAAATATCGAGAAAAATTCAAGAAAAAAAATTGCCGGAAGAAGTGCGATTTGGAGAGTGCGCCGCCACCGGCAATTTTTTCTCAAAAATTTTTATATACTTTTTTCCCTCACATGATGAGCAACCTAGTCATGTATCCAAACAATTTGAGGCTTCGATTCCATTTTCACAATATATATATGTATAGATCTTCTCGGCAAACGTCCGGCTACTTTTTTTCCAGCGATTTGTCCATAGGAATTTCACAACTTTTTAAGGCTAAAAACTTATTTTAGGGGGTTCTTATTAATTTTTCACAACTTTTTATAATAGATGCCTAACGATTTCTGTTAATTAGGTTTGAAAATTATTACATAATTTATGTATCATTTAATACAACTGTAATAAACTCTGTATCAATTTAACATCAAATACATAACTCGGGTATCAAAATTATTTTTTTACTCGAATGTTTTAATAACTTATCAAACATCATAATTTGTTTGTGAGAAGACAAAACCATTCTTGGATTTTCGTGTTCTCAATTGATTATCATTCTCTTTTTCCTTACTTACAATGTGATCACATCATTGCAATAATTAGATCGTTGCTACTAGATTTTACTTGTTAATTTTTCTGGGTCTTTTTCCTCTTCTCTTAGTTTTTCACCTTTGTTTAGATCTCTCTTGGTTACTTCATTTTTTTTTCCCTTTCCTTTTTTTCTACATATACAAAAGATTATCCTAATACTTGTAGGAAGATGATATTTAAAATTTAGTAAAAATGTATGTAGTATAAGTGTATAAGCTTACAATATAAAAGTTATATAATAGGTGAATATGCAGGGAGAATGTACCCATATAATTCTGCATGGGAATGTAATGACTATGTAGTTACTATATCTAAAACCATTAGCAATTGCCTAAGCTAAAATGGCCGTTCGGATCTTCTATTGCATAATCGTGTTACATTTTCTATTACACTCATCAATACACGTCACGTGTATTGGTGAGAGATCGAAATAAGGAAAGGAAAAAATTGATGATATGGAAAATTCTTTTTCCTTATTTCGACCGCTCACCAATATAAGTGACGTGTATTGATGAGTATAATAGAAGATGTAATATGATTATGCAATAGAGGACATGAACTGCTTAAATGGCTACCCCAAAAGCAATTGATTACTATGCGAAGTTTTGTCCTAGATATTAATGAAAATCTGAAAATGAAATGCATCTAAGATAATCATTTCAATTGATTAACAATACTATAAAGAATGAAAAAAGAAAAGGCAAAGGAAGAAATAATTAGAGGTGCAAAGTAACTCCATTGGACATAATAATTTGAGTAACTAGGGGGAACCAATTTGGTGGGCCATCAATTTTGGTTCTTGTGTTGCCACGTCCAAGTGTGCTCCTTTAATTATAAATTCGCGCGGCGTAAAATGGGAGCCTTTTCATAAATTCGTGAAAGTAGGCTATAGCAAAATCACATTTTAAGTGCTTTTCGTGTATTTCATAATATGTATTGCATGGGATACTAATATTTTGATATGTATGTTACTCATAAATTAATGTAAAATTAGTATCACTAAAAGACAGGAAAATGACAAGTTTATGAGGGTAAAATCATCAATTACACTTAAATGCCATAAATATACAGACAAAACAAACATGCAACATATCTAAGGAATTTTGGATGCTTTATGTGTAATTCCATACCAAACACATTTATAAAACTCTTAAAATGTGGGCCCCATCACCTAAAAGGACGAAACGCAAGGGCGGAACTACTCTTAGTCATGTAAAATCCATAAACCCCATTAAAAACAATCAAATTTTTTTATATAATAGGGTTCAATATCAAACCTATTACTATATATGTATATATGTGCATGTGTGTGCATATATATATATATATATGTATATATGTTTATGTAATCATGTCAATTTATAAATATATATCTAATACTATATTTTTAATTAAATAGGGATCCCATTGACAATTTTTTTGGCTCCACCAATAATGAAGCGTCTTATGTACAAAATTCAGAATCAAACGCATTGGAAAATTCATCCATTAAATAATTTTATTGAAATACTAAATTGTTTTCACATTTGTTCGTTTTGAAAAGAAAATTGGGTTCTTAAGGTTCTAAATTGGATTATGTTATGGATTTGTTAAAATTGTAGGAAGATTAAATATTTAATAATCAATGATGGGTCGAAGGACCTCCCGTTTCTGTTGAAGCAAAATAATTGCCTCGGTTGTTTGTTTCAAGACGTTGCGGTTCAACGATTCTAAGTTGGGATGTTTTAAGCACAACTAAATAACGTAATACATTTCTGAAATAATTAGCAATCAAATAATAACCAATAGGTTATAAAGACCAATAACTAACTCACGCAATTTTGACCGCTAGGACAAGTTTTCATCAACATATTGTGTGTGTGTGTGTATGCATTGCATAATATTTTATATATATATATATATATATATATATATATAATATGCATTATATGATTATATTATTACCTGTGTACAAATACAGCGACCTCATGATTCTCGGAGATCAACACGAATAAGCTGTGCAAAAATCCAATGCGAATTAATATGATAACAAGAAGCCAAGATATTGTGGCCCAAAATGAAATATATAATTGTTCTACATTAACGAAGGATATCTCCATATAATATTGTATATAATCATCACTCTTGCTTCGAATATATCTATATAAATTGCACTTGACAGTAGCATAAAATTGTGTGTAATAGCAAAATCATTAGATACATATGTTATAAATTCAATAGTAATTCATTACATTAATCTATTTGATAACAATTATTATTTCATGAGATATCATTCAAAGAGTGTTTGATAGTGTTCTTTTTCTTGTGTAGATTAGAAGCAAATTCTATAATTTGTGCCTCATTATACAAATTTAAATGTAATACAATAAATTACAGTTCCTATTAACTCAATCCAAATCAATTGAATTAAACGTTCCATCTGTATGGCTACCCCTAAATTTATAAATCAAAAATGGAGTCTAAACTTTATAGAGGACTAGAAAAAGTTCAATCAAACCTATTGTTTTTATATGTTATGCCTGCAAGGGCCGCTGATATTTTTTTAGGAGAGGTAGTTGATCTCATGTTCTCAGCGACCAGAAATGGAATATTTATAATAAACAAAGCTGTTGTTTTCAACGTTCAATTGCCTAATTTTGGGAATCAAGATTTGGGTCGTTATTTTTATATTCCGGATGCATTTGTCTCTTGTCTTCCTGCACAAGCCAATTATTTCGCCCATTCAACTATAACAAACCCTTTCTGGCTCATGTCATCAAATATATATACTACAAAAATATATCATTATATCATTATTCCCAACACACACACACACACACATATGGTGTATGTATTTTTTCAATTGTATCCATAAAGTACAAGTTTTCTCACATTATGTCTTCTATCAAATATTTAATGGAAGATGCCACATGTCATCCCGAGAACAATTTATATTAACGCTACGTGCAAGTCACATGGTTTCCGTTAAAAAATTGACAGAAATTGACCAACAGAACATAATGTGAAAAAAATATAATTTATAAGACATAATGTAAGAAAATCATAATTATTAGAACACAATTGAAAAAAGGGTGTACAGTATGGAACAAATTACACAATTTCCCCAATGAAAGTCTTATGAGCTAATTTGTGAAAACAAATTGGAAGAAGGTCGAAAAGCACATGGGGCAAAACGGAATTAAACTATTGAAGAATGCACCTTTGTAAGATTTGATCAAGATTTTTCACAAACTAATAATTACATATAAAAAGTAACTTAAGTTACCTAAATGCATGATGTGAAGAATAAAACATATATAAACCAATAAAAGTTTTTATACTAACCATCAGACATATAAATTGAATGCAAGTCTTAGTTTTTTACCTGATATAACCTAACTCTGCATACCCCTTTTTTCAAGCGACCATTTTGAAATATTAATTCAAAAATTATGCAGGAGGAAATATTGTTCTTTATTCTTTCTCTATATTGTTGGCATGATAAAATGGGTACCTATATTTGGAGAGAATTTACTAATAAATAGTAAAGAAAGAGTTAAATAAGTGTTCTGTCATTTATAGAGTAAGATTTAACTTTATAATAAGCACCAACATTAATTATGTACACATCAAGGGATTGCAAACTGCTGGTGATTCACAGATGGTAACTTATACAGAACTCAAAATGCAAGCAAAGACACAGCAAACTCCAACATAGAGCCTCCACTAACATCTTTGAATCCATTCTATACAAATCAAGGTATTAGTGCAAACTGCTGGTGATTCACAGATGGTCATTTATACAGAAGTCAAAATGCAAGCAGAGAAACATAGCAAACTCCAACAACGTAACGCCTCAAGTAACTTCTTTGAAACCATTCTATACAAATCAAGGTATCGTATACTGTTGGTGATTCACATTTGGTGACTTATAAAAAAGTCAAAACGTAAGCAGAGAAACATTGCACCGTCGTACAACGTAACACTTCAACTAACTTCTATGAAACCATTCTATACAAATCAAGATATTGCATACTGTTGGTGATTCACGGATGGTGACTTATGTAAGCAGGGAAACATAACAACACAACGCCTCAACTAACCTCTATGAAACCATTCTGTACAAATCAAGGTTCGTCAGTTGCTGAAGTGCCACTTGATTCTTTAGCTGAGCCCATCAGCGGGAAGGGGGTTGAGGACTTTCGGCACCTGCAAAACGCATTAGAAGTTTATTGTTTCTAACTTTTTCTTCTTTTCCATAATTTGCTTTATAACTTATGTTCAGTTTCAATGCAACCAGCAGATGTAATGAATAGGGATTGCTTTTGCTTCTACTTCATTTCATTTGCTAGCGCTTTATACTAATGGACCACTTGATAATTAGCAAAATTAGGCTTATGTTAATATAGAATCACAATTACTATCCATAGAGATGATGGCAACAATTGAATCCTCTAGCATAAAGATGAATGCCATAGAATATCAGCTTAACAGATTCTTACCAATGTTGCGAGGCTTTGAGTTGCTGGAACCTGGTATATAAAATTACACATATGCATACACTTTCAGCATATCTAAGAGCGAAAGCAATATAGAAGACGGAGAACAAAAACCAAAAGGAGTCTTGACTGTTGCTAAAAAGATAGGATACTTATATTACCTGTTATGCTCTGCAGAGGAGGCAACACCACTGATTCTGAACAATCCATCCCACACACACCCAACCAAACAAGAAAACGAAAAAAGGATTGTTGGTTAAGTTAGCTTCAGGAGTCACAAGAGCGTATAGGCATGAAGTATCAACAACAACAACAACAACAACAAGAATAACTTGTTAGTTTTGATTCGTGTATGCTAGAAAAGACAAGTGGGATAAGAATTCAGTCCCAACAACAACAACGAGAATGATTTGTAAATTTCGATTCATGAATGCAAGAAAAAGCAAGTGGGATAAGAATTCAGTCCCGCGAGAAGAGAGATTAACCTTACTAAAACCAGATTTGATTTTGTATCATCTTTTCTTTTATGATTACATAAAAAAAAACGAGTGAAATAATCAATTTAGACTTAGAACTAACAAAATCAATACACTGTTTAACTAGCAATTGAACAAATAATTGCTGAAATATAATCAGTTTTGAAGAATCTTAGCAACGGCTTGCTCAGTTCCTTATTTTGCTCCCAAAGGAAATGATTATCAAATAACCAAATATCAACATAATTTCTTTCCCTTAGTCAAGATTTTCAACTTAAGTACATATTAACATCAAATATGAATCAAAAAAGAAAAGGAAAGAAAAATAAGGAAACTATTAACTTTAAGAAACTAATTGAATGAAAAACATTACGAAGAGAGAGCAAGTAGAACAAAAATTTTACCCCTCAAGAAGAGAGATTAACTTTACTTATATAATCTTTCGTTCTTGATCACGGGGAAGAGCGAAATAATCAATTTCGATTTACAACTAATCAAATCAGTACACTGTTTGGTTATCAATTGAACAATTAGTTGTGGAAATATGGTTAGTTTTAGAAAATCTTAGCAACTGATTCATCAAATAACCATACGCCAACACAATTTCCTTCTCTTAATCAAGATTTTCAACTTAACCTAAGTTAATGTTAGCATTAGATATGAATCCAAAAAACAGAAAAAAAAAAAAAAAAAAAAAAACAACAACAACTATTAACAATAAAAACTAATTGAATTGAATCATTTAGTCAAGTTTAATTAGAAAATTTATCTAAACGAATAAGCCTAAAATAAGAGACAGTTTAATCATCAAACTAATTATTATGAAGCAAAAATCGAACCTGAACAGAGTGATTGGAGCGAGAAATTAGGCTTAGAACCTCGATCCTTGAGCGGACAAACAGCTGTGAGAGACAAGAGCCTAGAGGAATCGAGCGCGAATCCGAGCATTTTCGGCTGGAGAACGAAGTAGCAGAGACAGATGGCGGAGCCATCCCCGAAGGCAACGGAGACGTCGTCGCAGCACTGCTGCGGCGGCGGAGGAGAGTTGGTGAGATTGTTGGAGGAGACCGCGACGTAGGGGAGGCACGTGGAGAAGGCGACCAGTTTGTCCGAGCAGGCCTCGGCTGAAGGAAGCGTGACCGGCGGACCTGCTGCGGCGGCGGTGGGGGTGGCGGAGGGTGAGAGAAGTGTGGCCGGCAGATCCGCTGCGGCGGCGGTGGGGTTGGCGGAGGCTGAGGGAAGCGTGACCGGCGGATCTGCAGCGGCGGCAGTGGAGTTGGCGGAGGGTGAGGATGGTGTTGTGACCGGCGGATCTGCGGCGGCGGTGTAGGTTTGAGAGTGGTGCGTGACGATGATGAAAATAATGAAAGAGGCAAAGAGAATGGTGTTACACATGAGACTTATTGTTTGGGCACCCATGGCTGACGGCATAGTGGCGGGAGTCAGGAGAGTATGAATCAGTTTGAACTTTGAACTAACAAATGCCGGCTTCTTATTCACGCAATGCGATAGATATAATTGTAATACGTACAAATAAATGGAAAGAAAGAACCTTTTGAATAAATGTTATTTGTTATATATAAATATAATTATTAAATGATTTAATTTATATATATTTTTTTATATATTTTGATAAGGGTAAATTATGATTTATGCCTCTTGAGATATAGTGTAATCACAAGTCTCTCTTGATTTAAAAATTATAAATACTCCTTCGAGACGTAGTATATTCTGCTAAACATTAATGGTTTATCTCCAAAAAAAAAATAACTTTTCTATAGTCACAATAGTTAACCTAGTCTCCAAGAGATGCACGTTGTTGAATCTAATAAAGTGGCCCAGTCAATTTTGTCACTGTACCAATTTTTACAAAGTAATTTTACTTTACATCACTACAATTAATCATCACTAGATACAACCATCTATAATATGTTACCACCACTACTTCTTTTTCGAAATTAACTTGATATATAATTTATACATCATGTACTTGTTAGTGCCATGGAATCACATCTCAAAATCACATTGAAAACACAAAAAATACAATTCACCAGTATGTATCACCTTAATGAAGGATGAATTTTGTTAAATCGATACATATCTCAGGAGGCATTTATGATTTTCAAAATTACAGGAACTAATTTATAATTATATTATAATTCAAGGGTTGTGGATGTAATTAGCCATTTTGATAAAGAGTTTGTTTTCCCAAAATATTACTCTAGTGAGAAAAAATTTCCAAAGTATTACATTTTAAAAATAATTTCTATACATTTCATATTACCATATGTATTATTACGTGGACAAAAAATTATTAGTTGGAATTTTACTGTGGATTAATGGTAAAAGAATAAGCAAAATTTGATATATCATATATGCTACCTTTTTTTTTTTTTGGATGAAAGATGTAGCATGCTACTTGGTTGTAGAAAATGGGAGGAAGCAAAAACAAATGAGATTTTATTAAATTAACTCAAATGGTATTGGAAAAAAATTACAACTAATAAATCTTTATGGGTCTATAAACTAAGGGAAAAGAAAATAAATCCAACTAATTAATTTTTACCTAGTTTGGGAATTATTTTTAATTATAGTAATATTAAAAAAACTCTTTTAATAAAAGTTATTACAAGTAATTTTCTTGCCAAGTTAGGTTTTTTTTTTTTTTTTTTTGGAAATCAAGGGAACATTTTTATTTAAGTCTCAACGTCCGCTATTACAATTCCAATTGCAATTGCAGGAATATTCGCCAATCCCTCCAAGTTGGAAGTAGCATTCCTAGCAAGCCAATATGCCACTCTATTGCCAGAACGACCAACGTGGGAAATTAGAACCGACTCAAAACAAGAAAGTAAAGCTTTAGTGCTGGAAATAAGATGACTAACAAAAGAAGCATCCTTATAACTACTATGCATGCTCTTTATTAAATGTCAGGTTATCTCCCTCGATAGCTATTTTGGTCCAACCTCGTCGACGTGCAAAATCCACCGCTTCGTATGCTGCAAGGGTTTAAGCTTGAATAGGGTTCAAGACATGAATGACCCAATGTGTACGCCAACCAATACATGATCCATCATTATCCCGGGCTACTACTCCTATACCTACTTCATGCGTTTGAAGAAAAATGGCTCCATCAAAGTTTATTTTGACCACATTCCCCTCCGGTTTCAACCATCGAGGAGGAATAGTCCAATGTATAGGGGTTAATTGGACTTGTCGAGAGGTGTGAAATGAGTGTTGAAAATTCTGCACAAAATGTGTGATCTCTTCAGGGTTGGGTTTCGCTACCTCATGTTCTGTGCATGCCACAATATACAAAAAAAAAAAAAAAAAAACCCTCATCATTTCCGAAATCATGCCAAAAACACCATTTTCTGTTAGATTGGTTTACATATGCTGCTAACGCGAAAACGATAGTATTTTGATCTCTTTTCCACCTCGAAAGGCAGGTCTTGATTGCTATACCCTATACATTAATAAACTTGAATATAGTAATATAATATTACAATTAAGCCCCTTAATTTGTTAAAATGTTAAAATAACCTAAACTTTAATATTTTTATTTTTAAATCAAAAAATTGTAACACATATGTTTATTTTAACCATCTTCAGAAAACAAATTTATTATTTTATTTACAATCAAGGAGGTAATAAATTACAAAAAAAATTGATTTCATATTAAAACATGAGTATGTATTATTTTTATACATAACTTTTATAATAAAAAATTCTTTATTTTTCCAACTTTCATTCTTTTAATTTTTAATTTTTCTCTTATAAATAATTAAAAATATCAAAATAATTTTTTTTCCAAAATATTTTTGTTTCTTTCTAAACCCTTCCCCCCTCTATCTTCTTCATCTTCCCACTACCGCTACCGTCATCTCGTCCGTCGTCACCGCCACCCACTTCCCCCTACCTCCGTCACCTTCACCGCATCTTTCTCCTCCTATAGCCACCACCGCCATCCACCTATCTTCTTCCTCCTACCACCACCACCACTCCATCTTCCACCTGCGATGGCCATGTTGCCCCCCTCCAACCCTATATCTCAGATCTCCAAATTTTCAATCAATTTCTAGTGCAAATCTCCAAATCTCGAATCTTCAGATTGTGTGTGGATTTTGTGTGTATGTGTGTTGTGTGTATGTATATATATATAACATTATATTATATCTTTTATATTATTTATATTTTATATATTTATAATCTTTATTGAAAGATTATATAGTTTTATATTGAGTAATCAATCTATACCATTCAATTTTTTAAATTAAGATTCAATGACTCATAATAATAGAGACATAACGAGCATTTCAATTTAAATTTAATGTCGTTAAACTCTAACTAACGGAAGGGGAGGGTATGCATGAATTCGAAAGATACGATGATTTTTTTGTATATTTTTAAACGATAAGATAGTAACCTGCAACTTCGTGAAACCACGTAGGAATTTTTTTGCAATTATCCCTATTTCTTTCATCATTCTCTCTCTCCTGTCTCTCTCTCTCTCGCTACAACAAATTATAAAATTTGCAACGATTTCTTTTGCTACAATATGTTTTTCATTGCAATTAGTTAAGGTTTGGCAACAAAAAATGGTATTTGTTATTTATTCATGATTCTTTTAGAACAAAAACTTTTATTATTGCCAAAAATATGATTTTTCTCGGCTGTCATTTTTTAAATTTATTTGACAACGATGCTTACTATTCACAACAAAATATTTTTTTGCAACAGAATAATTTTTTTAGGAACAACATGAAGACGTAACTAATATTATTGTTTTTGCAACAAAATATAATCATAGGTTATACATATATTTAGGCAACGAAATTTATCGTTGATAATAATTTTAAGTAATTGGCAACGAAATATTATCTTGTCAATATATTAAAATTTTTACAATGAAAGATTTTGTGGCATTTGTACCTTATTAGGCAACGAAATATAGCGTCGTAAATATATTGATAAATTAGGAACTAAATTTTTCATTGGTGAATAATTGTGAGCTTTTGTCGACAAAGTATTTCCTATTAAATGTATAGTACATTTGTGCATGAAATATTTCATTGCAGACTAGTGAGTGCTTTTAGTATGAAAAGCTTCATTGTAGACAATTAAACACTTTTACTGTAAAAGTTTTCGTTGCAAGTAATTAAATGCTTTTAGACACCAAAAATTTCGTTGTAAATTGTTAAAATATTTAGAATAATACTTAAAACCTTGTAACTTTTTTTTTCTATATTTAAAAAGCAAATGAAATTAATTTTTACTTAATAAACTTTTAAATTAATTTAACAATGTAAAAAAATATCTATCAATTTCTCGTTTTTTTTAATAGAGGATATGCATTTTTTTATTTGTGTTTTTAACTTCAAATAATAATGTTGGACTTTAAATAAATTGATAGTTTAACCTAAACGTAATTATTTGTTCAACTGAGTTGTTAAATTGTACAAATTAAGGATAAATAATAACTTCATAATAATAAAAATAATAAATTTATAATCTTATCTAAATTTAATAAGTGTAAAAGCATAGCAATACATAAATAAATTATCAACATGGTCTAGCGGCAAGAAAACCTATATGCCTCACGTGGCACTCAGGTTCGATTCCAAGCTAGCGCAAATTGTTCCATTCGTGCTTGTCCCTTGCAACCCAGGTTAAACTATGGTTCAAATTACGACAAGCATAAATGGCACCATTGAAGGTTCAAATCGCGCGATGAGCGAGGTAGGGTTTAACTGAGGGTTCGAATCTTGCGATGGGCAAGAGGTGCTTAACTGACGGTTTGAATCACGATTGATTTTTAGAATATGCTTTTCGGAACAAAAAATATTTGTAGCAAAAAAATATTTTTAGGCACTAATAGTTTCATTACGAAAAGAAGTATTTGTGAACAAATATTTTCGTTGCCAAAAAATATTTTGAGGCACAAAATATTTTGTTGTTAAAAATCATGCCTATTTTGCAACGAAATGTATCATTGCAAATCCTAGAAAAATGCCAACTTCATAATGTTACGTTTAGCAATGAAATATTATTTTCACCAACGAAAACATTTAGTTTTTGAGACAATATTATTTGTTGCGAATCATACAAAAGTTGGCAACAAAATCAATAATGTTGCCTATACACAATGTATAGGCGACGAATTTTACTTTTCATTGCAATGAACTTTTAGCAACGAGGATTTGCCTACGAAGCTGGCAACGAAAAAATTTCATTGTTAATAGATTTTGCAATGAAAAATTTTACTTTTCACAATAAAAGTGTTTGTTATTAAAACTAAAATCTGTTATAGTCTCTCTCTCTCTCTATATATATATATATATGTATAGAACATATATATATTCATATATTTTTTTATCTTCTTTTTAATTATTTCTTATTTATTTGTTAATCTTATAATTATATTTTTATGTTAAGCTATTTTTATAACAAATTTAATAAGATATAAACATTACAAATCATTAAAAAAATATATAATAATGGGTTCACCCGAGGCCACAACAAGTTCATGTAAGTTAGATTTGTTTAATGTAATTAATTTTTTTGGTTTAAATTGCTAACATTAACGAATTACAATTGCAGGATAATTGTCAAAATCTGGTTCAAAATCATCCGAATATGCAGGAAACTGACTTATCTGATCCCTCAACGTAAGAAAGCATGAACGAGTTATTTGATCAGTTTAACGGGGAGCCTACCAAGAAGCGCCGAAAGTACAGGCAAAATTATCATACAACATCGACACCTTATCACTATAGTTTTTCTTCGTCCGGTAGTTCGTCGAGCCAGTCCAACTCGGCGGTGTTGCGGTTAGAGAACCGGGTCGATCACCTAACCCAACAGAACACACAAATCATGAAAATGATGCATCAAGTGATAGCGATGATTTCGCAGAACAAAGCAAACGGCTCACAGCAACCGACTTATGCCCCTCCACCGGCTCAGTATGTCACCGATGATGAAGACGAAGACTCTGATGAGGAAGACTGTGATTAGTATTAACTTTGCTAGAAAATAATTTCGCTTTTTATGTATCGGTGAAAATATTTGACTGATTATGTTTTTTATGTATTTGGATAAATTTTCTATGGTTTGCTAATCTATATGTAGTTTTTAATATATTTAATATGTTATTTATTTATGTATTCAAATTATGTGATTATTATAATATTTATATTCATAATTTGAATGTGCAATTAAATTATATTTGAATTTTTTATTTCATACACGTATCGAGTGTGTCCTACCGACTAGTTAAAATAATGTTCAAAAATTTTGGATGGAATTTGAGTATAATGTGTATGGCCGTGGGTAGGACATTATCCTACCCTCTAAGATGCCTTCCTCACACTATGTACTCCCTATGTTCCATTTTTAGTCTTTAGAAAGTCTTTTTTTTTTTCCACAAAACTTGTCATTTTAAGGAGTTTGAGATAGCATTTATTTATTCTATTTTTTCAAATTCGCCCACATACTTTTCAACTTGAAATCAAGAATTATCATATTACAATTTTCTAAGAAGAAAGACATTTTTGTCAAATTATTATAAATTTAATTAAAAAAGTATTATCTAACTTAATTAGCATGTTTGACCTTTTTTTTTTTTTTTTTATAAGACTTGCAATTTGAGAAGAGGGGAGTATTACATTTGCACATTTGTGAATGTCGAATCACCACAAGCCTGTTTTTACAGGCAAGGTTAATTAAAACAGTCAAAATAACACTTTTGATGGATCGTATTAGAACTCGATATAATATTGAAAATCTTACATAAATAGTTCCTCACATATAGTATGTTAGGACTTAGGAGTATTTAAGTCATTTCATGCGTTCTTGGAGGGTAATGATAATTCCCATAAAAATACGAACTTTTTATAATCACATTAAATTTCAAAAGGTGTAGTTATAATTTATCCTATACTTTATTCCCATTCATCAATATGTAGCGTACGTTTACACATGTTCTAATATAGTTTTGAAAAACTATACTTCTTGTCATTTTATATCATATCCACTTATTTGTAGTGTACACCAATATGAGCAGTATAATTGTGATATACACGTAATATTGTGAATAATTTGGAGCGGCCGAATTCAAATAACTATATAAGTATAAAAATCAATCATATTTATGACCACTCTCTAAATGTGCATTCAATTCTTTAATGAGTGTATATGCTCCACTAGCTCGACAACAGACTCAAGACTCTAGACCCCAGTCCCGAAGGTCAGGGCTACATTTATTAGCCGCGGTAATAATAATAATAATTAAATTAATAAAAATGGGATGCACTCACTAAAAGAAAAATATAATATTAGTAATAATATAAAGTTATCATTAATAATTATATTAAGTGACAATACATATTATTTTATTATTAATTAAGTTTTTTTTTTTGACGTCAACTTTTATATTGTCACAATATCATTTAATGGTGACAAGAATTAATATTTTGATTGTCATAATTGACGATTAATTAGTAATATACTTATACATAGTGATAACTCAATGATAAAAAAATTATTTATTAGAAATTGGTAACAAGATTCCACTATCGCTAATTTGTCATCAAATGTGTTTCAAAAATTTTGACTTAATTAATTCATTTGTTAAAACAGGTCCGAGAGAGAAGCCGTTGGGACAAAATTATAAACGTCCTATATCATTGGCCATATAATCGTGTTTATATAGATACTTTTTATGCAACATCTTTTACCAGGGCGCTAAGAGGATTGCCCCAATTAACTCTTTTTTTTTTTCGATAGACGTATAATTGATAGAATTACGAATAGAGTTGGTGTTATGAATTTCTTTATAGGAGAAGTCATCAAATATATAGGCGTCAGCCGTGTTTCTTCTTATCTGTCTTCTACTTCTCTTGTGTATTATTTTTTTTATTAGTTTATTACTTTGTTCTTTTTGATAGTCCTTTTAGTTAATTTTTGTTATCATTAAATATATATAATTAATAATAAATTTTTTATTTTTACTTGTTATATTTCATTAATTTATTTTTTTTATAGTGACTGAAAATAGTACTATACTAAAAAATGATTAAAGTGTTTATTCAAATTAATAATAATATAATATATATATATATATATGAGATAATTTTAAAATTAAAAAGTAACTGTGCATCTGATGAACTATACGAGACTTAAAATGAAGATGGCGTACCATTGGAGACAGAGACAGGCCACCAACACCAACACATACACACTTATACACGCACATAGATATGATGTCGGCCATAAATGTGGTTTCAATAGTCAAAGGCAAAACCTCTTAATCATCCGATTTTCGGCTTTCTTTCTAGCTACACTTGTGAGATATTCTCTTCCAGACAAAAGGCCCCACACAATAAAACACCTTTTTTTTAGTCCTTTTCTCATGATATATAATATGATATTGTGTATATATGATATTGTATTCAAGAAATTTGTCTAATACATACATATACATATGATGACGATTTAGACAACCAAAAAACAACTTTTTTAATATTGGGATTTCTCATGGCCGACCTCTACCAACTCTATCCTCTCCAACCGTCGCCACCACCATGGCTTGGCCTTTTCTTCGTTTTTCTTTCTTTTTTTGGAGTTTTCTAACTAGCTAATTTTTTCTAAATATCAACATCCCAATTTCAACGTTGCATCTTATGTATTGTATTAGGTAATTGAATTGATATTATATAAAAAAATATTATGAATTTAAATCTAAATTAATTTCAAAAACTAATTTATAAATTGAGAATTGTCTAAACAATTATAAATCACGCAACGGTTTGGTAATTTAGTTGATGAGAGAGATAGTTGCACTACAATGAATGAATATGATATTAGTTGGTTCTTTGATTTGTCTTTAAAAATCATAAAAATGCGTCCGTTAATATGTAATGAGTCAGAAAATTCTAGTTTAAACTCGATTTAGTCGAACCTAATCAATCATGTAGGAAGTGTTAATACAGTTATCATGTGATTGGTCACTCTCTCTAAACTTTACACCAATTATATAGCAATAAAAAATAGTCCTTCTATAGAGGTGCTGTTGCGAAAAACATAGAGGCTTTTCATTCAGATTGCCTCCATATATAGATAACTTTTAGAGAGGCAAATTATAAAATTTGAAGGCTTAATTAAGTTTGATTCTAAAAGTTTGTCACCCTCGATGAGATCAGTTCGGATCCTTTATTGCATAATCATGCCACATCTTTTATTACACTCATCAATACATGTCATGTGTATTTGTAACCTGTTGAGATAAGAAAAGAGAAAAACTGATGGCATGAAAAAAAAAAATATAAAGATTCTCTTTTCTTATCTCAACTGTTCACCAATACATGTGACGTGTATTGATGAGTATAATAGAAGATATAACACGATTATGCAATAGAGGATCTAAACTGCAATGAGGTCCACTAATAATAAAGATTCTTTTTAACTTACTTTCATGGACTAATCTAGGAAATTCTAGCCTAGACTCAATTCGATCGAATTAATATTAATTGCATGATGAGTGTTTCACATGACTTGTTCTGCAATTGATAGATAATTTAGGGAGTGTGTCTAATTACTTGGCAAGTGCAATATATTTACTGTATGATATGTTGGCTTCGATTAAACCAACTTCGGGTAAGAATTTTCCAGCAAATCTATACTTGCCTTTAGTTAATGTGCCCATAAAGCTAATTAATTTTAGTAGCGTTAACAAGCTATATATTTAAAAGTGATGTCATAATAAGTGGAGTGAATTATAACATATTGAAATTGAATTCAATTTAAACATGGCATTTGTGCGAATTTCGAGAGAAAAATCTGGAATCTAAAATTTATTCAATTGAACTTGAACTCTACAATACATGGCTTGCGTGTGTGTGTGTGTGTGTATTACAAGGAGGCGGAGAAGCTTGCATTTTATTTTTCATAAAATGTAAATGTGACAAAACATAAGGTGAGGCATGAGCAAGTCATCTTATGCTACAAAGTATAAGCATGATCTATATTTGGCCTAGAATTAGGAGTATTGCTTACAATGGTATTACAACTCAAAGAATGCAAGGATAACAAGTCTTTATGAAAGCTGGTTGAATCAAGAATGTACAGCCTTCCAATCACCTTCCTTACTGCCAAAATCTGTTCAATTCTAAGGTCCTTCAAGACACAATGTGAGGGATAAAATGAGAACTTGACTGAATTAGTGCTAGATAGTTTGTTTACAGATAAAAAATTGTAATGAAATGAGGGTACATGTAAAACATCTTAAAGCTAAATGGAGTTAGACAAATGCACATGACTAGATGGTGTACCATTTTGATAGAACCATTTGGTAAATAGATGGGAGTAATGGGTTTCATAGCCTTAGAATTGAATAGGAGTTTGTAATCATAGCACATATGATTGGAAGCTCCTATGTCTACTATCCACGTACCAGGCTGCACTTAATCAAGAGCACTAAATCTGGAATCCAAAATTTATTCATCTGAACTTGAACTCTACAATACATGGCTTGCGTATATATATATACAGAAGTCTTGTAACTAACTCTAACCAATTTAATTTGCCAGATTAATGAAAAGAGGGGAAATAAAAAAATAACACACTGTAGAAAACGTAATCTAGTTACCAAAGCAAAACATGCTTAACTAATGTAGGTAAAGAAACGAACTAATACCAGCCTAACTAACTAGAGATAACAAACTAATATTTGATTTATAAATATTAATAGCATTCATCTAACTACCCAATACATTATATCAAACGCAACATCTAGCTATAAAACCATATACACCAACATATGTGTGTATAGACATATGTATACACACACACACACACACAGCTAGATAGATTTAGTGTATGAAAAATTTAGTGTGAGAATATCAAAAGATAAGAATCGTGTAATATTATTAGTCAGTATAATTCAATTTAATTTATATTGATGTTGTTACTGTAATTTTTATCATGCGTTATTTTCATGTGATTATATATGAATAATGTACACTAGTTGGTGAGGCACATTCGATGTGTGTGCAAATTAAAGAATTAAAATATAATTTAATTATATTTTAAAATTATGAATATAAAAAAAATATTTATTACATTTTATACATTATTATTATGTATTTTTTTAATTATTTTTAATATCTATATATTTTATTAAATCTTTTATAAAAAAAATAGCTTAAAAATAAAGATATAATTATAAGATTAACAAATAAATAAAAAATTAAAAATTAAAAACCAAAGAGATAAAAGAGATATGAAAAAAAAATTGTTATTTTTTTTTGATAATACACTATAACAATATATATATATATATATATACTTTTAGATGTTAGATGTTAGATGAGAAAAAATGAAAAAGGGAATAAACTAAAAGCATGTTAAAAGTGGGAGAAGAGAGGCGAGAAAATATAAACGAGAGTGAGAAATCAAAAGAGACTAAAGAGACTAAGGTGATTAATAGACCTAAATGCTTTATTAATAATTAGTTATTTGTGCACACTCGATGTTTGTGTAAAGTGAAAAAAATATATTTTGACTTAATAAATTGCATCATAAATATTTTGAATTTTATATATAAATACTTTTGAGTATTTATTAAATTTATAATAAGTGAAAAGTAAAGCAATTTATTTAAAATAAAATAAAATTATATGATTAGAAAAATAATTGAATATGAGAAGTAAAAACAAACAAATAAATAGTGTCATATGAGAGAAAAACAACAGAATATATTGAAAAGTAAAATGAAAAAAGTATTGTTGAATTGGAAGAGAGAGAAAATAGGAGAGAGATTGATATATCAAAACCGCTAACAGACCAAGATAGTTTTTCGATGATCATCCACTTTATATAATAGTATAGATAGTATAAATACTAGTAATATTGACACATACGATACGTGTGCATAATAAAGATAATAATATAATTTAATGATATTCTAAGTTTTTGGTAATATCTATACCATCAAAATATTTATAAATTTTTTAATAGATTTATAAAATTAGTGATAAGTAAAAATAGAATAATTTAAAATTAAAAAATAATAAAAAATTACAAATAAAGTTAAGAAAAAATGATTTGGAAGAGACTTGAGAGGTGAAAGAGGATAGAGAGATGAGAGAGAAGGAGAGAAAGAAGGAGAGAAATAACAAAGAACATCAAAGAAGATTAATTATGAGAGACAAAATGGTTTATTACATATATCACCTCCTGTTGTCTTACCGTCCGTTTGGTTCTAGAATTTTGGTAAGGAAAATAGGATGAAATATTTTTTCTTTACTTCAAATGATAGTACTTTATACTTTTATTTTTTATCATTTTTATTTTCCTCCCAAGACCTGGTGTCGGGGAAAATGGTTTTTACTTTCTAAACTGTCAATTAAATATATCACCTCTGAAATTTTTATCCACAATAAAAAGGTCTGCCATAGTGCCGTACACATTCAATATAAAGTTTCCATATATTTAAAGATGGTAAGAAGGAAACCCCACCATTAAATACGATAAATTATTTTATATACTCAATTTGAATTCCACGTATATATCAAATAGTCGAAATTATATTTCATTATTAATTTACTTACAAAAAAATTATCATCATACAAAATATAATACAATTTGGATCATTTACTCTATATATAGGGTCTAAACAATAAATTTATACAAGTATTTTCCATCAAAGACATTATAAATTCGGTTCCTAAACTCCATAATTCGGGTATTTACCTACTATAAAGTAGCTAGTTTAATTTTTGTGTGATAGTAATGATCTTTTGTGTTGATTTAAAATATAAATATAATTATTTTAAGATATACTTGACCATTCTGTATAAAAAAATATATATATACGTAAAATTGCTATGGAATTAACCAATCTCTTTATATTAGATTAAAACATGTTTGATTTGTAAGTGTATGGTGTTTCCAATTCTTAAACATCACCCATAATCGTGTTTGATTTGTAATGGAGCTTTTTTATAAGCTATTCGCCTCGTAATGCAAGCCACATTACAAGTCAGCGAAAAATTCCTATAACAATGGCATTACAATTTAAGAATTTAAAAGAACTCTTGTATTTCTACTTTTATATACCCCCATGGCCCATTTAAAATTACACTATCTATACCCTTTTCACAATGTGGGCGAACATGACTTTAACCCATAAAATACCATTAATTTTGAGGTGCATCAAACATAAATTTCGAAAAAAATTACGTATAATACAAACTTTTATTTTTTAAAAAACACGCTTAATGAATTCTTAATATATGAGACCCCAGAATAATAATAAACGATAAAGAGTGTTATTATTGTAATTAGAAATCAAATATTATATTGGGATGTGATGCAATTTATTGAAACTGCGGGCTTTTTCCAACTTTGAGTTGACAAGAGCACGTTGTGTTGCAAAGTAGGTACCTGAAATATCTTTATCACTATCGGCCTAGGATCAAAATGTCAAACAGGTCCCTCAATAATAAGATTCATAGGGGCCGCATATGCATATATTTATCAATCACTATATTTATATGTATCTATCAATCATTTTATATGCCAAAAAAAAAAAGAAAGAAAAAGAAAAAGAAATTTTCAAATGGTCTGTACTCCTTTTTAATTTATGATATAATGGTCACTATACATGAGTGTCACAATATCAATAATTAAGGTTAATTTTTGAAAATTAGGAATCCTAGAATAATAGTTGTCTAATAAGGTTACAACAAAATGCAGTGAATCCATGTTTTTATTCTCTTTCACATGCCAAAATGAGAGATTGTCCCCTACAATTAAGTCTATATAATTGAAAAGTTCGCTAAATCCAAAAAATTAGTGATATATACAATACAGTTTGTGCTGTATAAACTAAGTAAATTCTACTTAATGATTGATTTGATGAATGATATGTATTCACATTTGACACAGTAACTATAGTTTAGTGAAATTAGATGAAAAAAAATTTGAATATAAGTCATTTATTGAATCACCTAATGTTTTTTAGCAGATGTGCTATCTGAAAAACCTTCACTTACGTCATCCAAATGGACGAAGGACCTACATATTAGATGTAGATAGGTAAGGTTTTTTTTTTTTTTTTAATTATTATAAATTTCATTATAATACTATATTCGAATCCATCACTATTAGATTATAGCTCTAGTGGCAGTTAGGTAAGGCATTTGACACATGTTAAGTGACACTTTTAAAAATTGTTTCAATTATGTACTTATTGTAACGTTTTATAAAAAGTGACTTAATAAATTATATCAAATTTTAATTGTAATTGTTTGTTTTTCTCTGTGTGTGTGTGTGTGACATTACAAAATGTCATAATATATATGTTATTGTTACACTCAAGTACATTCCACTCAGTTATATATTAAATGTAATATTAGTTACAATGTAATTTGTTCGGTGTAGTTAAATCAGATTCGGACTAGAATTTTTCAGGTAAGGGAGGAATTGCTCACCATAATTCAAAAACTAATGGTTAATGATGATGGTAACCATTAGGAATTCTTTTTGTGCCCTAATTAGGTTTTTAGTTTTTCACTTGGGCTTAAAGCTACTTCAAGAAGGATTCGGTTTGACCAGAAAATTTCTAAAATTTCGGAAAGGGTCCCTTTTTGTTGTTGATATCATTAATCAACCTTTTTGTCCCTAACTAATTGCTCCATTGAAAAACCCCTTTTCCATTGTCCCACCATACAATTCAATTTCCACATTATTATAACAAAACTTTTTTTTTTTTGAAATAAAAAAGAAAAAGAAAAGTAATAATATTTGAACAGTGCCCTTCAAATTAAAATCAAGAAAAGTTAAAAGAATTAAAGAAAGTCAGAACCTCAGATATCATTCCATGCATCTGATCAACAAGATTAGGGCACAGTCTTTTGATCATATTTCATATATATGGGGCATCATTTTTTTATTTTTTGGTTTTTTTTCACACACAACACACAGTACGAAACAAGATAATCAAAACGATTATGGCCTTTTCAGCTTCACAGTTCAAATTAAAGCCCATCAACAACGAAATACAGCTTATGATAGCTTTCTGAACCCTAAAGTTCGTTTGATCAAATTTAAGTTTTCTCTGAAACTAATTGAACCTTCAAAATCAAATCTTGATCAAGATATAAAAAACCCATTTCATTCTTGAATTTGATTTTCCAAAAAATAAAAACGAATCTGTATGTTTTTGATTTTATAAATCTTCAGAAAATGATACAATAATGTCCTTTCCTTTTTGTTTCTCATGACATTAATACTTTTGAAACTTGTCGAAATCAGTAGCTCCACAGACTCTCAACGTCAGAATTTTCCGGCGAGTCATCAGACGGGGGCGACCCCATTCTCGGCGGGCTGACGAGCATTCCCTCCGCCATGTCCACCAGCAAATTAGGCATATGAAACAGCGCCTCCTCATCTATAAACTCATGCCCATCACTCACCCCTTCTTGCTGACATGACACTGACTCATCATTTCCCCGACGTTCCACACCCGCAGCCTCATTGCCGCCGCTCTCCGGTTTCATCAACGCCGCCGCCTCCGCCGCCGCTCTCCGTATATTAGGCGGAGAAGGAGATGCGGGGACAGAATATGAACCAACACGATCGGGGAAGTTCAATACAGCATCACCTCCTTTGAGGGCCAGCGCCGCCGCGTCGTATGCGGCGGCGGCCATCTCCGGCGTGGGGTAGGTGCCCAGCCATATACGGGTAGTCTTCTTCGGCTCCCGAATTTCCGATACCCATTTGCCGCTTCGGCTCCGTATACCGCGGTATATCGAGTGTTTCCCGACGGTGGGGCGGCTGGTGGAGCCGCCGGACGTGGTGGCGGCCGTGGTAGTGGTTTTCTTGACCTTCTTGGGAGATGGTAGTTCTTCACTTGTAATGCTTGGTTGTAAATGAAGAATGGTAGGCGTCAGACTAGGTGGTGGCGGCAGAGGAGGTGGCGACGGCGGTGGTGAAGAGCCAATAGGTTGTTGGTTAGGTTGTGAAGGATTGTCTTGTTGAGTCATGTTGGGATGATGTGGAGAGTCGGCCATATATACTTATATGCGTAGATATATAGATATATAGTGGTGTGTGTGTGTGTATATATATATGTATAATGATAATAATTATGGATATAAAAGGGTGTATTTGTGTTGCTAGTTAGAGAATGTTTGGAGAGGTGGCAATTGTTCGGTGCATGAAGGGTGAAAAATTTATATGTGCTGATAAAAAGCGAAGCCGTGGGGAATTCGTGGGTAATTCTGGTGTTTTTGTATGTATTGTGTCAAAAAACACGTATTAAGAGACAAGCTATTTATTAGCTGTTTTGTAACATGTTTGCATATATGGTTGGTGCTTTCAAAACTGCACAATATCTAAGTCTACTCCCACTAGTCTTCTGGCATTTGTAGCCACTAGGTGCAAGGATTAAATACTCCCAATCCCAATAGTCAGCTTTACAAAATTCTTGCTATCAAGTGGTGCCACGGTATTCGTCCCAATCACTCTCAAATTCCAGTATTTTCTTCTCCTTCCGACCTTTTTTTTTTGTTTTGTTTTTTTAAGGAAACGAAATAAATTTATTAAACAAAACCGATGTCAATCAAGATACAGGGCACGATGTACCCCTTCTTAAAAGACAAGAAAATATCTAGCTAACATGTCCCCTTATACTAGTGCGACGGATGAAACTAAACGAAAAATTGGGTTCAGTATAAAACCGGTTAATTAATTAATTTATTTTTTTATAATAAATGATGGTAAGGTAGCAACTATGAAATGAGCATTTGTGTAGTGCGAGCGTGCTTGTGCATACCGATGACAACAGTGCGATTTTGGTAAATTTGGGACTCGCCACATCAGGTTTATTAGGGGCTGGACTCGAACCCAGCAGGTCAGGATTGGACCTTTTAGCCTCAATCTATATTTTAAAAATAATTAATAATAACAATATTATTAAAGTACTAATTATTTATAAATTTTAACGAGCATGTTTTAACTTTTTAAAAATTGAACATCGTTATCATATATTTATTTACACTTATTTTTAAATCATAAGTTGCTCTACTAATGTTATATAACCGTTTTTATACGCAAGAATATCATATTTATAGTTTTTATGTGACTATTTATGTAATATATGATTTTGTATATGAAGTATACACATAAATCATATAAATGTATATATATTAATAAATAATACATATATATATATATATATATATATATATGAAGGGGGCTCTAGGTTTTCAAATTGGAGAAACAGTAAGAACAATCATTGATTGCGGTTTATTAATATTAAAATAAGGGAGAAATTACCAATAATTTTAAAAAAAAATTATCAATACCCCCCTAATTAAATTTTATTACGTTATCGATAAATTAGACAAAATTGATAAAATATCCATATTGCCCTTTTTTAATTTAAAATAAAAAAGGGAGAATTACACCATATTCCATGAGTTTCGACAAAATTATCAATAATCCTCTCCTGTTTCCAAAATGATCAATACCCCCTAAATTTTACCACTTTATATTTTAAATTAAACTGATTTGATAAAATATTCATATTGTTCCTTAATTTTTTTTCCCAACTTAAAATTTTTTAAAAAAGAATAAACTAAGTAAAAATTGAAAGTACAAAAAATATCCTTTTCATATTAATGGAAAAATTATCAATTATCTCCCCCAACCCACCAGCAAAACCGAACAAATGAGGAAAAATCAAAACACATAAACACACACACTACAGATTAATCACTCAAACTTTATTCAATCTTAAATTTGGTCACATTTGCATTCAATGATGACAAGAATTAATGTTTTAACGACAACCATTAACAAATAGTGACACACCTATAGAGTCAACTTTGTAACCAAAAAAATTGTTATTAGGATTTTGTTACAAGATTCCATTGTCATTAAGTTGTCACCATAAGTGTGTCACTAATTATCAATTTTTCACTATGTTGTCACATTTTCATACTATGTTGTCACCATTGACATTATACTAACTATATATTCTGACAACATATTTTTATTGTCACTAAATACATATAATTAATAAAAAAAAATTCATTATTACTTATTATATTGTTACTAATTTACTCATTTTCTTTTAGTGAATCATTATAATTTTAATGAAAAATGTTAGAAATCCTAATGATGGTTAATGACTAAATTTTTCGTTAAACGACGATAAATATCGAAGATGTTGGTAATTTTTAAAATAAGAGGAAATTATTAATAAAGACCAAAAGGCATATCTTTATTTATAGTTCATTCATTTATTATAATTAATATTCATTGCTATTAAACGGTGGAGGCTGAACGTAGCTAGGGTCAGTATTCTACTCTCAAAACACCGAACGACACTTGAACGTGCAAAGTGGAAAGCTTTTTTTAAGTCCAAGTAAGTTAAATTGAAGTATCAATCCAAGAAGCTATACCTAGCTAGTCTACCAAGGTGGGCTGTTAGATGAGCACATCTGAATTGAATGATGAAGGGAATTGATCAAATTGAATTCAAAACTTTCAAACGACATAAGGATTGGTAATTAGTATCTTTGAAGTTCACAAAAGTAATATAGATGAAATAAATAGCTCAAAGTCGATTTGAAATTATTGGGCTTAAAGAATGTCCCAAGGCAAAAGTACTATTGAATTTCTTATCTCTGAAATCTTCAATCCAAATAACCACGGACGAAACCACAAATTCTCATTTAGGGGAGCGAGGTCAAATTATAAAATATTAAAGAGGTTTTTATAATTTGAAGGGGATCAGGACGAAGTTCAAAATTTTCATTAAAATGCTATAAATTTTAGCTGTATATGAACTTGAGAGAGGGAGTGTGATATCCCCCTTCAATCCCCCCTGACTCCGTCCTTGAATATAACTTAACTGTAGTGTATCACTTAATAAATGGCTAGCTAGGTGTTTCTATAAACAAGAAATTTTTTATGTTTTTATTTGTCTTTCTTACAAGAATGTACGCTAGCTTTTAACACTTGAGAATAATGTAGTTCCTTTAAAAATGTACAATATATATATACCCACACACACGCACATGTATATGAATGGAAGACAGCAAAGTTTGATCACTTTGTCAATTAATCAATTGCTTTGATACTTCATTCAAAAAATTCGTTTGGATTAATTATTTATTTATTTTTATATAGGCTGGAAAAAGATATATTTTCTCAAATGGCGTGTAGGCTTTAAACAATACATTGTACATAGGATTACAAAAATGTGGCTGAAAGTTAGGTCCCCGGATTCGAAATATGATCACTTTTTGACAAAATTAAGTTATAATTTTCCCTCTCTCAATTTTCATCCTCAATCTCTCTCTCTCTCTCTCTACATATATATATATATATATATATCACAAAGCTATGCTACATGTTGAAACAGTATGCATAATTGATATAAATCTGGTTGAGTTGTATATCCTTTTGGTGGCCATATATTTATTCAAGTAATTAATTTGATGAGTGATATATAGCAACAGAAGAATTGATCAACAGCCAAAAGATGCCTCGATCCCCAACATATAGCCTGTGCTTTGGTACAGAAAAACAATCCCTCTTTGTTGTGGGGCCTCATTTTCAATTCAGTGGCTCACATTTAACCAACGAGGCTATTATTTTCTTTAATTTCAATTGCTCTTCTCCCTGTTTAATGAGACCTCAAAACTTGTGGGTAGTATATATATGCCACATTGCTACTCAATAATTTTTTTGATTTGTTGATCATCATCAAGTTGCACACATTCCAATCGATCTCGTTTTGGGTCTCATATGTTAGGTCTTGTCCAATTTTAATTAATTCCACGTAACACGAATATCTCGTTTGACATCTTATATTTTTCAAATTATTTCAAATATTCTACGATCAAAATTCGAACAGATATTTAACGAATTCTAATTTCATGATATTAATTTTAAATTCCTTCGTTGTTAAATATTTAGCAGAAGTTAGTTATAAAACTAAATTGAAACAATTTTAAAAATGTAAAATGCAGAATATATCTAAAACATGATTTAATTTGTTATGTGTTCCAACGTTCCATAAAGTCTGTCAAAATTTGAGTTATAATTGATATTAGTTCATTATTAAATTTCATCAGTACATGATTATTGGTAATATTTCAACAGCCAATGGTTTTGATGTACTCATTTTACTTGATTGGTTTTAATCAATGTTCTCCCCAAGTACTCAATACATTGTCTACAGGGGTTATCTCACCAATTTGATAGGTAGATGTTTGTTTGAAAGGGTAATGATATTGGCACTCCTAAATTGACATAGGAGCTCCAATTATATTTTTAATTTCAGTAATAGACCCAAACGTCCCTCCTTTATTTATCGAGCATCATTTAATTTGTTTATTTTGAACAAATATGACCTAATCAATATTCACCATTTACTCAATTTATGATTTAGGTTATTCTTAGCGAAAATTATTTTTAAAAAAAGATTATGCTTAGTGAAAAATAATAGCATATAAATAAATTTGGAGGTTACTTATGTAAAAACAAATTATGCCTTTGATTGATTTGATTAGGTTTATGTTTCAAAAATAAATGAATATTTTGGTCAATTTCTTGATTAAAAAAATGATAATGGAGCCCCAACAATAAATTTTGGAGTGTCAATATCAATCCCCTATTTGAAATACTAATTATTGACCGACTCAATATTGAGATGGTTAAATTGATCGTTCCAAGTATTAAAATGCTAAGGGGTGTTTGCAAATGCTTTATTTTTAGAGAAATTAAAGTTGTAGAAAGAGTTGTAGTAGTAAGAATGGGAATTGATTTAAAAAAAAAAAAAAAATAGTTGTTGGGTGTTTAAAAAAGGAGTTGAAAAGTGTTTGGGAAATAAAATATTTACAAAAAAATTAAAAAAAAAGAAACAAATAGTTTTAAGTTGTGTTTGGGCTGCTTCCAGTTTTTATTTCTTTATTTATTTATTTATTTTCCTACTGAAATGTAGTAAAAACTATAAAAACCAAACACTCAAAATAGCTTAAAAATAGCTAAAATCATAAAAAAATGCTTTTTTTTAAATTTATTTTTTGACTTTTGCAAACACACTCTAACTAGGCAGTCGAGTTAATTCATTTCAAGAAGACATCAATTTATCTAATTTGGTTGAGGGAAAACAAAAAAGTAAAAGAAAAAAGGTTAATTTGGTTGCTGTTGTTCCCAAACGAGGCTTCCTTTTAATTTTGGGCCATTGACCATAATTCTTGTTGGGCCTTCAGGAATTGGATCAATTATCCTGATATTGTTATAATTCGTAATGCAGAAGAGAAAATTAAGGGTCCAGTGGGCTATCAATAGGCTCGAATTTAATCTAACTTTGATTTGAGTCTGATCTGAATTTTAGGATATTTGATCCTTTAAAATATTTGATGACTCAACTCTAATCATAAATACCCATAATATAAAAAATGGTGAATCAAAGTCCGATTCATTAAAGATTTGGAATCAAATTTTAATTATAGATATCTTTATTAAATTAATAACTTTATGTAAAAAATATAAGTAAAAATAATATTTAATATAATGCAGATGCCATTATAATTAATAATACACTAATCTTTATTTTTGAGGCAGTTTATTTTTGAGGCAGTTTATGAGGTCTGATCACACAACACTAAAGAACATAAATTCTATAGGATTTGAGTCAAATTCGAATATAGAAAAAAGCTAATCGAATCCGGATCAAATTCGAACCCTTAACAACCCTAGTCCAACATGTATATTGTAAAATGTCAATTGAAAATAAAATATAAGAGTCCAACACAAATTTTAAGCACGTTAATGAGAAGATTTTAATCATAACAATGAACGAACTAGTCCAAAGATTTATATGAAGCTTGAATGCTTGAGAGTTCCATATTAAATAGAATTCTAACCCGTAAATCATAGTCATTAATACAATCATTTTATTATTCAGCTAACATAACTAAATTCAGATTGATAAATAAATTATCCGAGTTTATCCATATATGGATAAATTAAAATGTCAAAAGATGTTGAAACCTAAACAAACTCAATGAGATAAGGCATGATAATCTCCCAATTTGAGATAAACTCGGAAGATTTTGATCCGCTATATATATATATATATATATATAACCTTTAACTTAGCCATTTTAATTCTATTCTTGTTTATTTAGTTTACAGTTTTTTCTCTCCTGTTGAACTAAAAAAAAAACCAATGGCGGGAGGAGTGATTATTGTTAAAGGAGGCAAGGAATACCCTGGAAAACTCACATGGAATGTCATCATCACTTGCATAGTCGCCGCCATGGGCGGTCTCATCTTTGGCTATGACATCGGAATTTCAGGTAAATTTTACGTACAGTGGTGAAGTCGCGTGTAGTTCAATATTGTTAAATTTGATTGATTGCTCGAATTGTCCTTTCAAGCACTTGTCTGATTACTATTTAGTACAATCCTTGATTTTCTTGATTTAATTATATGTATTCTCGATAATTTGTGATTAGGAGAGACACTCATGTTTTGGAGGTCCTGGCTACTCCTCTCTTTACACATACTAATGTTTGTCTTTGCGTATATGTATGCACAAACATGTATATATATATATATATATATATATATAGGAATGGAACCAAGGGGTGTTGGAGGGGGAGTTGTCCTCCCTCAAGTTCATATTGAGCTAAAATTTAGAATGACCCAATTGAATATAATTTCACGTAAAAATACGGAATAATTTGTGATTGTGCAGGTGGTGTGACATCTATGCCATCTTTTTTGAAGAAATTCTTCCCCGATGTGTATCGGAAGGAGGCGCTCAACGTTGGCGGTACAAATCAGTACTGCAAGTTTGACAACGCTAAACTGACGCTGTTCACATCGTCGCTGTACTTGGCGGCCCTTGCCGCGTCGGTGGTTGCTTCTCATGTCACGCGGGCTCTCGGCCGCAAGTGCTCCATGCTCTTCGGCGGCTGCCTCTTCCTCGCCGGTGCTATTGTCAATGGTTTCGCCCATAACGTCGCCATGCTCATCGTCGGCCGGATTCTCCTCGGCCTCGGCGTTGGCTTTGCTAATCAGGTAATTTAGCCATATATGGTAATTTTAAATTTATATATATTTTCACCGTTGTTAAAGTTTTGAAAGAATTATTCTCATCTTGCTTTTGCATTCATCTCAAAAAGGTTTTGTTGCAGACCATCTTGCTAGATGAGTTGATTTAGACTATAATATTTTGACTTTCTACAACTTTTGCCTCAGCATTGCATTCATATGTTCTACTTCTCTAATTTTGAACCCTCTTAATTTTAATAAATTTGATTTCCTTATATATATATATATATATACGTATATGTATATATATGATTCATATTATTCAATTTTGTTGTATCGATATCGTATGCAAAGCATCAAATCTTTATAATAATTATTTTTAAAAGGATTGACTAAATGAACTCTGAAAGCAGTTTCAAATCTTGACCTACTATTCTCTCCCCTTTTTTTCTATCTTTAATTTCATCTGCACTCCTTATTTATCTTTTTAATCATATATTTTAGGATTATAACTTTTTTAGTATTATTCACACAAATTCTTAACAAAAAATCAATTTTATGTTATTCAAATTTTACCAGGTGACTAGATTAGTGTGCCCGATTATCATATTTCATGTACTAATTACATATATATATATATATATATATATATATATATATATATCTTTACATTTTTGCAGGCTGCCCCAGTGTACCTCTCGGAGATGGCTCCCTACAAGTACCGTGGTGCACTCAACATGTGCTTCCAGCTCCTGATCACCATCGGCATCCTCGCAGCCAACCTCATCAACTACTACACCGCCCAGATCAAGAGCGGTGAGGGCTGGCGGATCAGCCTCGGCTGCGCGGGCGTCCCCGCCCTCATCTTCATCATCGGCTCTCTCTGCCTCCCCGACACCCCAAACTCCCTCATCGCCCGCGGGAAGGAGGACGAGGCCCTTCAGAAGCTCAAGGACATCCGCGGCCTCGACGACGTGGAGGACGAGTTCAACGACCTCATTGCCGCCAGCGTCGAGTCCAAGAAGATCCAGCACCCCTGGGCCAACCTCTTGAGGAGGGAGTATAGGCCTCACTTGACGTTTGTGACGTTGATCCCCTTCTTCCAGCAGCTCACGGGCATGAATGTGTTCATGTTCTACGCGCCGGTCTTGTTCAAGACGATTGGTTTTGGGGATAATGCGTCGCTCATGTCGTCGGTGATCTCCGGTGTGGTTAACTGCTTTGCGACGCTAGTTTCGATTTTCACGGTGGATCGGTTCGGGCGGAGGGGGTTGTTCATTGAAGGTGGCATTCAGATGTTCATCTGCCAGGTGAGTTTAAATTAAATGTTGTTCGAGTTCTTTTGTTATATTTTCGTGTTGCAACACACATGTATAGTAATTTTTGTTAAATGATGTGTATACTATAGAAAATATTACTCACCAAAATCTTCGAAAGGAAATTTTTATGAAGGAAAACCTTGCACCAATGTTTTATTTCAAAAAAATAATAATAAATAAAAATAAACACTATGTACTTATTTTTTCGAGAAATTTTCACTTAAACTTGTTACATTGATTTTTTTTCTTTCTATATTTAATCGTAAATTAAACTTTTCGCATATGCTAATTTATATGTAGGAAAATGTTTTTGCTGAGATTAATTTATAAAGAATTTAATACCTTTATTTATTTTATTTATTTATGTAAAAAATATAATCTCATGCATATATATTTATATGTATATATATATATGTTAAAGCTCATGATGTTTTTTGAATAATTTATATACTCAAAACTTTTAAAAAATAACAAAGAAAATAATTTATAGAAACCCCATCAATAAAAATCAATTTGAGGAACTTAGAGAAAACAATTGTTCATTCACTAACTATTTCGTAAAACTTTAAACTATTTTCTTTTTAGAATCAAACTTAAACTTAAATTTTGTTAGTGTTTTTCCTAATATTATATTTTCTGTTTGAACTAATTGACTCAATAATAATATCTTCTTCGTATCCATTTCTCTTCTATCAGATCGTCATCACAATATGCATCGCCCTGAAATTCGGCGTGAACGGCAACCCTGGCGAGCTCCCCATGTGGTACGCGATGATCGTGGTGGTGGCCATCTGCGTGTACGTGGCCGGGTTCGCGTGGTCTTGGGGGCCCCTCGGGTGGCTTGTCCCTAGCGAGATCCTCCCCCTCGAGGTCCGGTCTGCCGGGCAGAGCATCAACGTGTCGATGAACATGATCTTCACCTTCTTCATCGCCGAGCTCTTCTTGAAAATGCTCTGCGCCATGAAGTTCGGGCTCTTCATATTCTTCTCGGTCTTTGTGTTTGCCATGACGATTTTCATCTACAAGCTCTTCCCGGAGACCAAGGGCATCCCCATCGAGGAGATGAACGGGATCTGGAAGAAGCACCCAGTTTGGAAGCATTATGTGACGACGGAGGATGAAGTTCAGATGTCGTCTGTGGAGAAGAAAAACAAAGACAGCGGCGAGGCTTGAACATAAGTTGTTGATTAATTATCTATCATATCTTCTACTGTATTTTCTTGGTTTTTTTTTTTTAGCTTTTTAGTAATTGTTTATAGGTATTTGTGGTTGGTTGGTTTGGGATTTTAGGTTTTTATAGGGTAGTGTTATTAGTTTGGAGAGGTTCAGGATTTTTTGTTTTAGTAACATCTTTTTTGTGTTTTACGTTCTATCAAACCTCTTATACTGAAAAGATTATTGCGCTAATATGATTTTTTTGACACTGTTATGAATGATGGGTAAACTTTTAATTGTTAAGCGTCATCTGAGAATTGTCTATGCGTTCTTATTAATTGATATATATGGATGTTTATATATACATATATATATATATATACACACATCCATATGAATCTAATGATACCCTTTTTCTGTTTTTTCATCTCTTTATTTTAGAATAAAGGGATATAAATCAATATAATATATTCATGGGTGTGAGTCGTGATTAAATGGTGTTACTTTTTGGGGACAAATTTGAATTTTGATAAAAATAAAAAATATCTTTTAGTATCTTGGGGTGCAAAATTTTAAGTTAAAAAAATCCATATATATATATATATATATCCATGTATATAATATGAATTTATATAAGGTAAAGGAGTTTAAGATGTGATATTAAATCCTTGGATATGTATATGAATGAAACTACAATTAGATTTAGAAATGTGGTACTTGATATTGGTTCCTCCAAGGAAGGATCATCCGCGGTTTTTGTATTAAAATTGAGAAAAACCATGTTATAACGTCAATTATTTAATTTATTTGTTATTGGAATTGTAGTTCAATGATGGGAGTTCGAATCATAGATAGTGGGGTCAAATTAGGGGTGTTAATTCGGGTGGAATCAGATGGATTCGGATCAGGTTGAAGTAGGAGTATAACATAAAAAACCCTAATTTGAACCTGACTCAACCCAAAGTTCAACCTAAAAAGGTCAACCCGAACCTAACCTGATTGGGTTCAGGTTGACCTGAGAATTTTTTCCCCCTTTTCTTTATATTTGACCTATAAATTTAGGCATGTTGAGAGGTAGAGCAGTGGTTCAAGGCAGGTCTGACGGTTCACAAGGGAGAAGTTTATGGATTCATAGATATGAGGAGATTAGATTCTGTGGCATGAGAAAAAAGCTATAGGGGAGATACGCTGCATAAATCAGAGGCCCTTAGAATTTGGAGAAAAACCCGCGTCTGGATCAACACCTTCGACTTAGTAGAGGACGTTGCTCGTGTTGCCGCCCCCGCCGCACGCTTGCTCCATGGTCCCCAGGCGAAGACGAATTTCCCCTTACCCTTAGGCGGCAATGTTTTCGTCCATTACAACCCTCAAAACCCTTATCAAGCACAAATCAACAATAATCATGACGGTGGTGGGTGGTGGTCGACGGCTCGATCAGTAGCTCTCGGGTTGAGTGAGAATAGTGGAGTTGTGGAGGAGACGCTTGGGCATTGAAGATTTAGGGTTTGAGGTTCAGCGAACATTGATACTAATCTATTTATAGTATATATCCATATTATTTGAATGGGTCAAGTTTAATTGGGTTGAGTCCAAGTTAATTTTGGGTGACTTGATTTTTTTCTTTCGGGTTCGTGGGTCAATCCGAAACTCAATCCGACCTGAGTTTAATTTTCAAGTTGAATTTCGGGTCTAACCAGATTTGATTAGGCCAAACCTGAAAATTTCAAACCCAAACCTGATTTTTTTTGGGTGGATCATGATCAAGTTGGCAGGTTAGATCAAGAATTGACACCCCTAGGTCAAATTCCACTTAAATTTTCTATTAGATATTAAAAAATATATAAAAAATCTAATTTTTGTTGTTATTGGATCCCATTAAAAAATATAAAAATCTTTATGTAGCGGGATCTAAATATCAAACCTCATTATTATCTGTTATATATATGGTATATATATACTATATATATGCATGTAATTGAGTCAACAAAGTATAAAACAAGACTAGTGATGAATTTAAAACAAAATTCATAATGTCAGAGCAACTCTTATTTAAATATCTTTTATACTCTCAATGGTCCATGAATTAAATCATGCTAAAATTTACTTCCTAATATGATGGCAAGCATAATTAATATAAATGACAAGATTCCTTCTAGACTGCCTCTCTACATTCTTACTTGTGGGTCCCTCTATTGAATAATGTTCTTTAATGTTTGTGTTCTTTTATAAAACTTAAAATAAAATTGGATATTGAAAAGAAACAGAAAAGAGATTATCTTATAATCTAATAACTCTTAACATCACAATATTAAATTGAATTATTGAACAATGAATTTTTTCATTAAATAATGTAACTTTGAGTTTTATATGTATAAATAATCTCCTATAAAATTGAAATCTTAAAAAATACCACAAAAAAATGTTAAAGAAAAAAAGAGATAAGATTGAATTAACCACTACAAAATTCATTCGATTATAATATTAGATTGGGAGAATTTACTTTATCACTAATATCAATGATTAGAGAAATTATAAATCTTATAAATAATTTGAGCAACAATTGAAAGATATATACAAACATTCAAAATTTATAGTTAAAATATTATATAATAATAAAAAAAAGAATAAAGAAATCTAATAAATCTATCCAACTATTGTAATATGGAAATAATTAGAGGAGTTTTCATAATCAACAGTCAAAGTGCTTACTAATAAAAATAGCAAAAATTTAAGAAAATTAAAAGGACTAATATAAAAATAGATGAAATTAAATCCTTGAATAACACTAGATATTTCAAAAAGAAGAAGTAATCCATAAATGAATTAGGTGAGAGAGAGGATTCTTTCACTTTTGTAGATATTACACGACATTAATACAATAGGAATTAAAAAATTGATGATTGACTAAGAAGGGCAAAATGGTGAGTAATTAAATTTGCTCTGGATTTATCATTAGCCATAAAAGAAACTCACCACTTCCTTTTATTTTACTATATATATATATAGTAGGTATATATATCTACTATATATATGCGTGTAATTAAGTAAACATTGAATTAAAAAAGAAATACGCTCCTCACTTTTAGTTTTCTACATATTTTTTTCCCATACAAATTCTATATAAACAGTAAAAAGGAAAAAAAAATGAAAAAGAAGAAAGTATGGACCCACTACACGATTTTTTTGGCTCTACCACTAGTTCGAACTGACACTACTGAAATTTTGGATTCGAAACCTTGTGTTCTATACCTTTCTCCTTTGGATAGTGTGTGTGATATTTTAATTGATATTTATAGGGTGTTCCGAATTAATTGTGTGTATGCATATATATATATATATATATATAAACTATTTAATTTATTTGGTTGACGTATTTAGATTTCTCTTGATTCAACTAAACACGAAAGTTTTGATTGCAAAGTAAATCCTACGAAGTCCAAGAACGGGCTCAGATGTACTTTTGGGCTTCTGCATAAAAGCAAAATTCATCAAACGGTTTCCTGCAACGCATTTGCAGTCCACAATCTATCTAGACGAAATGTTGGTGGCGAAAAAAAAAAAAGTATACTTTTGAATTTTGAAATTTACTTTATTTATGTCACTAAAGTTTAATTCAACAGAAGAACACTAGAAATGAGTAATACTTTACATAGCAAACTGTATTATTTAGTGATACATACAATGTTCAGACGAAAAATTCTTACGTAAATATAAAAGTTTTCATCATATATACACCAAACTAGTCTAAAACTTCGTGCTATGCACGAACATTATAAAAATAATAGTCATTGAAGTTAAATAACATATATAAATTGAAAAAATGAACGTGTCTTCCATTGTTCAGTACATATACTGATTTATAATTATCCATACAATGAAATTGCATTGTTTGGAGTTATTCTATGTCTTTCTCGCCTAAAAAATAAGTATTATTTGTACTAAAAAAATTTAAATCTTTTAATCATTTTAATTTTAATATATAAAAAGTATACAAAATCCTTGTACAATAGCAATATTCCGTTATATCTAAAAATTCTTACATCATGTAGATTTTGATTTTAAAATATAGAATTTGCTTATAAATGCTTACTTGTTAGGGTTGTCTTCAACAACATAGTATCCTATTGAAATATTTGCATTAAAATATTTTAAAATTTTAAAAAACAAATATTTATTTTTAGCACTTGCAGAGTTTATACAATTCTCATTTTTGCTTCTCTTTTTTTCTTCTTTCCATTTTTTTTTCTGGGGAGGGGGGGGGGGGAGGAGGGGGAAGGGAAGAAAAAGGAAAGAAAAGGTCAGATACTAAAAGAATTTTTAATCCAATTTTTAGTAGTGTCTAATTTTCCATAGAAAAAACGTAACTACCTAAATTTAAAATACTTCCAACTTTTTTTTTTTTTTTTGATCTTAGCCACCCAGTTCTGATCTATTGGCCGACTAATCCAAATTGGATACTGTAGAGGTTCATTATGGAGGCGACCCTCCCAACCCAACTGCAAAGGGATCTAGAACCTCATCCCGCTAGACCAACTGATAATCGATCACATTCCCTATTTTTACCTATGTTATTTTTTCATTGTAATCTAAAACATCACTTTTAAAATGCACCCACAGTTTAAAATGCGTAAGCTAGAAAATATTTTACTTGAATAAAATGACTTAACTTTTATGAGGCATATGCTTAAAAGAAAAGAAGAAAAGCATATGACGAAAGAAAAATGCAACATCTATTATCAAGCATTCAAGTAAATCTAAATTGAAATAATAAAAGAAAATACATTGAATGTACTCTCGAGGAATTAATGCATGTATGTACCATTGACATAAGTCATTTCAAAATGGAGACACAACTAATAAATAGGCATATACTCACACGTGTAAATGGAATACAAAATATTAGAATATTAGTGTCCAACAAAGCACCTAAATTTAGTAAAAACTAAACAAAATAAAAAGGATAACAAAAAATCAAACAAACAAATAAAGAATTTTAAAAATAAAGCTTCAAAGGAAAAAAAAAAAAGAAAATTATGGATGCTCACACCAAATTTCGAGTTTTTAAACACAAATTACAAGACAGGAAAAATATATGACAAATATTTGAATTTAAGGAAAAAATATAATTTAGTGAAAAATAATCTCTTAGAAGACTAATCTCCTGATTCTTCTCTCCGGATGGGTTTCAACCTTGAATAATGCGATTCGTAGGCTTATTAGCTTGATTACGAATCAAACTCCATGAATTTGGGTGAACGCTACGAAAAACTTTGTGAACAACGTGAATTTGATTTAAACTTGATTTGGGGAAGAACGCCGATATTTGTTGGTTTGACACCTTAACTGCAGATCAAATACCTAATTTAGATGACTTTTGCGAAGAACGCATTAACCTTCGCTTTGATCATCGTGATGTTGACTTGGTAGAAACGCCAACACGCGAGTCTAACACTTCGATCGATCGCTGATTGAATATCTTGATTTGATGATTTTCGTGAATACCAGGAATTTTGCCTAGATCTTTGCATATTTTCTTGAGCTTGACTCGAGGAAAATTCGAAAGTTCCTTCAACTTCTTTGGCCTACACAACTTGATTTGATTGGCCAAAAAACTCCATATCGACACATGGCGGTTTCTCATTTGTCAATAAAATAAATATTAAAATATTAACAAAATTAACTATATAATATTAGAATTAAATTTAGGAAATTTCGAAATATAAATAGAAATTTTAAATAATATTTAATATTTTTTACACTTGTCAATTTTTAGTTGGACAAAATTTAACCGCCAACAACGGATGTTATAAAATAAAAAAAAAAAGAAAAAGAAGAAAACACATATCAAAACATGATCATCAAAACTAAATACCCAAACTAAAGCTTGTTGAATAAAAATAAAAAATAAAAAATGAAAGAGATCAAATAAAGTGTTATTTGAATAATGAATATCAAGTGACGAACATAAAAGATGTAAATATTTGAAGGAAAGTTACAGTCAACTGTTAAAATTTACCTTTTTTGTAAGAGAAAAAAATGTGACTATAGGAATCCGTCAAATTTGTTAATGTTAGTACAAAAACACAAAAACAAATTCTAAAAGATATAAAAATTAAACAAGTGAATAAAGAACTCAAGGAAAACATTAATTTCAAAGAAAAAACGCAAGAATATAAAGAACATTAAAATATATATCTATAAAAGCATAATCATAAAAATCAAACACTAACATCAAGCACTAAATAAATCAAAAATCAAAAAATAAAATAAAAGAATCAAACAAAATATTATTTAAAAAATGAATATTAACTGAAAAAATATAAAGTTGTCTAAATGTATGGATAAAAATAAAAACTAAGTGACAAAACATCAAATTAGAAAACACAAAAATAAAAAAAAATAGCAATTAGAGCACAACAACTTCCCTCAATTAATTGGAAAGCACAAAAATAAAAAAAAGAAAAGAAAAGAAATAAAAAAAGTCTAACAAACGAATAAAGAACTTAAAAAATAAGTGAGATCAAATAGAAACACATAAATATGTGAAAATTATATCTATCAAAATATGATTAAAGAAACTAAATAATGACAAATAGATAAAAAATAATAATCATGAAAGTAAGTAAAATATAAATCGAAATATACAATACGCTTAAAAAAAACAAAAGAGCTATGAATTTTATGTTTGAAAAAGACATGGTCTCCTGCTTCATTTCTATTCTTCTCTAGCAATGGTGATTATGGAGTGAGCGTTTTGCCTGGTGGGGGGCGGGGTGTAATACCCCACATTTGTGTTATAATTGGAGAAATATTGGTAAAGGGTAATTGTGTTACATATTGAAAGTTTGGGGGCCTAATTGGAAGAATTAGAACTTGTAGGACTTGATTTGTATACTTTTGGACTGAATTGAAAAGGATCGAAACTTTGAGGACTAAAGTGTAAGGCGGTTATAAATTGAGGGATCATGTTGCAAATTCTGAAAATTGGTCTTTATCTTCTTCCTTAGGCTGAAAAACGTACACACCTATACATACACTTATACATATATACATTTTCTTCTCCTAAACTTCCCAAGCCCATATCTTGCTCGTTTCTTCACCAAATCGCGCAAATTATATATGAAAATCGATCACCGCGACGAGAGGAACGCGATGGTGGTGGTGTTGTTGGGTTTTTCCGATCGGAAAATTAACAGCGACGGCAGAGGCGCGGCAGTGACGGCGGGTTGATGGAAACCGGCGACTTTTCCGGCGAAACTCGACCGGGCTTGGAACGCCTTGACACGAGGAACATGATGGTGGCCTCAATTTCGGGATTTGACGGTCGATGGCGGAGTAATTCATTGATAAACGTGAAAAGGGTAAGTTAGGGCTCGATTTTTATTTTTGTCTAATTAAACCCAAACGGCTTGGAGTTGTATAAAATTGATAGAGGGCTTTGATAGATTGGGACGAGGTGAATGTCCACTTGAAACAGGTTTTGATTCCGGCGATGGTACGTAGGTGGCTCCGGTGGCGGCGGCCGGCGGCTCCGACGGCGGTTTGCGGGCAGAATGCCCCACTCGACGGGTTAAGCTCAAATTGTGAGGTATTGGACTGGTTGAGCACTTGGTTAAGTGGTAATTGATCATTGACTCATTATTTGATATTTAGTTAAACTTGAATTGGCCAAAATACGAGGTGAAGGTGGGAAAAATGCATATAAAAGTATGTGTGAGGTGAAACTTTAGTGTAGTGAGCAATAATGTGGAAGATTTGAGCTTAATAATCTATTAAGTGGCACATTTATCGGGTAGATTGTGGAAATTGTGCATGATAATTTTGATAGTAGTATTAGATATATACATGATATGGACTTGATTGGGCCTAATGCTTTGTAAATGTTTGATCAACTTGATACGAGTTGAGGTAGATTAGAATTATGGATTACGAGAGACCTAAGTTCTTTTGGGTGTATATGTATACGTATACAAAGTTTGGAAAATGGACTTCGATTGATTTGATTGTCTTGATCTAATAGGTGGGGGTGTACTAAAGGACATTGAGTAATATTAGCGGACTTACGAAGATATCCACGCTTAAAAGGTGAGGGTTCTACCTTTTCTTGTTGGAAAGTATAGCCACCTTATTTCTATCGAACTATGAGCTCGAATATGTCTTATTGTTTCGAATTGTTTGGGCTCGCAGCCTGTTGTAATCGTATTGTATTCCTGATCGATCTCTTGAACCGATGCTCTTGTGAGGGTTCTACCTTTTCTTGTTGGAAAGTATAGCCACCTTATTTCTATCGTACTTCGTGGACTATGAGCTCGAATATGCCTTACTATTTCGAATAGTTTAGGCTTGCAACCTGTTATAATCGTATTGAACTCCTGATCGATCTCTTGAACCGATGCTCTTGTGAGGGTTCTTCCTTTTCTTGTTGGAAAGTATAGCCTCCGTATTTCTATTGCACTTACTTGACTATGAGCCCGAATATGCCTTATTGTTTCAAATTGTTTAGGCTCGTTGCCTGTTATAACCATATTGTATTCCTGATCGATCTCTTGAACCGATGCTCTTGTGAGGGTTCTACCTTTTCTTGTTGGAAAGTATAGCCACCTTATTTCTATCGAACTATGAGCTCGAATATGTCTTATTGTTTCGAATTGTTTGGGCTCGCAGCCTGTTGTAATCGTATTGTATTCCTGATCGATCTCTTGAACCGATGCTCTTGTGAGGGTTCTCCCTTTTCTTGTTGGGGCGTGTAGCCGCCATATTTCTATCGTACTTCTTGGACTATGAGCTCGAATATGTCTTATTGTTTCGAATTGTTTGGGCTTGCAGCCTGCTGTAATCGTATTGTATTCCTGATCGATCTCTTGAACCAATGCTCTTGTATTGGACTGTTTTCGGCTTGTCGCCCATTTTCGTATTGTGATTGAATCTTGTTATTGTCTAGCTTGTATTCTCCTGATCGTCGCCTTGTCTGGTGTACCGTTTGGGGCTTGCCGCTCGTTATATGCTATCCTAGACTTTTGATTAGTCCTTTATTCTCTTGTTTCGCAATTCTTTCGTATCTTGTATTGCCTGGGCTTGCAGCCTATTTGAGCCGTTATAGACTTTAACTGTTTCCTGATATCGATTGCTTGTTATTATTGTTTGTTACCAGTGCTACTGTACTGTATTGATGAGGACTTGTTGTCCCTCTTGTATTGTGATTGTTGGTTATTGTATTGCACTGCACTGTTTTGGAACCCTTCTGCCTGATTATCGGACTGGGGATCGTACTGTTATGGCGACTATGGGAGTGCCCATAGTTCGCGTTTGTTTCATGGGAAGCTCTCATGGAACGATCGGGTGGGGAAGTCCCCCGATCAACTGTTTACTGCCTGTACTGTCTGGAGTGGCCACCCAGAATATTGGGAGGGATAAGGAAGGGTCTTAATTGTTTCTTGCTTGTGGAGTGATAAGGTGGTGAGACTCACCTTTATCGATTGTTTGAAATTGTTTCTGAATTGCTATTGCTTGTTCTGACCTTTGGCTATTTATTGGATTCACCCCTTGAATTATTTCGATAACCAAGTGTTATCATGGTCCTTGTATTCACTTGACGTGTTGTACCCTTGAGCTCAGCTATCGCCCGTTACTGTACACCAATTAATCGAACCCTGCTCTTCATCTCTGCTTGTATTGATTGACTGAACTTTCGCCATTATCAAGACCGTTCCTGAATTGCTATCATTTGATTGTTGTATTGTTATATGTTCCGATCATTCCTTGAAGTATTTGACATTCGAGCCTTTGATTTGTTGTATCCTTGTACGTTGTTGTGGTCTTATTTGCTGTAGCTCTTCATTATCTTGCATATATCGTATACCCTCACTGAGTCGCTTGGACTCATTATCGTTTATTTGATGATTATTGTTCTCAGAGTTAGTGAGAGAGAAGTGGGCTGAGATTGAAGGTTATCGCTGCGCAAAGACAAGTACAAAATGGCTCCTATTTGTATTTTATTCATACCAAATGATTAGCACATGTATTCGGGTCCTACGGGAGCTAATGGTTGTATTTCGGATAGTTGACTATGTATTATATGGCCTGTGGCCTCATCTTGAGCATGTACGTGGAAACGTACTCAGTTGTATCATTAAAACAAATGTGGAATTTAGGTATACATGGTTATTTTGAAACATTAATTGTTGATTTTAGATCCAGGTCTGCCTGCTCGAATAGCGAACCGGCTCGCGGAGAAAGGCTGCTCCGGGCCGGGGCGCTACACGGGGGGGCTATAAATTGTGTTGGAGAATTATTATTAGTACTCCAAAAAATATTATTAGCACTCTATTTTATTCTTTGATTGAAAAATTGGCTAAACTATCTGATGTGTCCTATTAAAAAGTTGGTTAAAATTGCCTTACACCATTCCTATGTATACAATTTTAAATTTTTTCTACATTTAACATTTTAAATTCAACTTTAAATCCTTTTATTAGCTACAAAAATAATTTTAATCTTAATATTGAAAAATAATTGATAGCTTAAGTAAATAAAAATAAAAACTCAGTTAATAAGTTATTGTAATAATACCTAAAAATTAAACATGGAAAAACTATTCTAATTCTTTTAACTTGATAAATTTATTGACTATAAATTCTAAGTGAATTTTGAATATTTTGAATAAAAATGGATAAATATTTTTTAACCATAATTTAAATATATTTTCTATCAAATTAAATTGTAATATATTTAATTAAATGTAAATTCTTTGAAAAAATGAGTATATACATTCAATTTATTTTACAAAAAAAAAAACAACACAAATTGAAGTAATTAATGAAAATATAATTATTCACATATTTTTAAAAGAGTCTAAGGTTTACTTTAGATTGAAAAGTAAATAACTTGATTTCTAGTTAAAACATATTTAAAATTAAATTTAGATTATAAATTGGTATAAATACTTTGTGAACTATATATATAGACAAACATTTTTATAAATTTAAGGGTACTTTTGTCTAAATACATAATTGGAAGGAGGAAGAGGGTTTGGGTGTTACATTTATTAGTTTATAAAGGTAAACAATATATAACTTATAATTAAGGGAGTATAGTGTATTCAATCCTATTTTAAAATGAACGGACATTTTTGTCAATTTTTCAATATAGAAGTGGCAGTGGAATGCTAATAACAATTAGGGATGGCAATGGGTCGGGGACCCGCTCGGAACGGGTTTGGACCATAAAAATCGGGTTCGGGGCTGGTTGCGGGTATAAAATTCTAGACCCGCACGGGTTTGGGTCGGATCGGGTCTCGAGTCCACTTGAACCCGACCCGTATATATATTTAATATGTATAATATAAAACATATAAATAAATACAATTAAAAAAAATCTTAAAATTAAATTTGAAGTTGATTATTATTATTTCATTTGAATATATTTTATTAGATTTTATGTACAATTTGAATGTTTTCTTTTATTAAGTTTCTTGTACAATTTAAAAATTATTGTCTCAAAAAAAGTTGTTAAAAAATGAAAAAGTTTAATTATTGGGGAGGGTTCGCGGGTCGGGTTGGGACGGGTTCAACGAGTCAAACCTGCTGGGTTCGGGTCTTACACAAGTTGGGTCGGGTCGGGTCTGGGACAAGTCCCAGGTCCAGAAAATTCTGGCGGGTCGGGTCTCGGGTCTGACCAAACCCATATCAGACCCGGCCCGTTGCCATCCTTTAACCATTCCCATTGTATTGTTGAGGTTTAGAAAAAATGAAATAAAATTAAAATAATAGATAAATAAGGAAGCAACGTACTAGGAGGAAAGTGGTTGGGTTTACTAAGATAATTACGGGCTAAGTCCAAATCTGAAAACTCATGATTTGCTTCAATTAAGGGAAAGATTTAAAAAGAAATAGGAATATTAAAGTGTCTCATTAATCTCATCCAATGACCAACAACCATTGAGGATATTTAAGTTTAATGAAAAAATTCAAAATTTTGAGAAAAATTTCATTTGAGTCAAAATTGTGTAATTGCGGTCAAACACCGCTATCAAATATAGAATAGTATAGATTAGGATTGTAATAGAGCATATTTCAATTTGAATTCGATTTGAGTTGGATCCAAATTTAACCATTTTCAATCGAATAACTATTCAATTTTAAGTATTAATAAATTGAAATAAGTGGAAGAAATATATAATTAGGCAATTTGATTTGTTGAAAATTCGAATATGAATCTTTCTAATAATTTTTTTTAAAAAAAAAATTATAATCTTATATTTACAATAACACTAAATACTCTTAAAATGAATTGCAATATATGTGACTTTATATTTAGTAATATAGTCGTTAATATTTCTTGAAAAAAATTGGCATCTTTTTTTTTACATATGCTTTTTTGAAAAATTCAAATATATATTTTGAATGTATATAAGGAAAGATATAATGCATAATATTTAAAGTAGTACTATTTTGAGGATATCTCTTTGTTTTACATTTTTTTTAGCTTTTCGATTATTATTTATAGTTAATCAAAACAATTCTTTAAATTATTAGGTTTTCGAATCTTTTCCGAATTCCGATTTGGTATTGGCTCACTTATATCCTATAGGACTTCATGTCTAATTCAGTTGATAGGTTAGCTTATCATACTCTGGGTTCGAATTTTTCGTATTCGCTCTAAATTTGATCTATTGACAATTCTACATCAATCTTCAATATTAAAAATACAAAATATAACATAATTTAAATCATTCAATTCATATTTGAAACCGTACGTGATTATATAAGAATTTTGCTACAAACGTAGCTTCAGGGGGTTTTTTCTTCGTATCAATATTCACATATAATGATAATATTAAATGCTGAATATGATAAATGTGAATTAGTTATGGTGCCTCCATAACAAGTATAGCCTGGCCAATTTAGTGATCCCATTTGAAAGTATACCCAGCTAGATCCTAGAGTGGAATATAGAAATATGCACAAATAATTAATAGTTTTTTTTTTGGGACAATTGAAATAATTAAAGTTATCCTCATCAAATATGAACTAATTTTAATTATTTAATTATAGTTAGCTCTTAGGCACACGTGAGATGTTAGAGATGATTGAGTCGTCCACGATTCATTCCCCAATCATAGAGAACAGCAATCTTAACTGTTCAAGACTGTTAGCTGACTGTATAATTCGTGACTTCCACGTCGGCGCCACCTTCACAGCAAAATTTGCTTTTTTTATTTTTTATTTTTTATGTCTGTGTTAAATTAGATTACAAGCCAAGTGGCTATTTATTATAAACATTGACTTCTAATCTATGGTGGAGTTTTGAATCTAGCATCATTACGGTGTCGGATTCGAATTTTCTTGTTCTCTTCTTTTTTTTTTTTTTTTTTTTCTGGATGAGTGTGTGTGTATGTGTGTGGTGTCACGAGTGAATAGTATCAATAAAAGATATTTCTAACAAATAAATTTTGAGTTTTTTAATTGTGGAGTTTAATATTCGAGCTAATTACACCTACACCATCGAAATATAGTATAATTATAAGTTAGTCCCTCTTTATTTTAACAGTTGCAAATGTTAATTCGAAATTTAGGACATTCTTGTAAATATAATAAAATTGTTGAAAAGATGACTTTTCTTTAACCATAATAGTAGTTAAACCGATCATCAAAAGATTTGTCTCGTCTAGTCTAACGAAATTTCTCAAATCAAAGTTGTTATTCCACTAAATTTCGCAACATAATTTTACTTTATACCACCATAATCATTACTAGGCGTCGTCACCAATTATAATTCGATACCGCCACTGCCTTTGTTTTTCAAAAGAAAAAAATAATTTTATATTTGACTTTTATACCTCGGGTTGTTAAGATCATGCGAATTTCATTCCACTGAAAATAATAAAAATACAACTATCGATTATGTTTTGACCTTCAAACAAGATTAGTTTTATTATGTTAATATATATCTCAAGAGGTATTCGTAATTCTTAAATTAGTTGAGCCCTGTAAAAATTTATATCCATTAAAATGCATAAAGTTACATCAAGATGTGGGAAAACTGCATTTTTCGGGCGGTAGACTTTTTTCAAATTGGGTCTAATATTACACTCTTCTCATATTGGATCCCGTAATGTACGAAATTTCTCATTTTTGATCTCATAAACATATTTCATGAAATAATTAGCAACTGCAACACCTGAAGGACGCCTGGCAGCTAGTGAATGTACGAGCAAACTTTCACTGCAATAAATTTTAGTTTTAACATTGTATATAGATAAAATTATTGATTTCATTGCCAACTTTTATATGATTAACAACAGATACTATTGTCTCAAAAATGATATATTTTTTGTTGGTAAAGATAATATTTCGTTGCTAAACATTATATTATAAAGTTAGCATTTTATGGGGTTTACAATGATACATTTTGTTGCAAAATGCATGATCTTTAACAACAAAATATTTCGTGCCTCAAAATATTTTTGACAACAAAAATGTTTGCTCTCAAATACCTCTTTTCGCGATGAAAATACTTGTGCCTAAAAATATATTTTCATTACAAATATTTTTCATTCCTAAAAGCATATTCCAAAAATCAATCATGATTCAACCCTCAATTAAACTTGCCCATTTGCTCGTCGTGCGACTCAAACCCTCAACGCCGCCATTTATGCTTGTCGTGATTTGAACCACAGTTTGAGCCACCGCAAGGGAACAAACGCACATGGAACAATATGCACTAGCCTGGAATTGAACCCAAGTGTCACATGAGGCATGAAAGTATGCTTGCCGCTAGACTATGTTGATAATTTATTTATGTATAACTATGTTTTTACAATTATTAAATTTATTTAAGACTATAAATTTATTATTTTTAATATTATGTAGTCATTAGTATTTGACAACTCGATTTAACAAATAGTTAAGTTTAGGTTAAATTATCAATTTATTAAAAGTTCAACATTATTATTTGAAGTTAAAAATACAAACAAAAAAAAAGTACATATCCTCTATTAAAAAAAGGAGGAATTGATAGATATTTTTTTCATTGTTAAATTAATTTAAAAGTCTATTAATTAAAAATTCATTTCATTCGCTTTTTAAATACAAAAAAAAAAAAGTTATAAGATTTTAAGTATTCTCCTAAATAGTTTAACAATTTACAACAAAATATTTGGTGTCTAAAAGCATTAAATTATTCGCAACGAAAACTTTTGCAATAAAAGTGTTTAATTATCTATAATGAAACTTTTCATACTAAAAGCACTCACCAATTTGCAAGAAAATATTTCATGCACAAATGTACTAAATATTTTAGCACGAAATACTTTGTCCACTAAAGTTCACAATTATTTCCCAACAAAAAATTTAGTTCTAAATTTATCAATATATTTACGATCCTATATTTCATTACCTAATAAAGTGCGGTACAACTGCCATGAATTTTTTCGTTGTAAAAATTTTAATATATTGGCACGATACTATTTCATCACTAATTACTTAAAATTATTATCAACAATTACTTTTGTAACCTAAATATATATATAATCTATAATTATATTTTGTTGCAAAAACAACAATATTAGCTACATCTTCATGTTGTTCCTAAAAACAATTATTCGTTTGCAACAAAATATTTTATTGTGATAGGGAAATCATATTTTTTCTAACAATAAAAGTTTTTGTTCTAAAAGAATCATTAATAAACAACAAATATCATTTTTTTTGGCCAAAGCTTAACTAATTACAACGAAAAAAATAAAGTAGCAAAAGAAATCATTGCAAATTGTATAATTTGTTTTAGTGTTTAATTTTAACACGAGTTTAGAGATGGAAAAAGATTTGTCTCGGATTTTCATAAATAGAGATGGATTTAGTGAAAATCTATCTATTCTGAAAAGTAAAAATGGATTTTTTTATATATTTAAATGGGCAAATTCTAGGTACATTCTCTAAGGTTTGCTGAAATTATAGAAAAAAAATCCTCAAGTATGGGAAGTAACTAAAAGGACTCTCAACGTTTGCTAAAATTACAAAAAACCCTTTCGTTCGGTTTCCATTCAAAAAATTATGTCTTTTTCCCAAAAAAAACCTTCTTTTAGTAGTTTGACTAATTTTTGGACAAAAGAGTGAATTATGAACATATGCTCTAAAGTTTCCCAAAATTACCAACAAAAAAAAAAACTCGTCAAATATTAGAATTTACAACAACACCCCCTAGGATTTGCCCTTCTAACAAAAACAATTAGGGTTTCTCGACTGAGATGGGCAAAAAAAAGTTGGGTTTGTTTTTCCTGAAGGCTTTTATGATGCATGTAACTGTCGAGATCTGGAAAAAAGGTGGCAAGTCGAGACCGATAGTATCACTATAAGCAAATCGACGATCGAATGAGGGAGAACCTCTTTGACCACTGACAAGGAGACATGGAACGTGATTGACTCTAACATATTCAAGACTCTTGAAGCAAGGCGGTTCCAATGATGTTGATGTTGTCAGCTTCCGGTAAAATTTGCTGGAAATACGAGAATTGAGGCACATTGACCAGTAGTCAAATGAGGTCAAATGGCATTGGTCAGGCCACCGCCGTGGAGCTCATAGCAAGGTAATTTGGAAAGTATGTGTTTTCTGAATTCTCAACATGGGAAGGCAACTGCCGCCAATATTATGGGTGTGGTTGTAAATTTCAATAATTGAGACGGTTTTGTATAATTTTAGAAAACCTCAGTAAAGGTGGTTGTAAATCAAATGTTAAGGATAATATTGAAATTTCTCAGAAAATCAAATGTTAAGGATAATATTGGAATTTTTTGGGCTCCATTAACTTTTACATAATTTATCTAACCTTGAGGCTGGTTTTAGTAATTTCCCATCCCTGAGGGTTTTTTTTTTTTTTTTTAGTATAATTTCAACAAACCTTGGGGGAGTTGACTATAATTCACCTTCTTTTATTAGAGTTAAAAATCCCCAAACTAATAAGAATATCATTTACATTTTGTATAATTACACCAAATTTCAAGGGAGGTTTTTGTAAATGAAACTTTAAGGACAATATCGGCATTTCACATGCTCCGTTAACTTTTAAATTATTTTGCAAATTTCGAGGGTGATTTTAGTAACTTTCCATACTTGGGGGGTTTATGTAATTTCGACAAACTCGAGGGAGGAAACTGTAATTTGCCCTATTTAAATTTGTCTCTAAAAGAGTGTTGATACATAATCTAACGGTCATATGCAACTTATACGCATTTTTTGTTAAATATTTGACAGAAAAGTATTTATGATTCCAAAAATGAGAAATATTTGTACATTATGAGATTCAATATGAGAAGATCGTAATGTTTTGAACTCAATTTTTTTATTGTTACTTACAATTTTTTTTTATTTAAAAAAAAAACTATTGTATGAAACGAAAATTACAAATTTCGCTCAAAACGCCTATTTATGATAGCATTTCCATGTACATACACATATTAGTATTACAATAATCCATTTGATTTCCATTTATTGTATTTAATAGCCATGGTTTCTTACATTAACTCAAAATGGCTTTGGTAATAATTTACCAAGTCCAGTGTAGGATGCTAATACAAGTAAGAGATGTGTTTTGTTTGCTAGTTACACCAAATTCCTTGTTTTTATAACAAGCTGCATACATGGATCGACAATTCGGCTGCATAGAATTACAAACGCTTGATTCATAATGTATTTATTTATGACAAGTTACAAAAATAAATAATATGAATCGAGCTAATTAAATAATAAATTAAAATGTTTGACTCTTGGTATAAAATGTGTTTGATCTCAAGATATCTTAAGTTTAGTAATTATTTGGCTAGTCTTTATTTATTTATATATTTATTTTATAACTAATAATGTTGTAGGGAGTGCGGGTCCATTCTATTGAGATTATAATAAGCGCCTCAGTTCAAATTTGTCAATTTTCATGCCGCAGGCGAGGATGTCGACAAGCACGCGTCGTCGTATTGGTGATTTATTAATTAATATTGTCAAACCCCACTTGGATTATGGAACCGCTTCCAAATTTATTTTCGTATTTTTTTATTTTCTTTTTTTTTTTGCAATTTTTTTTCACTAATATGTATTAGTCGGTGGGGCACACTAGATGTATGTAAAAAATAAAATATAATTTAATTACATATCTAGATTATAAATATAAAATTAAAATATTTATTAAATTTTATATATTATTATATATTTTTTAATTATTTATAATGTATGTATTTTATTAAATTTGTTATAAAATCATAATTTAAAATAAAGATAGAATTATAAGATTAACAAATAAATATGAAATAAAAAATTTAAAAATAAAAAAGATAAAAGAGATATGAAAAATATATCTATAATATTAATAAAAAATTTATGGGGTCTAATAACTACCAAAAGGAACTGAAGAGAACAAGATGGTTATTAGACTTCCTAATTTTTTTTATTAATAGTACAGATTAGCCGACTGCAGAAAAGACACTGAATTTCAGGGAATTTATTCGAATATATTCCTGTCTTTCACCTAAATCCTTTGAATTGTAGGGATATATTTTATTTTTTATTAATTTTTGTTTCATATGAGACGGCAAAAACAAAAGTTGAAGAAGCAATTATAGTAGTATCTTGGAGCCTGTTACACCAAACTCCTCGTTTGAATTCGAACCGACACAAAAACTTCATATAATTTTAATTAATGTTGAAGATAATTAATCATAATGCATACTTTTAATCGGACCACTTCATATAGTTTTAATTAATGACATTGAAGATAACTTATGATAATGCATACTTTTAATCGGATCAATTTGACGATGAGATAGCTTAGCTGGCAAAGTCGAGACCTCAAAATTATGTTTTGAGTTTAATTTTCCACCGAAATGTGTGGGTTTACATTCTATTTTGATAGTAGTTTCCTTATTTCTTAGGATGAAACAAGTTCATTTATACTTTGAATTATGATGTATTATATGAGTTATTGATATAATTGAGTGAAAATGTACTCTATAAAAAAATATGGGATCAATTTATTTGGTTGAACTCGCAGATGTTTTTGGTAAATTTGGGTAATCTGATCAGAAAAATTTTGATAATCTGATCAGATTTTGATCACGTATGAAGGAAACCTTAGACGCAATGCAAATGTTTTAAATGTGTGAGCACGAGTAAAGACTAAAGACTAAAGTTTTCCAATTAATGGTTTAAAATTATTTTCAATTTATCGTCATGTTTAGAGAATTCGAAGTCAATCTGGAGAGAGAGGGGAAAATCCTTATTCGAACTTGGTTTGGTCGAAATAGATAAATTATTTGGCAAGTGTATTGAACTTGTTAAGTGATATTTTGATCACTCGCTCTAAATTATTTATCAATCATAGAATAAGCGCAAATCACTCATTATGTGATTAACTTTGATTTAATCAAGTTAGATCTAGACTAGAATTCCTCGAGGAGAGGGAGAGAGAGAATTCCATAAAAATCCTTACAAAATTGTGGGGAGAGCGAGCGAGCACATTCCATAAAAATGATTTCCACTTGCAAAATTGTGGGCAAGAGATTTACCTAAACTAACTTTCCTAAAATTTTCTTTTTAAATACTAGCAACCCCGCACACTTTACGTGTGTGCAAATTATAAAATATATTTTTTAATTTAGTACTTCAAATTTTTTTAGGATGAAAATATAAATATATTATTAAATTTCTTTTATAAGAATACTTTTTTAAGAATTATTTGAAATAATTTATTAAATTATAATAATTTAAAAATAAAATAATTATATGAAATAAAATTACATGATAAAGAATAAATAAAAAAAACCCAAGTAATCGTAATTAAAGAAAGTGGTTTGTGGGTTGAAAACATGAGTTTTTTAAATTGGATGCAATATTACAATATTGATATTTTTATTTACTTATTTATTGCATGTGTTTACTAATTAAAAGGGTAAAATTGACATATCAAAACTTAATATCCGAATTGAATCGATTTCACGTGAATTTTTAATTTTAACCACAATTTTACATATTTCTATTTATTCCACACTAGCAGTGCCGCACATTCTATGCATGTGCAAGATATAAAAGATATATAATTTAATTTAGTGCTTTAATTATTTTAGGATCAAAATATAAATATATTATTAAATTTCTTTTATAAGAATACTTTTTTAAGAACTATTTTGACATAATTTATTAAATAATAATAAGCTAAAAATAAAATAATTATATAAAATAAAAATACATGATAAAGAAATAAACACAAAAAGAAGAAGAAAAAAAAGGTCCGATAATTGTAATTAGAATTTGTGCGTGTGTGTGTGTGTGTGTGTGTGTGAGAGAGAGAGAGAGAGAGAGAGAGAGAACTAAAAATATTATTTTATTGATTTAAAGTAACTTTTTATTAAAAATGGGTTTCAACTTCCAAAATCCAAAATAATGAAAAAAGTGATTTGTGGGTTGAGAAAATGGGTTTTCAAATTGGATTGTGATATTGCAATATTGTTCTCTCTATTTGCTTCTTTGTTGCATGTGTTTACTAATTAAAAAGGTAAAATTGACAAATCAAAATTTGGTATCCGAATTAAACTAATTTCATGTGAATTTTCAATATTAACCACAATTTTACATAGTTTTATTTATTTCACATAGAGTTGAAGGACAACTTTTGTAAAGTTACAAAAAAAAAACTAGGGCAATTCTACCATCAGTCGGCTTTGTAGGTGACTAAGGTTAGTCATGCCTTCAAATAATGCCACGTGTACTAATTTTAATTTTTTAAATAAGTTATCAATTAATTAAATCTCACACTTACCAGCTTCTGCAGGTAAACAAACTATTTTTCTCTCTCTACAAAATCAATTCTAATCAAATTTCCATCTCTAATTCTCATTTAATCTTGAAAAGAATGGTTATTGTTGGATTCTAAAGAGATTGGAGGATCCTTTAATTATTAACCTTACCAAATATAAAAAATCTCCCTTAATTATTAAGAGTTCTTAAGGTAAATAGTTTCTATTGCTATTTAAATGTTATACTTTAATTAAAAGAAATCACATAATATTTTATTTTAGTAACAACAAATATTATTATTATTATTATTTCTTTTAATTATTCTTGTGAATTAATTTAGCTAATCATTCTATTATTATTATTATTATTATTATTATTATTATTATTATTATTATTATTATTATTATTATTTCTTCGACGTTCAATTAGAGTATATATATCTTCTCCAAGATATGATTACAAACATCGACACACTAGTATAAAAATTTTTTTTATTTGAATTCATAGATGTACGAACAAAATAGAAATTTTAGGACAAAAATTAAAAGCAAACAAACTAGTAACATTGACCTATTTTTACATTTATTTTGTTTATTTTCAAATAAGTCAATATAATTATTTTGTTAAAATATTATATATTTCATCGTCAATTATTATACGAAGAACATATAATACAATTACTAAATATTTTATATCAAGAATGTGAGTATTGCTCATCAAATTAAGAATGTGTGACATCTAATCGTTAATATTATTATCACCATATTATTTATTAGAATTCACTTTACATTTGATCACACACATAGTTATAGTCATAATTATTCAAATGAATAAATGGGTGTTATAATTGTTTACCTTCTCTAAGGAGTACATACTTTTCAATATATAATTGTTGTGTTACGTCATTTAGATCTATATTAATTAGACCCATACATAAATACTTGTAAATTATAATTATTTATTCACATATGATTATTAATATTATAATTGGTATTATTTTTACAGTTATCTCACATTAAACTATATATTGCTAATATATAGTTATTATCACTAGTATTATTATTCATTATTATACTCATAATTAGTAAGACCAATAATTGAATTATATATTTGGTTACACTTGCTATGCATAATATATATTTGAATATATCACACCACATTGATATATATTTGGTTAAACAATATTATTATTATTATTATTATTATTATTATTATTATTATTATTATTATTATTATTGGTGTTTGATATTTGTATACCCTCCACTAATAATCAAAACATATTTTTTTAACAACAACTACTTATTGCGCTCTTCTGGATATATTTTATAGATTTGCAGCACTTTTAAAAATACATTACTCAATCTCAATACAGATCAATCATTATATAATAAATTTACAGATAGTATGAATAATTTACTTAATAATAATATTTAAATTTTAAAATTTTAATTTGTTATTTAAAATATAAATATATTCTAGATATATTTTTAAAATAATTTGTCATCAGTGTTATATATTTTTTAAAATGTGTTGAAAAGTTAAATTAAGCATAAGTTTTTATCAACTATTAATACATTATTTGAATTTATAAATTACATATATGTTATAAAAACAATTTTATTGATTTGTATTTAGTGGGACCATATATAGTGTAATAAAATAATTGTAATAAATTAAAACTATAGGATAACCTGTGTAGCAGGTAACCCTTCCACTTTACCTGCACAACAGGTAACAGGTCACATATATATGGACGGCTTAGATTTTATTTACCATATCTAATGGTTAAGATTAGAGCTGACTAATGTTAGTCACCTACGAATCATGACTGATGATAGAATTTCCCAAAAAACTACCATTTTAGAAATAAAAGTGGCTTTCTTTTTATAATAACTAGCAACACCGCACAGTCTATGTGTATGTAAACAATAAAAAATATATATTTCAATTTAGTACTTAAATTTTTTTTAGGATGAAAATATAAATATATTATTAAATTTCTTTTATAAGAATACTTTTTAAGAATTATTTGAAATAATTTATTAAATTATAATAATTTAACAATAAAATTATATGATAAAGAGTATTTAACCAATTAATTGTAATTAGTGAAAGTAGTTTGTGGGTTGAGAATATGAATTTTTAAAATTGGATGTAATATTACATTATTGACATTTTTATTGCTTATTTATTGCATTTATTAACTAATTAAAAGGGTAAAATTGGGACATCAAAATTTAATATCCGAATTGAATTGATTTCAAGTGAATTTTCAATTTTAGCCACAATTTTACATAGCTCTATTTATTTTACATAGAGTTGAAGGACAATTTTTGTAAAATTACAGAAAAAGAAAACTATCATTTTAGAAACAAAAGTAGCTTTTTTTTTATAATAGTATAGATAAAATTGAAAGAAAAATTTTGTAAAATCACATAAATAACCGTCATTTGTGAGACATAAATGACTTTTTTTTTTATAATAGTATAGATATTAATAGGGTTATTGTTAGTAATGATCTCTCAATTTCACTTTAATTTATAAAATTTAAATCATCACGTTTTTAAATCTTTTGTATTATAAAATAGTATTAGAATCACTTTAGCTCAGGAAGTGAAATCACCATGTTTTAAATTTTTGTATTATAAATTTGTATTAAAATGACCACTTTAGTTCACATAGTTTAGATTGTCACGTTTTACTTTGTTGTGGTATATATTAATAATAATATAGTCCCTCAAATAAATTATCCGATCAAATCTACCAAAGCACTTATTTTGACAATTTTCATTAGCCATTTTTTTTTTCTAAAAATTGTTTTAAGCTAAAATTGACAAAAATAATATTCAAATTAATTAATGTTTTTTTTACTTTGCCGGAAGATTTATCAAAAGAACTAAATTGTTACTAATTTGTAACGTACCATATAGCTAAAACTTAACAATTTAAATTTATAAACTAAAATTATTATGAAATTAAACATCAGAGACCATTGATAACATGAACTCAATATAATAACTATTTTCTAAAAAAAAAGAAAAAAAGGATTTTAATATTTTATGAGGACTGACCCATATTGATACCCACTTTCTAACAAACATAAAAAAAAAAAAAAATTTAATTATGTGTTATTAAAAAACAAAAAAGAAAAAGAAGATGTCTTATTTGACTTATACCTACACAAAAAAAAAAGTCAAACTTATGGTAATCCAACAAATGTATTTGTCAAAAAAAAAAAAAAAAAAAAAACCTCAAATGTGGCATTTTGCTTTTTCTTGCTACTAGCATTTACGCAACTCCTCAATTTTCCCATTTATGTCCAAAATTCTTTGTTTCGACTTGCCTTTTTCAATTAGGCCGGTGTTGCGCCATATGTATATAATAAACTAATAATAACAATAATGATAATAATTATGTTAATTTTTGTCATTTAATAAAATGATAGCAACAAATAAAAATAAATAAAAAATGATTACGCCATATGTAAAAACCATCACATGTGGCAAATTCATGGCCATATATGCGTAAAATTTGTTAGGACTTAGAAAGTCAATCAAGTGCATCATGAAGTAACCATCCATCAACTTCTCTTTTATTTTTTTATTTTTGTTTTATTTTTGAGAGAGAGAGAGAGAGAGAGAGAGAGAGAGAGAGAGAGAGAGAGAGAGAGAGAGTTACTTTGTTAGTATATGGTGTTGACTGAATAAGTCATCGACCCATAGTCCAAAAAAAAACGTTATTCATGCTGCAATTAAATAATGAAATAAAGACATATTGCAAGATGGTGATGAAAATTCATATATTTGATGATTCATTAGTTAAAAGCTTATACGACAGATGCCGGTGCATACCATGCCTAAATTTCTCCCCCTTAGCCACGCTTTGCAGGCCAAACAGTGCGACGGCTGTGGTCGGTCACTAAACGACGTATTATTATTATTATTATTATTATTATTATTATTAACCAATCAATTTTGATTCACTAACTTACTAATATAAGGTATTGTCGAGACTCAATATGAACTTAATTCTATCAATTTAATTATTCTATTCATAATTGAAGAATTCAAACCCACATACCACATTAATCACACATGGTAACATTAATCTCATTTATTGTGTATTAGTGTTTTCGTTCGCGTAAATATTACTCCCCTTGTTTCCCTATAAGTAGTAACGTTTCAAGATTTTGAACATAACAAATTAGGTGACATGGGATACTATTTATTTTGATATATGCCCAACTGATATATATATATATATATATATATATATATATATATATATATATATATATATATCATTGGATTGAACATGATGATATCACAATTTTAACTTTTGATATCATTATATATAGTTCCAACGACGGACTAATATACCATTTGAGTTTATATCCAAATAGATAGCATGTCCCATAAGTTAAATAATTAATAAATGCAATTTAGGTTACTTTTGACCAAAATATGCTTTTAATAAATTGCTGGATCCTAGTTGTACTCCGTTAACTCTCTTTCTAATTCAAACAAAAAGGTCCATTGCGAGAAAAATAATAAATGCAATTCTCAAAATTTGGGAGCAATCTCATGTTTTGAAACAAAACCTTTGACCAAAATGTCACTTACAAGGGAACGGGGGAGAATTGTGTTTAATTTTACCACGTTCTGTTTATTTTCCTTTTCTTCTTTTTCATGTCACTGTAAATCAATTATGTCGTTGTCTATTTCATTTATAAATACACATCAAATGCCTAATATTTACACCGACGTGTGTTTTTACATATAATATTTATATACGCGTAAGATGAAAAGTAAACACAAAACAAAGAATAAAACAAATTATCCACACTGTTTCGAAAACTACTAGTAAACATCAAACATGTTTTTAAATAGAAGCCGCTCAGAAAGACTTAATTATTGCAATTTGTGGTGCAGTCAACCAAGAATAGCAAATAAAAGCCGTCCCGGGACAAATCAAAATTTTCTTTTTAGCACAGGGGAATTCTTATCCACATCAAGTTCGATCACATCGAGACTAATTACGTGGCTAGTGTTTTATACTTGCTATGTGATTGGTGTATAGTTTAGGGGGAATGACTAATCACATGACAAGTGTATTAACACTTGCTACATGATTAGTTGAGTGCGACCAAATTGGATTTGGGCAAGAATTTCATATCCAACAACTCAAATTTTATCCTTTTTTAATTAAATGGGAAAAAAAAAAGAAAAACAGAAAACCAAGAGCTAAATATGTATAAGTAGGACAGGCTGCTACAAAATGACCAAAACACATTCAAAAAACCAAACAACTCACTAAACCCACCAAAACCCCTCCCTCTCTCTCTCTCTCTCTCTCATCACTCAAGCCCATAACTTTCGCTGTTGGTTTTATCCTCTGCCACCATGTTCTGAAAAAAAACCAACTCAGACCCAGAAAACAAACCCAGAAAAAGAAACAAAAGAAAAAAATGTATTCTCCTCTGGTTTCCAAAAACCCAACATGCCAATCACAAGATCATGATGATCAAAATAAAAAAACCCATCTCTCCATAGCTTTAACAGAGGCCAAATCCATAGCCAAAATCTCTTTCCCAATGATCCTCACAGGTTTGCTCCTCTACTCCCGGTCCATGATCTCCATGCTCTTCCTCGGCCGCCTCGGCGACCTCCCCCTCGCCGGCGGCGCCCTAGCCATCGGATTCGCCAACATCACCGGCTACTCCATCCTCTCCGGCCTCGCCATGGGCATGGAGCCCATCTGCGGCCAGGCTTTCGGGGCCCACAGATTCAAGCTCCTCGGCCTCACCTTACAAAGAACAATCCTCTTACTCATCCTAGCATCAGTCCCCATATCGATTCTGTGGCTCAACATGAAAAGAATCCTGATTCTCTGCGGGCAGGACCACGACATTGCCAGCGAAGCCCAATCATACATTCTCTTCTCCCTCCCCGATTTGATCTTGCAATCTTTTTTACATCCCCTGCGGATTTATCTGAGAGCCCAATCCGTAACAATGCCGCTGACGTACTGCGCGGCCCTGTCTATTTTCTTGCACATTCCCATAAATTATTTTCTCGTCAAATTTCTCAATCTCGGGATCCGGGGCGTGGCGCTCGCCGGCGTCTGGACCAACTTCAACCTCGTCGGGTCCCTGGTCGCCTACGTGGCAATGTCTGGCGTGCACGAGAGGACGTGGAGCGGGGTCTCGCTGGATTGCTTGAAGAAATGGAGACCCCTCGTTAATCTCGCAATCCCGAGCTGCATCAGCGTCTGTCTCGAATGGTGGTGGTACGAAATCATGATCTTGCTATGTGGGTTGTTGTTGAATCCTCGCGCAACCATCGCGTCAATGGGGATTTTGATTCAGACGACCTCGTTGATCTACATTTTCCCATCTTCTCTCTCGTTCGGGGTGTCCACGAGAGTTGGCAACGAGTTGGGCGCCGACAGGCCTGCGAAGGCCAAGATTGCCGCTATTGTTGGCCTCTGTGCGAGCTTTGTTGTTGGCTTTGCTGCTCTGTTTTTCGCGTTCACTGTGAGGAACATGTGGGCTGGACTGTTCACAAAAGATGCAGAGATTCAGGCCCTAACCGCCATGATTTTGCCAATAATCGGGCTCTGCGAGCTCGGCAACTGCCCGCAGACCACGGGATGTGGGGTCTTACGGGGCACGGCCAGGCCTAAATTGGGGGCGAACATAAATTTAGGATGTTTTTATCTTGTGGGAATGCCGGTGGCCGTGTTGTTGAGCTTCCATTTGGGTTACGATTTCAAGGGGTTGTGGATGGGGCTGCTGGCGGCGCAGGGGTGCTGCGCGGTGGCGATGTTGTTTGTTTTGGTGAGAACTGATTGGGACCATCAAGCATTGAGGGCAAAGGAGCTGACTGGAAATAGCAAAAATGAGGATGGAGATAGTGTTCTTGCGGAGGTTGATGATGAAGTCATTGTTTTTACAGAGTATACAAAGCTGGATGATGATTCACTGGCTTGATTTTTTATTGGATTTCGTGATTGATCGATTTTTTTTTTCTTTTTTCTTTTTCATTTGTCCAAGTTTTGCTATGTAAAGGTTAGGTTTAGGAAGCTTAGAGGTAGTTTTTTTTCATTTGTTTTGTTTTTTAGACGCAATTAGTCAAATAGAGGAACACAGAATTTGTTTGTTGATGTAGTGTCTTCTATTTCTTAGCTTGTGGAAGTTTTTGTTGTAAAGTTTGGACTTTTCATGGATCGCAAACGGATAATTCTTGCATGTACTAGTGGTTTCTATTAATATTATACGGAGTGAATATTTATGCTCGGTATTTGTACTCAATTGATTTATGAAATATTCATATTCATATCCATATTTATATTTGGGAACATTTAAAACATATGCCCAAACTTGAATTTGGTGAACGTGGTCCGAATACAGATACATAATATTCGATTAGATTTTTCGATAATCAAATCAGAATCTAGCTAGACAAATAATTATTCCAATTGCTCAGTTAAATAGCGTAATTGAAATGCGGTTCGGATCGTCTGTTTTATAATCGTATTACATCTTCTGTTACACTCATTAATACACGCCACGTGTATTGGTGAGCGGTCGAGATAAGGAAAGAGAATCTTTATATTTTTTTTTTCATATCATCAGTTTTTCTCTTTTCTTATCTCGACCGTTCACCAATAAGCATGGCGTCTTATATGATATGATGCACAATAAATGTCAATGGGTGCAATGCGTTTTCAAATGTTCAATATTTACGTCATCTTCTATTCTTTTTTTTTTTTTTTGATACAATCATCTCGGGACACCCTATAGATGTCAATCGGAAAACACCCCCATACACACGCACACACTCACTCAAAGGGAAAGGAGTAGAGGACAAGAGGGTTTGAACTCAGGACATTCCTGATACCACTTTCGAACTCCCACCACTCGGCTCTGAGCCCAGTGGCATCTTCCATTCTTAATTGTGATTATTCACATGTAAATTACTTAATGGTTTTAATCAATAAAGGAGTCCAAAAAAAAAAAAAAAACACTCTGAGCACGAATGAAATCAAACTTTTATGGAATATATAAGATAATTTCATCTTTTTAAAAGGGATCAAATATAAACTCTTATTAAATAATATACCAATAAAAGATATTAATAGGGGTGTTCGTAGTTGTCTTTATCGATTCCTTTCATTGTTCTATCTTTAATCACAACATAATACATTTTTTTTTTGTTTTAGTTATCCGGTTCCGACCCATTGGTCGACTAATCCAGATCGAGTACTGCAGAAACTCATTATGGGGGCGATTCTCCCAACTCAGTTGTTCCATTTATAATACTAGAATTTGAATTCTAGACGTTGCTTAAAGGATCTAACGCGTCATCCAACTAGACCAACTGATAGTTGGTTTTCAACATAATACATGAATACAGATAAAAGTGTTTTTATTTCTGTCTCGAATTCTCTAATTCCACACGACACACAAATATTTTCCGTGTAATCGACACACACTGCGAAGACTAAATTTCAAAACAAAACTTGCCCCCGTGGTCATGACTGCTAGTTAGCTTCATCGCATTGGGGCAAGATAATAGATTTCATAATTTCTAAGTTTGGAAAGTCACGGGTCCACAGGCAATGCCACAATTTGACATGGAGAGTGAGGAATGGATAATTCATTCAAATCTTCTCAAACCGCCGGCTTACGTAGACGAGTAAACAACCATCTCTTTCACACACACGCGCACACACACAAAACGTAAAAATACACATACAAAGAAAGATTCTGTGTTTTGAATGTCCAAAACATAGTTTGCACATTATCGGTCATATCTTTAAAATACCAAATTGATAGCTAGGTATGCATTTTTTTGGTGATGATGTGGCATTTCCCAACAAAATTGTGCTTTTCTGGCTTATTTTGTCGTGTAACTACAATTTTTTTTTGAAAATTTGCAAACTGCATTTGCCACTCTAAATAAAAAATGTCTTAAATACGCATCAATATGATGTTCTAAAATTACAATTTTTCATTAAACAACTCTCTTCCACATACACACACAACACGTAAAATTACACACACAAAGAAAGAATCTGTGTTTTAAATGTCCAAAGCATGGGCTGCAAACAAACTATGTGCGTTTTTTCCCGAACAACTTTTTTTGTAAACATGCGTACCTGAATTTGGACTTTTTCTAACTCAAAAATTTGCCATCCAACTTTTCAAAAAAAAAATAATGGAGACAAATAGTTAGCAAATAAAGCTTCATCTTGTATGAATGGGCTGTTGTTTGTTGTAATTAATACTAATCCAACTTCATAATATTGTTTGAAAAGTACAAGTGCATTGCACGGGAATACTGTTCCATATTTGTTTCATGTCTAACATCTACTTTGGAATTAGTACTAGTACATGAGCTAATTTTTCAATCACAAATCATGCTCTAAGCACATGCTTATGATCTTGAATTTTCATGTGTAATTGCATGTTGGAATGCTGAGAGAATGTCCCATTATAGGAATCACATCACATGAAAAATCTTTAAGATATGTTGATCTGATTACAAGCATCATTCAATGCGACGACGGAGCCACGTTGAGCTCGGGAGTGCACGTGCACCCCTGAATTCTAAAAGTATCAAAATATACTGTGTATGTATTATATCATTAAATTTGAATTATCTCATAATTATCCTTCAGTGTCCCTCATCTTTTATACTCCGACTTTTTGATATTATAAGTAAAAAGTATAAATTAAATAATAATTATAAAATAATAATAGTATTAACAAAAAAAATTATTGTATTTTACCAAGCATGTGTTTTTTTTCTGGTGCAGAAAAGGCTAATTATACGAAACGAAAGCAAGAAATGGAATATATATATATATATATATATAGTATGCCGTAATCATGCCAACATATCATATTTAATAGACAAATTGAAAACTTTCTTTTTTGAATAATAAAATATAAAGAAACGTAATAGAGAATAGGTGTTGGGGATAAAATTCATCACTCAAAACTAGACCAACATTACCAACACCCATCCTCAATATGCTCCATTCACAATTTTTAAAGAGAACGACATAAATAAAAGATAATGTCGAGAAAAGTAAATAAATAAACACAGAGCAAGTTAAGATTAAAGAAAGAGAAACACAATATCCACAATAGTCAACAAGTTGAAAGGTCAAGATTGAGTTTGGTTTTCTTTTTTTTTTATTTTATCTATTTTATTAATTTATTATATTCATTTTGTTTTATTATGAATTATTTATGATTTAATTATCCACCATACATTTAGAAATCATTCATGATTCTCAATTAGGATAACATTTAGAAGTTTGGATCTTTATACTAATGTGTGTGTGTGTGTGTGATTTCCTTAAATTATTTGTTTGATTTTAGACTTCTTGTCTTCTATTGTTACAGGATATGGATCGATTTATTATTAGTAGAAAATCATCTTTCGTATTTGAAAGATCTCTTTCATAAACAAATTAAGCCAATGTTCATATGATACAGTGAATTAAACAAACTGAGGCTACTCTAGATATCAAGTCGTTGTAGTATAGTGGTGAGTATTCCCGCCTGTCACGCGGGCGACCCGGGTTCGATCCCCGGCAACGGCGCTCTCTTTTTTATAAGCAAGAAAATAAAAATAATAATAAAAGAAAAGGGAGAGCAACCATAAGTTGAAATTGACAATAAATTGATTAATCAACGATTCCAAATTATGAAACTGTGTCATGTATAATTTTCAATTGTAATAATAAAATTTTAATGTTTATTGTCTCTTACACTTTTGAATAAATTTGATTGATAGTTTACATACAATTTAATTATTTGTATTATCGGAGGTGCACTTCATAACCTCCGAGTTTCGCATCCGCCGCTTATTCAATACTAGCATGTATCCCGTGTAATGCACAAAAGATACAATTTAAAATAAAAAAGACTATATGAAATAACTTCCACTTTAAATAATTTTCATCGTAGTTCAGTGATTAATTAAAAGATAATATTTTACCTATATATAAAGCTTCTAAAGTTAAAAAAAATAAAAAAAAGTAATGCATTCCCTAAAAATTAATTTTAAAAATAAAAAGAAAAGTAAAATCTGAATATATATGATCCAAACTAAATTTATAAATTAAACTTTTGAATATGTTAAAGCCATGGATGTGGAATTATAAATTATTAGAGTTAAATAGATTTCAAAATATAATGCATTATTATCTACATTGAAAGACGTGATACGTGATTTTTTCCACCTACCCAAGCATATGTGCATGTAGATCGTTGCAAAATAAAAATTAATTTTTTTTTCACAAAATAGTAAAAAAGAAAACAAACTAATAATTTAATTATGAAACACCAAGTACTGTTAATATTGGTGATAAATTTTTAAAATCGATATGTATAACGGAAAAAGTTATTAAACCTTGTAAGGAGAGCCTACAAACAACAGCATATAAAATAGTCTTCTCTTCATTTTAAAAGATATTACTGTTCAAGAAAATGGGGAAAGAAAAAGTTGAAACTTGGTGAAAACACACATAAATGCGAAAAGATTGAAGGAAATATTTATAGAATTTAAAAAATAATATGCCATCAAAAAACTATGTGGTGAAAAAATTCATCAAAAATTTATAACAAAAAAGCTATTCAAATTTAATTCATAAATGGACAGACAAATACCTGACCTTTCAAAACATCTACAATCATCGGCAGAAAAAGATATATATAAAAAGAATTAACAATTAAAAGATAGAAAATAAAGCATTAACCAAAAATTGCTTGCATATATGCGTGCCATCATGAAAAATAAAAAAAATAAATAACAACATAAATAAAAAAAATAAAACAAAAAAATAAATAAAAATTAAATGTGATTGTTCAAATATGAAAGAAAGATAAGTAAATATTAGAAGAAACTAAACTATTAATAAAAGAGTACTTATATGTTCATAGAGTTTACAAAAACGTTTTCATTATAATCAATGATGATGGAAACCAATCATATATTTACATGCTTTGATTCCTGATATCACCCCGCTTGATTGTTTGCTTGAATGTTGCCAAGGCTATGACTAGACCAGGCTTAATTAGTGTGTATTATTAAGAACTCTTGTGTATGTATATATCTAATAGTTGGGTCCCTTGTTTTCTACATATTTTGGTCGGTTAATCCTAAACCAAAAATAAATGAATAAATAAATAAAGCGAAAAGACAGGGAAATTGTATCCAGAATAAGTTTAATTATGCTTGAGTATTCCTTCTAGAGTCTCAAAAGAAATCTTTAGCCCCAAACTTGCATTGATGTATATTCAAATAAAAGAAGGAGTACCAATTACCAGTTGGTCTAGCGGGATAAGGGGTTAGATCCCTTAAGCAACGTTCAGAGTTCGAATTCTAGTATTGTGACTGGAGCACTGGGTTGGGAGAGTCGCCTCTATAATAGGTCTCTGCAGTATCTGATCTGAATTAATCAATCAATAAGTTGGAATCGAGTGGTTAAACTCAAATCCGAACTAATCAATCAATGAGTTGGAATCGAGTAGTTAAAACAAAAAAAATAAAAGCAAACGTAAAGTAAAAAAGAAGGGGGGGGGGGGGGAGAGAGAGAGAGAGAGAGAGAGAGAGAGAGAAACAAACAGAAAACAATAGAAGGGTCGTATACACTATTATGCTTGTGCGTTCTTTAAGTCAAGGGATGGTGTGAACTTGAATCTTCTTTTGTATTTCAATTTATAGTCAAATGAGGATCCTAATTACAAAATTCCTTAATGTGGGAAAATTGAATCAAATATGACAGTTGTTCAAAAGAGAACCTTATCATCTCTAATTGTAGAAAAGTGAAAATACTAGACATGTTAGTGGATAAATAAATGAATAAGCAGATAATATAGTTTTTAATTACTTTTTATTATTTTGAAAACATAACCCAATAAAAAAAATTCTTTTTAATTAAAAAATTCAAAATTCTCATAGATGGGAAATTATGAAAGGGATACTAAATAAGTAACCATTTTAGAGTATATATAGGCATACTTAACCCACCTAGATAGATGGCTCATTCCCTTAATTTATTTATATTGTATTGGGTACACTATATTGAATAATTAAATGAATAATATATTTTTATTTAAATTTAATTCTTTTATTCTCTCAATTAGGCTATTATACCACCATTGATCACACATCTTTCATCCAACACTATGATACAATGCACCAAATATAGCATAAACACCGACGCTTTATGCTCTATATTTTTCTTGAGTTAATTGCATTTTACCTTCCTATGAAACACATAATGTGCAAGAAACCCATCTAAACTAAATAAAAGGGCAATTCGCCTCCTATGAAGCGTTGTTGTTTGTTTGCACATTTGAAACTGATTTGTTGACTTTGGACCATGCAATGTCATTTTTGGCTAGCCTTAGTAAAAATATAAGTGAAATATCAACACATTTTACAATTTTTCACTCAAGTGAATTATTTTGTCATATCAAATTCTCTTTTAATATTTTAATTAGAGTCAAGAAAATTGAAAAAATGATTAATATTTCACTTATACTCTTGCTAACTAAGAGTAAAAACGATGTTGCATTCTCCACAATCAAAGAGAATGTCTCAAATCAACAAAAAAAAAAAAAAAGAAAAAAAGAAAACCGTAGCTTCAAAAAGAGAGTAAAAAGCTTTATTTTAAAAAGTGAGGGGTGGATTTTCCTTTTATTTAGTTTGGGGGGTTTCTTGCACATTATGTATTTTATATGAAGGTAAAAGGCAATTAACCCTATTTTTCTTGGTACACATTTTTGCTCCCTCCTCGACAAAGATATTTTCCTCTTTATCTCTCTATATTTTCTTGAGCTATAATTATTATGTAATGAATTCAAATAAATTTACTAAATATAAATATACCAAAACCAAGAAATTAAACGTTTTTTATTTTATATTTAAGTATACACATTCAATGTATCAAGTATCATCACTTCTAGTAAAAGCAATTGAAAGATCGAGTCTTCATAATTATTTGCATTTGAAAATATTAGAATGTTAAAGAAGAATAGCCAAACTCCAGATCAGAACACATATAAGCAACGAGGAAATATTGTACCATAATGGATTTAAAATTTGACTTTGAAAATTAGCTACTATGAACAAAAAGTTCCCAAAGAGGTTGAAATTTAACTTATAGATCCATTTCTCTCAAAAAGTATATTCCTACTAAAAGTTCATTTGGATGTGTTTTTTTAGAAAGACACGCATTTATCTGTTTTAAAAAAGTACTTTAAAGAAGCAAAAAGTTAGTGTGCGATTGGACTTTTTTTTTGAAAAGTCAAAAGTTATAGACAAAAGACTCAAAAGTGATTTTCTTTTGAAACTATCGAAAGTAACTTTCAAATGAAAATATATTTTAAAGCATTTCAGATTTACTGCATCTACAATCAAAATGATTTGATTTAAACAAAAAAAACAAGAAAAAGAAAAAGAAAAAGAAAAAAAACTACTATAAAAATTATGGTACAATAAATAATTTTTTTCTTTCTAAATCTACCCAGGCGGGGCTAGAGTGAGCCATAGATTTGGAAATCCTGCCTCTTTGGAAAGTTCACCAATTATTGAAATTTAGTTAGGTGCCAATTTGACATTAACATGGCGTTTCACATTAATGCCGGTCCTCCAAAAAATGTGTTGGTATATTATAGGGGCATATGCGGATTTCTCTACTTTTGGGCCAATTTTCGTTTTTCTTTTTAATCTTAAAAATTTAAAATACTGAGCCCAGTCTAAAATTAAAATCATACTATGAGGACTAAAGATGGAGCCAGAAATTCGATTGGGGGGGATGATTTTTTCAAGGTCATTAGTTATTCAAATGTATAAATACAAGGGTTATATATAATATTAACATATAAAATAACAAAAGTTATCATATTTTTTCGTATATCACCAATTAGAAGTGTTACAATATACATATTAAAAATAGTGTTACAATTAAAATAATATATAAAAAATGATATTGAAAAAAATAACAAACTATTATTTGTTTCAAAATAAGCAAATATAGCGGATAATGAATTGTTTTCAAAAAATATTTAACAATTTTTTTTATAATTCAAAAGGTATTAAAATAGATTTTTTTTCTCTCTCTTTGTTCTTACAATCAAAAAATATATTCAAAGCTCAAAAAATATCTTTTTTGACTCCGCTATCACATTCTCCAAATCATTCTCAATTAAATATGAAGCCTCGAATTAGTAAGATCATTCAAGTTCAATAGCCCAACAAATAAACATTAAGATTCATTAAGTTTAATATAACAATTATTAAGATTCATATCAACAATCCTAATATTCAAATCTCTATACAAAAATCAATTATAAATAAATAAATAAATAATAAATATATAAATTTCAAAATTAGTACACAATACCTTCTTTTATGTTGCTTTTGACAAAAAACAAAATTGAATAGTGTAGGGTTTGTGAGAGAAGAAAAATTCTAATAGAATTTTTGGTGTTTTAATTGAAATAAAAGAGCCGATGAGACCTAGCTCAACTGGCAAAGGTGAGGCCCCAAAATTCTAAAGGTCTTGGGTTCGATTCCCACCGATGAGTGTGTGGACTTTATTTCTACCTTTATGGTAGTTTATTATCCTACTTTAATAGTAGTTTATTATAATAGTTTATCTATAGTTTGTGAATGATATTGTTTGAAATATGATGTAATAGTTTGATTTGTACTCGAATAGTCATTGATGTAATCCGATGATATGTATTCAAAAAAAATTGAAATAAAAGAGATAAGTAAAATCTAATAGAATGTTTAATATTTTAATTTAAAGAGAAAAAAGGGGAAAGAGAGGAAAGAGAAAGAGAGAGAATTTAATTAATTATGATAAATGAGATTGGGTAAAAAAAAAATCAAAAATAAAATAGAATAAATAAAATTAAAATTTTAATTATATAACTTATATAAAAGTCAAAATTTTATTTTGGGGAGGGGCGACCACCACCACCAGCCCCCTGGCTCCGTCACTGCTGAGGACCATTTCGTAGGTGTGAGTGATTGTGTGAATTAGGGATAATTACAAGGTTTTAGTTTAATTTTCTACAAAAAAAATATGTGGGTCTTTATTCTATTTAATAGTATTTTTTTTGTTTTACTTTGATAGTAATCTCTTTATTTTTTTCATTATGATGTAATTGTTTGATTTGTACCATGAATTATGATAATAATATAATAGTTTGATTTGTAATACATGAGTGGATGTAATTGAATAAAATATTTATAAAAAAAAGTAAAAATGTATAAATTCGTATAATCTATACAAGGGTTTGTCTATTATCAGATATGGTGAAAAAAGTTTAACCTTAGGTACTCTCATTTTATTAGAGTACCTGTTACCCATTTTATAGGTTACACTTACGAGTAACCTATTATGTCGGTTGTCGTGACCTGCTACTTATTGTTTATCTACAAGTTCTAATTTTAATTATATGTGTAAGGTCCATTAAAATAAATTTGTCATATCCAATCAAGCAATCAATCAACATTTATCATTTAACTTTTCCTTTTACTAATTTTTATTAGATATAATTAGCATTTACTTTATCAACAAACATAATAACATATTAATGCATTTTAATGTGCGAATTTTGATAACAAATATTATAATTTATATTAATTTCAACAAATTTCTTATTGTAATGTGTTATCAATTTTCATGAAATGTTTGTTTTATTAAAAATATCAAGTAAAATCAAGATGTCAAGTTGATGCTTAAAATTTATTTTAAAATCAAAATCAAATTGATGCTTAAAATGATATATGCATCTCTTATTGTAACTTTAATATTATTTATGTATCTTCTTAGTCAGTTTTATTTTTGTTCAGTATTCCACATCACTATTCATCATTCGTTAATTATACTAATTCAATAAAATTATAATTAAAACTCCATAACTCTCAGAAATCAATAATTTTTTATAATATTTGACTTATTGTACTTCTATTCACACGTAGAAAATGTACGCAATGTTGTTGATCTTTATTTGTTCTTTGTCAAATAACTTTTTGAAACATTTAGCAATATAGGATTAATGAAATTTTTTTTAGGAAAATAACTCATGAGGCCTTTTTTTTTAATAAATAATTAAGTGCATAAATAATGCAATCTTATTATTAACAATAATTTGTTTAATATGGTAATAACATAGAAAATCAACCTTAACCTAATTAATTGAATCACTGGTTAATTATATATAATTAAAAAAATTTATGTTGTTCATTCTATCAATGTCATTCTTGATATGATCTCAATTACCTTACTTTTGCCACATGGATATAATTTATATTAACTAATAATTATGTTATGTCTTCAAATCAATACTTCATTAAGCAAAATGATTTTAATTTTATGTGCATATTTATTAATAATAATTGAATCTATCTATACTATTATATATTTGAGAAAGGTGTTTGACTTAAATTCATGCAATTTTGACCAAATTCTAATTTTCTAGAATTTTGATTTTTTTAAAACAAAAAATATATGTTCAAAATACAAGATTCTCAAAAAGCACACAATCATTTATAAATTGAGCAAATTGAGCAAATTTAATATAGGTGCATAATTGAGCAAATTTAAATTGAGCAAATTTAAATGAGCTCAATTTGCTCAATCAAATTTAATATAGGTGCATAATTGAGCAAATTTATAAATTGAGCAAATTGAACAAATTTAAATGAGCTCAATTTGCATAATTTCTTATTCTTATCGGCAATTTAATACATATAGGTGCATAATTCTTGAGCAAAAAGGGCTCATTTATAAATTGAGCAAATTGAGTAAATTTAATATAGGTGCATAATTGAGCAAATTTAAATTGCGCAAATTTATAAATTGAGCAAATTGAGCAAATTTAAATGAGCTCAATTTGTTCAATCAAATTTAATATAGGTGCATAATTGAGCAAATTTAAATTGAGCAAATTTATAAATTGAGCAAATTGAGCAAATTGAGTAAATTTAAATGAGCTCAATTTGCTCAATTTGCATAATTTCTTATTCTTATCGGCAATTTAATACATATAGGTGCATAAATAGGCACATCTTCAAATATAATTAAAAAGAACTTGAATAGGTTCAAGCCATTTTTACGTTTCCTATTTTTGTAATTGTGCATGTTGGTGTCTTTTGAGGTAAGTTTCCAAACTATTTTTACGTTTCCTATTTTTTTTTCTCCTTTTTACGTTTTCTATTTTTTTTGATTTTTTATTTTTTGCAGTTGTGTTTGTTGATCCCTTTTGAGGCAAATATGTTGTGGCGATAATATGACAAATTGTACAAAAACCTTTTCAAAATATTTCTGATTGCATATCATCGACTTATCTTTCAAAGTTGAAGCAGCTTGAGAATTTGTAAGATAAAAATCAGCGTGATCGTCTTCCTATTTTCCTATTATTTATTTGCTACTACCTATTGATTTATTGCATATTCAAGTTTGTTTACTAATATCGTAGTTATCACCCTCGACAGGATTTTAAAAAATAATCAGTTAATTGGTCCAATTTCCTCGACGCTCTCTCATATTCCTAACTTGAAAATTCTGTGAGTATCATTGTTATTATTTTTCATGCATTTTGTTTCAGTTTTGATTATGAGCTATTTTGTGATGAAGTACTTTTAAAATTGATTGCTCTAGGGACTTGGCTCAGAACAAGTTGAGTGGAGAAATACCAAGACTATTGAATTGGTACACTGTACACATATATGTATTAAAATAATATGTATTGTTCATAATTCTTCTATTAAAAATTTGCTTTTATTTTGTTGTGATTTTTTATGAATAGTGATGGGTGTACTTTACTTTGAATCTTTTTAGGATTAATATCGATGATAGTCTTTTAAATATGAATATTATAATTACTTTGATCATTAGAAATTTAAATCGCTACAATTGATCATCTATGTTATGAATAAGTAACACTTTAGTTATTTTGATGAATCTTTAGGTTAAATTTTGCTGAAAAATATTTACTTAAGTGATTTTATTTATTAAATATAACTTAAATTTGTGGAAAAATTTCACTGTTATAAAATTTTCATTAATTAAATGGGTTCTTTTTTGTAGTTCTAAGTACTGCAACGATACAAAAGACTAATGAATTTTGTCATGGGGATCAATTAAGTAAATATTATTGCCTGGTCTATGAGAACTATACGGTGCATTTTCATGTGTGGACGATTGACGTCGTCTCAAGTAGTAGAAATATACGTTGGATACTTTCATATTTCAGAACTTGAAAATCCCCCCACCCCTTCTTTTTCGGACTTAATTTCTACGATATATTTTTTTTCTGTTTGAAAATATTTTCTTTATTTCTACGATATATTTTTTTCTGTTTGAAAATATTTCCTCCTCGACAGGATTTTAAAAAATAATCAGTTAATTGGTCCAATTCCCTCGACACTCTCTCAGATTCCTAACTTGAAAATTCTGTGAGTATCATTGTTATTATTTTTCATGTATTTTGTTTCAGTTTTGATTATGAGCTATTTTGTGATGAAGTACTTTTAAAATTGATTGCTCTAGGGACTTGGCTTAGAACAAGCTGAGTGGAGAAATAGTAAGACTATTGAATTGGTATACCGTACACATATATGTATTAAAATAATATGTACTGTTCATAATTCTTCTATTAAAATATATGGCTCAAAATAAGCTGAGTGGAGAAATTCATTGCTCTACACCGTACACATATATGTATTAAATTGCCGACAAGAATAAGAAATTTAGAAACTACGTATACTGTTCATAATTCTTCTATCAATTAGAGAAAATCACAATGAAAAAGATAGCCATGAAAATGACCTAAGCTTTGTGAAAAATATCATTAGTTCGAGCTCCCCAAAAAATATTATTCAAAAATTTGCTTTTATTTTGTTGTGATTTTTTATGAATAGTGATGGGTTTACTTTAATTTAAATCCTTTTAGGATTAATCTCGATGATAGTCTTTTAAATTTGAATATTATAATTACTTTGATCATTAGAAATTTAAATCGCTACAATTGATCATCTATGTTATGAATAAGTAACATTTTAGTTATTTTGATGAATCTTTAGGTTAAATTTTGCTGAAAAATATTTACTTAAGTGATTTTAGTGAATCTTCGCTAAAAATTCCAATAGAAGCACTAAAATGTTACACATTTATAATATAAAGGATCAAATTGTAATGATTTAAACTCCAATGACTAAAGTAATTATAACGTTAAACTTTAGGGACCGTTAACAACGTTAAGTTATCTTTTTATCATATCAAATGTTTCATTTTTTATTTAATTTCACAAATGCACATCATTTATTATTGAAAAATATATATTTGAATGAGTGGTTAAAAGATATTATTGCTTACGTGGCATGCATGTAACCCTGAATCCAGAACTTTAATTGATTTTGTGTATTTCATTGTAAATAACACACAAAAGTAAAATATCCTCAAATTTTATGCTTATTAATATGTGCATTATTGATTTTAATATTTTTCAATGATCATTTGTTATTATTTTATTATAAAAAAAACTTTATTAATATGTCATGAAATTATATTATTCAAACTTAGTTCTTTTGTTTAAAAACTTAGCATTTAAATCAAAATTAACATTTGCAACCTCAAAAACCATTTAAAATTTAGAAGCTTATAAAACCTCCAAATAAGTTTAACCAAACATCCTCTAAATCACATTATATCCTCTAAATCATAAAATTATATTTTCAAAAAGGAACTATTACTTATAAATTTGCCTATTATACATATTATTTGTTTTAAACATCGGTATGTTCAATATTTTTAATGAATTATTTAACAAATTATTTGATATTTGTTATTGGATAATTATAGTTTTTTTTTGTTTTTTTTTGCGTTTACAAATTCATCTTAAGAAGATATGGTGTTTCCATCAACTGATTCGTAAGATTTATATTAGTTTTAGTCTTTGTTATGCATCAAAATTTTGGACGTTAGATTATTTGATATTGAACTTGCAAATTACTCAATTTTTCTAAATTTTTATTAATATAGTGAAGAGAACTTTTGTTATTTTAGTAAAATAAAGCCTCATTTTTCATTTTCATATCAAGAGTGTTTTATGCAGTTTGATCAAAAGAATTACTATTGTATTCATATAATTTAAAAGATATATTATGCATAGAATTCGTTGCAATATGAATTATCAATACGATATTTAATTTAAATTTTTAATTGATATCACTCATTCCGTGCATAGCATGGGTTACATACTAGTATATATATATATCTATATATATTGAAATCGAAGCACTGTTAAAGTGAATTGTGAATTCAAGAACGTCAATATGTGATAGAATAATATTAACAAACAAACAAGAATAGAAAAATGAGTAAAAACTATTATGTTCGGAATATAATGAAACGATTTGTAACAGTGTTTTTATAAAAAAATTTGTACTTGAAATAATTAAACAAAAATCATATCCTAATTACTTAATTTATTTAAGTAAGTATAGAAATATTTTGTAATGATAACTATGAATTTATATTAATATAAAAGACCATCTTTCAATTTTTAATTGATAAAATAAAATTATTAATATAAGATATTTAATATTATTTAATTTCATAGTCTATTTATTTACAAATTTCATCATAATATATTCTATTTGTCATATATATATATATAGGAGATTGTTATTGGCACTCCAAATTGTTATTGGCACTCTCTCTCGCTTTATAATTTTTATCAATTAGCCAATTAATATACCCTTTTAATTTTTAAATAATAATTTAATTTGATTTATTGAAAAACAAACCCTAATAGTCTATTATTCACTTTCATGTATTCAAAAATACTATTCTTCACCATCTACTTTTCGACTTTGGTGGCGAGAATTTCAAAATAATTATTCAACTTCTTATTTTGATAGTGATCTGACAAAATTTTTGTTATAATATTGTTGTCTTTTGTGCAATATTTTGCCTATATTTTATATTATATTTTTCTACTTTTTTCGTCATATTAATTTTAGCTACTTGAAAATTGAGGTGACTAATATTTTATAAGGTTTAACAATGATTTTTGAATTGATGGAGATAATAAAGGTTGTGAATACCAAGACTACCGAACAAAGTTAAGATATCTACTATTCTTACAACCCATCTAGTAGCAATGAATGTATTTATTTCTTTTTCATACATTATATATTAATTGATTAAGTTTTTTGGTCACATTTTAATTTTGGCATACATACATTTGTGTGAAATAATTTTTCTCTTTATGTGCAAATTGTTCTACTAATACTGATATAATTTTAATTATTTATTTATTTGTTTTTGCAAGAATAATATATATGGAGCAAACAAGTTAGTGTAAACAATGAATGAGAGATTATGCCTTAAAGATTATAGTCATGAAACTCATCTTTCTTTTCTTTTTCTTTTTCTTTTATTATTATTATTATTATTATTATTATTATTATTATTGTTGTTGTTGTTGTTGTTGTTGTTTATTTGAAGTTAGATAATGTTGAGGAAAAATAGAACTAGTGGGCATATGCAATCTGTTTTTTTAATTTTTACTTAATATTTTGCATATTTGAATATCAATAGGATTATACAATATGTTTTCCTTTCTTTATTACCCAACTTTTTATATGTTTAACTTGTTTTCGTTTATTTCATAATTCCGTATACATTTTAAAAGTTCCACGCATGACTTGAAACAATTTGTTAGTAATGTATATTTTGCAATAGGGGATTGTTATTGACACTTCCTCCCACTTTCTAATTTTTATCAATTGACAAATATACCCTTTTAATTTTTAAATATTAATTTAATTTATTGAAAAACAAACCATAATAGTCTAATATTCACTTTCATGTATTCAAAAATATTGTTCTTCACCATCTACTTATATATATATATATATATAGAGAGAGAGAGAGAGAGAGAGAGAGACAAAGAAAAAAATTTATAACTTTGCTACTTATTAGGATTCTCTCTTCATTAACCTCTTAAATTAAGGAGGTTGGAAAAAGATAAGTACTATATTTTTGGTAATTCAAAATAAATAATTATAAATTATTAAGCAGATTATGGATTAGAATAGAATATATAAACTTGTTGAAGTAAAATTTACATACATGTAACAATTAATTAAGATCATACCTAATGTCACTAAAGGAAACACACCGGAATCCAGCGGAATATTCCGCCGGATTAAGTCCGGGGAATTCAGGCGGATCGACCCAGGTTTTTTTTGAATTTTTTTATTATTCCGGCGGAAAACTGGGGGAATTTTCCCCCATTTTTTAAAATTTTTTTTATTAAATATTCTGGCGGAAAACTAGGGGAAAATTCCCCCGATTTTTTTTGACTATTTTTTTTTATTTTCTGGCGAAAATTCGGGGGAAAATTCCCCCGGTTTTTTTTTTAAAAAAAGATGGCATATATAACTTTCATTATCAACAAAATTTAACCTTAAAATGATTTTTTTTTTAAATTTATGAAGTCATATATAACTTTCATAAATAACTATTATTATTTATACTATCCTTTAAATATTTATAATATATTTTTAAAATTTATGAAAAATTATAAAATAAAAGGGAGTCTTACTTAATATATAGTGTATATATATATATATATATATATTTAATTTATAATATCTTATAGCCAACCAACAGACTGCACTCTAGTCTCACCTTTTATTCAATCAGGGGAGCCAATCGCTCTATTACCTTACCAACGTCAACCATGATTGCCTCACTGAAATATTGTTCTAATTCGAGGTGTTTGGATCTAATGAATTTGAGATCAAGAATTAAACTACCACAAAACTTCAACTTCTGCTAATTATAAACCAGACTGTTTCATTATGCATTTTTAATATCTCTATTCATTGAATTCCTTGCAAGGCTAGTACTATTGACTAAATCAAACATAACTCTGCTTTCAAGAATACATATGTTTTATATATATAGCTCACTGTGTTAAATTCAGAAATACAAAAGTTACTCTAAAAAATTTGAAATGGTTATATAGTATATACTATCTTTTAATTAGATAGAATATCATGTGGGTTATTACAATATATTTATAGGTATTCATATATTTATATGGTATATATATGTTTATGTAGTATATATAATACATATTTTTATATAATATCAATGCTATCTTTTAATTATTATTATTTATACTATCTTTAATTATTTATAATATGTTTATAGGTATACATATGCTTATATAGTATATATAATGCATATTTTTATATAGTATCAATGTTATCTTTTAACTATTATTATTTATACTATCTTTAATTATTTATAATATATTTGTAGGTATACATATATTTATATGGTATATATATATGTTTATATAGTATATATAATACATATTTTTATATAGTATCAATGCTATCTTTTAACTATTATTATTTATACTATCTTAAAATTATTTATAATACATTTATAGGTATATATATGTTTATATGGTGTGTGTGTATATATATATATATGTGTGTGTGTGTGTTTATATAGTATATATAATACATATTTTTATATAGTATCAATGCTATCTTTTAACTATTATTATTTATACTATAACTTTAATTATTTATAATATATTTATAAGTATACATATGTTTATATGATATACATATATGTTTATATAGTATATATAATGCATATTTTTATATAGTATCAATACTATCTTCTAACTATTATTATTTATACTATCTTTTAATTATAATTAAAATAAGAATAACGAAACAAATATATAATATGTATAAAACAAAACAAAACTTATTACAACTTCAAGGAATAGCTTGATGGTGGAGTGTTTGTCATTTAACCTTGAGGTAATGGGTACAAATCCCCGCAGTTGCAAATATTTGAATATTTTGGAACCGCTATTCCAGCGGTGGCAATTGGCGGTAGTGGCTCGTGTCCAAGGGGTAGCGGAGGCTGCGGCGGAGGCGATGCAGCGGCGGCAACAACGGTGGAGGTTGTTGTCCGGTGGAAATCCGGGGGAAGGCGCGGGTCCGTTGGCGGCAATGGCGCGTGTCGGGGGGCTGCAGCGGGTCTGGGGGCGGCAGAGGCGATGCAACGGCGAGTCCAGCGGCAGCAACGGCGGTGGAGGTTGTCGTCTGGTGGAAATCTGGGGGAATATTCCCCGAATTTCCGCAGGAATTCCGCCGGTAAGCAATCCTCGTTACAAAGCTACCTGAAAATGCCTTTTTTCATGTAGTGTGTTAGTTAGTACAAAGCGACCTTTTATATTAAAAGTTCCCCTCTATACTATTATATAAAGTATTGAAGTAGGATAGTAATAGATTTAATCTGTTTGGTAGGTCAAATCTTTTTCTTTTCTTTTTGTTTTTTTCCCTTTTTAGTTCTCTCTCCTCTGTCCTTCATTATTTATTTTTCTCTTATCATCTTTTCTTAATAATAATTTGGTTTGTGCCTTGAATTATGATAATAGTGTAATAGTTTAATTTATAATACATGAGCGGATATAATTGAATGATATATTAAAAAGAAAAAAAAATAAAAAAGCATAACTTCTTACAATTTATATTATTATATAAAGCATTGAAGTGGGATAGTAACAAATTTGGGTTTATCTAAAATAAGGTACACTACTACTTCAACAAAATGTGGAGTACCTGTTACCTGTACAACAGGTTATAATTACTTGCAACTTATGATGTAAGTTTGAATAATCTGCTACCTATTAATTACACGCAACTGTAAAATATATTTATATGTATGTAGTGTATTAAACCTACTTTATCATATCCACTCATTCATACGTTTTTTTCCTTTATTTACTAAGTTAAATTAAATGATTTTAACTACGATGTATCCAAAAAAATAATACTTTGTTGCATCTTAATTAATATACCATCAAAATTTCAATTCACATCATTTTTAACGTATTTAGAGAAATTAACTTGTAAATAAAACTTATATGTTGGTACATAGAAAAATTAAAAAGAAGAAGTTAATAGTAAGTTTATAACCAAATAAGTATTATATGGATTCAGTATATAATATACCATACAAGACAGACTGTATAATATATAAAAGTATGATTATCTTCTAATTCAAAATAAATTATTTTAAACATTTGTAGCATTATATCAATGATTATACAAAGTATATAATAGTTATCTTTCTAAAGTTGCAACTATCTTTAATTAATTTTCGTAATATTCGTATAATTATAATATATGAACATGTAAATTTGCACTTTGACGATGCTTATCCAATTTATGAATTAATCTAATTTATATTCCATATTCCATTGACACTATTAACATATAATTATTTCATGACGTTTTAATAGTATAGAAAAAAATTCAATTAAACTCATAATGGATGTTGAGTGAATTTTTTTTTCCTAATGACCATGCGTAGAGGCACATGAGATTCACTATTGGAAACCATATTTCATTTCCTATTTTAATGTATGAATATACGTCAAGTGTAAAGATCTCAGACCAAGTATATAACTAAAGAAATAATTTTATACACATGACATGACTATAAATTATAAAATTAGATATTAAACATCATTTTGAAATAGATGATTCTGTCTGAGATGGAGGGTAGTTCATTAGTCTTTGCATTTCTCTTAATAAGTAATATTTCGTATTTTTTTTAATGTTATTCTAGTAAGTTAAAGGTACCTTCTCTACTTTTTAAATGATAAATCAAAGAGGTGAGTTTTTATTTTATTTTATTATTATTATCATTATTATTATTATTTGTAATTTTTGAAGGTGCATCCTTGATCTCGTTTTTACTTAATTTTAATTTTTTTTAAAAATTGAGCATATTACTTATTTTTAATATTTCAATATATTTTTAAAACTGCTAAATATTCATGGGAATAAATTCACACTTTTTTAAATGAGAAGAACTAAATAAAGGTTGACATGTATAATTATTTGAAGAAACATTGATTTAGTCTAACTTTTCATTTATATTTTTGAAATTTAACTAAAAAAGTATAGAAGGCATCTCTTATTTTCTCAGAAAAATTGTTTTACAACTGTGCTTCTTTTTCTTTATGTTTTTAGTTAAATTAATGAAAGAAGTGTGGATTATCTCATGCTTTGTAAATTAAATTTGTTCTCCAATTTTACTTTAAGAAAAATATGTTTTTATGAAACTAATATTAATTACAATTCACATAGGGAGCATAGAGAAAGGAGGCTAATTTGAGTTTGAAAGTTTATATAAGAGTTCTTTGTAATGGGAGAAATCACAAAAAGTGGAATTTAAGAGACTAAGATGCAAAATAAAGTTAATGACGTGCGATGGAATTAAGAAAATTATGGAAAGAGAGAATTTGAGAGACTGAGATTGAAAAAACTACTCAATAGGTTGCATGTAACAAATAAATTAGCAGTCGATGAGGCCTTATTTTATCGATAAAGTAGAGGTTCCATTAGAGATGCAAATGAGCCGAGCCGAGCTGAGCCTTGGCCTTTTTTTGAAGCTTGAGCTCGAGCTCGAACCAAATAGATCGAGCTCGAGCTCGAGCTTGAACTCGAGCTCGACGAGCCAGGAAAAACAGGCTAGAGCTCGGGCTTGAGTCATGTTCGAGCTCAGCTCAGCTTGACTCATTTGGCTCGAATTTATGAGTAAATTATAAGATCGAGCGCTAGTTTTAATATTTTCAAATATTTTATTATGTTTAAGTTCAAGTTCAAAAGTTAATATATTATTTATAATTATATATATATAATTATATAAAAATAAAAATAAATATTAAAAAAATAAAGACTCGCGAGCCAACGAACAAGAAATACTAGGCTTGAGCTCGACTAGAAACTTATACGGGCTCAGCTCAAGCTCGGCTCCAGTCGAATTATTTGAATTCGAGCTCGAACCTTTGTCGAGCCAGCTCGTCAGGCTAGCGAACCGGTTCGGTTCGTTTGCATCTCTAGGTTCTACAATCTTTAGATCGTGGGTTTGAATTTTTGTAATGTGTGTATTATTCTAATTGTATATTAATTTCTTTCTGTTGTATAGTATTGATTTATTTGATGTATTCGTATGATTTATTCTTTATTTGAGAGTATTAATGTATTTGATTGATTGTATTAAATCATTAATATATACAATTGATTGTAATAGACCGCTTCCATTCTAAAAAAAACAAATAACAAATAAACAAATAAGTTAACAACAAAAAATGTATAAAAAAATTAAATACACATGGCAATTGAGAAGATGGATACCTAATATTAACCACTACTGCCCCCACCGAATTTTAGACATCCCCAACGGATTTATTGTGTTTGGTCGGTTCAATCTTTTTCTTTTCTTTTTATTTCTTTTTTTCCTTTTTTTCTCTTTTCAGTTCTCTCCTTCATCCTTCATTATTTATTTTCCTCTTATCACCTCTTTTTTTTTTTTTTTCCCCTCTCCTCTATCAATATTTGTTTTTCGTTTTTCATCATTCTTCTATCAATCTTTTTCTTTCTTTCACTTATCATTAACTTAATAAATACATCATAGTTATTCTACATGCATGTAAATGCATAAAAGATATATATCTATGTATGTTTAATCAATATGTATAATTTTTCATATCAACATTTAAATATATAATTGAATTTATTTTACTTTTATTTTGCACATGCGTTGAGTGTACCCAATTTATTAGTATATGTATAGTATATACTATTATATTAAGTGCGAGAAGTTTTGACTTTTTTTTCAAAGTTTTTAATCATGATTTCCCTAAAATACCTTGATAAAATAACCGTAAGTATAAAAATCTTTGACTACTTTTTTGTCTCCTCTCTCCTTTCTTTCGAGGATTTTTTTTTTTGGTTTGTCTTTTGTTCTTCTTTCTTTCTATTCACATCCTCTCCTCTCTATTTCTCTCACATTCCTCTTTTCAAAATCTTTTTATACTTTATATTTCTGTTTATGTTTTAAGGAAAAAAATCTTATTTTAAATTTTTTTTTTTCTGACCATACATCTTAGAAATATTACAAAAATATTAAAAGTATAGTATAAATAATAAAATAATTCAAAAAATATATAGTTATGTAGATAATTTATACAAAAAACTTATTTGTATATTATTAAAATTTAACTATTTTATTAAACTATATCTTATTTTTATTTTGCATATTTATTGGTCGTGTTTGGTAGCTCAATGAGATTGGTGATTGGGTATGATACAAATCCAATTAAATTATTGGAAAAAAATAGCTCATGAATCTCTAGTTTGGCAGGCTTGATATAAGTTATAAATATCCTATAGACAATTAGAAAGAAATTTGATACAAATTGATTGATTTTAAGCCAACTTTGATGAAAAACCAGAATAACCTTGAGTTCAGTTACTGTAATTTGCTCCTTTAATAACTAAGACTTGCCCTTTCAAACATTATAAATAGAATTTCAATATGCAATGTTAAAAATTATACTGCATTATTAATTTCAAATTATTTCAATTTAAATGATTCAATATAAATGATTCAATATAAATAAATTCACAATGATTTATAAATTATATGTATGTATATTATGATACTTGATATTTAAATTATATTTATGCATTTTTTATACTTTTACATATATTAAGTATATTATATATACATATATTTGTACTATATACACACACACACACACACACATATGTGTATGTGTGTACTAGGGCCTTAGATATGTAAATTAAATTTAGACATATTGTATGAACTAAGGAAATAAAATGATGATTTGTGATTAGAAACACTCTGTTGTCAACTAAAAGAGATATGTTAGAAGAAATGATTATAAGAATTTAATCAATAATTTATATCTCAAAAGGCATCAAAAATAATGTAATTAATATTGTGCATTCTTGTATATTGAGTATTGTATTTATTTTTTCATATTGCAATTAATAATAATTAATTTATAGCAAAAATTTTAATTGAGTCGATGTCCTCTTCTTAATTTTTCCCTCCACACTACAAAATGTTGGCTACATAATGAACAAGGTCACTTGAGTAATTTTAAAACTTAATCTTGACCACCACTAATTATGAGATTCACAATTCGGCCCTCACCCTAGAATGCACTATCCTAAAGACCTAAGGATTTAAAACCCAAGCTAGCTCATAATACTGGGTTTCACAAAATGCTACCAAATAATTTTATGATATAATAGGCAATAAATCCTACACATAAGTTCTACCAAACACATTCATTGAGTATGCCTAGCACGCTAGTAAAAATAATAGGTGCCACTAAATTTAAAGACCACACCAATTAGCATACTAAACTGCAACTAATAATTTTATGATCGAACTGCAACTCATTATTAGCCAGTAAAGAATTAGTATATATATCACGAAAGATACTTAACTACACTCGGTGCACCAAATATCAAAAGAATTAAATAAAAACATATCAGCATAACGTAGGACCTACTACTAATATATTTTAATCCTGCATTTTTTAGGTGTTTGAAACGGGATGTATAGAAGCATTTTCCATCATATCCTTTAAATGTGCACACGTCAAACACAATGGGACAATTCATGCATTGGTTCGTAATTATACCTAATTTTCATGTGTTCATGTCTGGATTACCATGTTAAATTGTAGCTTAAAACATATGTGGTAGCATCTTCCCATCAAGTCACGGGAACCAATTAATTTTGACATAATTTTCTTCTTTTTTTCCTTTCTTTTCGTTGCATCTCTTCATTTAATAACGATATAACGGATCCTGGCCAGTTCATTTATATTTTTTCTTGTGTAGCTTTTGCATCACCATGTACCTTGTCGACTTAATTAGGGACAAAAAACAAAATTTTTGTTTGGAAAAGTGAAATCATCTATTATAAAATATTGAAGATACTTATGTATAATGGAGGGAGAATATGATTTTCATAAAAATATAAATAATATTTTTATTATTTTGAGGTTGAAATTTTAATTTTAATTTAAACAAAACACATAAATATAACTTTGGACAAACTTTAAAGGGATTCGATTGTACCCTTTTCAAAGTTCTCCAGCCCTTGTGCCTTCGTCTTTCAAAGCCGAGATTTAGAGAAAAGAGTAAATGGAGTCATGGAGAGAGCAATAAAAAGGAAAATAGGGCAAAGAAGAACAACAATAGTCCTTTAAATTTTAGTTAGACTCATTTTAATCCCCGATATTTAAAATGGAAGCTTTTAGTCCTTATGACATGTTTGATAATGAATTTCATATATAAGATGCTTAATGCTTTAAAGAGAGTGAGTCCCACTTTTTGATATTTTTATAGTGTTTATTTTGGTATGATAATATTCTAACTAAAAATTTTTAGGATGGTGCATGCTTGATTTGTATGAGTGGGATATGATATTAAGGGTCAAAAGTCGATTTGACCCCCATGGGATGTCATTTTTTGTACTTTCACATATCAAATTTTATGGAGAAAATAGACAATTTACAATGCTCATTTTGAAAGCAAAATTTGAAACACCGAAATCTTCACCTCCTATGTAGAATTGTTATATCACATTATATGGCCTTTCTACTGCAAGTAGGATTACAATTTTGGTCGGCTATTAGAAATTAAGTTATAAAATCAAAGTATTTAAAGATACATTTCAAATGTGTAAATACCCCCAAAAGCATGTATCAAATATGTCCTTAATTTATAATTTAGTCTCATTTTCAGTTCCTTGCCGCATTTTTTTGAAAATACCTATTGACAAATCAGACGTGAAAGTTAGGCATGCCCAAATTTTAAAGGTCTTCACAAATTATGTATGATTTTTTATGTCTCTAAATTCGTACATATCAGACTCACGTGTTTTATCTACTGCTAAAATTCTATCAAACTTGCTTTCAAAGAAACCAAAGCAAAAATAAAACTATAATTTTAGCCTTTAGGGGACTAAAAGCTTAAGCGACTCTGGATTGAAGCTTAAGGCATAAATAGTGTAATGATTACAACCAGAAGAATATGGAAATATCTTATAAAGAAGTTTCTTGGAAGAATGCATTCTTTTTGAAGGTTTTTTCATTTTTTGTTTTTGGTCTTAATCATTGATTTTGATCCATTAATCAATTGATTCGTATGGTACTACAAAGACCCATTAAAAGAGTAACTCTCTCAATTTAATTATTCTATTCATAATTATAAAATTTAAATCTATAAATATATTTAAAGACTCTAGCGCCTCATCTCCTTATCGATAACATCAATCACAACTATTCCTTAGTTGGAATTCACTACGATTGAATTTGTAAAACAGTGTTCCCTTGAAAAAGTTTTTTCCAATTACTAGAAAAGGTAGGTACGAAATCTTGGAATTTATTTTAAATTGTGCCACGTGTTATTAAATTTTATTTTTTCCTCCCCACGTGTCTCCTTTCTGAGTAGAATCTTCTATTCTTATCCATTCGCTAGAATTCATGTTTCCTTGAAAATGGAATTGATGTTATGCCATATACAAGAGCATCATAATTGAATCCTCGTACATCTCTTCATACGTATAGTTAATCCATTGGAACATCGTATATGTAAACGTCAATTCCTAGAGGTACCGAAATCAACACAACAAACTTTCTACCAAGAATATTCAAAAATAGAAAAGATAACAGGCTCAAATTTCTAAACATGGACAATAATATTATTCTGCGTGAGGACATGATTTGGTATCCAAAATTTTTCCCATGTTGTCCTACACATGCACCCAACGGTTATAACGCAACCCATATTTAATTTTTTGATGAAAAAAAAAATTAAATGCATTATGTAGCTTAATCACAATTGTTGGATACATAGTTAGACCTAAAGTTCGGTCCATAAAATTTTTCCCTTGGTCTAGTGTGACATAGTCGTCACTAAATTTCCCGCTGGAGTGGTTCAGTTAGTACATCAAGCCGTGATAAATTTTAATACAATTCTTGCGTATTTACAGGATCCTCGTCAATAAGAACCTGAATCATTACATTAACACTTCATCTAGGGAATAACTAAATACAACTTGTCACGAAAAATAAAATAACAATTTCGGGGTGAAAGTAATTAATTGTCCAAGAGAATCCCGATCCTAACTGTACCACCAAAAAAAGAAGAAAAAAGAACATGTCACAAAATTGATTGGGTCAACAATCCAATATCAAATCATTATGAATACATTAACTTCCCTATTAGATCATCACACTCGAGGCTCTATGGCACATTTATGTTCTCACTATTAAAACCCCTACGGACAACAACATTGACTCTCTTTCTCTCTGCCTTCAAATGAAATTCAAATTTCCAGGCCCTAAGAACGTATTGACAGCTTTCTAACAAAAATTTTGTGGAACTTGTGGACTTGACAAATACCAACCAGACTCTCCAAGAATGAGGTTACTATGATCGAAAAAGCCAAATATATGAATCTTAACTTCCCATTTAGACTCTTCAATATCCCACCAAGGGAGAAAAGCACAATTGTTCGAGTAGTAAAATGCAGAACCCAGTACAGCTAAGGGCCAAGGCTTCCTGATGCTGATAAAGTCCTATTTCGAGATACCAGCCCACCAGAAGCACAGAAGCACTAATAATTTCAAGAATGTGTAGGAAAACATGACCAAGATGGGCTCTATAGGCTGAAATAAGGGCTTCAAAAACTCTCGAACATTCTCAAAATAACCACAATGCTGATGCAGACTGCATGTTCGCCATCTCTCAAGCAGCTAATCATGGAAACATTCTCTACAAGTACTACTACTTGATACTTCAAAAGCTTGTCCTTTACAGGTGGCTCCAAGGCTGACATGCATTGCTCCCATGCTCCATTCTTGAGCATCTGGCCATGTTTCAAGTCATTTACCAAGTATCAGTTAATTGTTGTCACTCTGAGTAGTCACAATTTCAAAACAAGGGTAATATTCACAAACAGCAGATGTGGAAGCATATACGGGGCTGTAGACCCCACAAAAGGAGCATGGGTGATGGAAGAATTTACCTCATGAATTTTTCCTTGTTAAACCTAATTATTTTTTCGTCACTAGGATTCTGACCAATCTAACCTACAGCTGATATTGTCTGCATTGCCTTGCATTTGGCCAACTTGGATCGTATGGTTGGGATGCATTGGGCGAGGAAGTCCCTTTCAACAAGATTCTCTAGGATTATGGTCCATGTACGTTCACAACCAAAGAAACAATCCATAAGGAATTTAAAATATAAATAAGAATCAACTTACTTGTTTATAGCCATGCAACACTTGGCAAACTTCATTGTGTAAGTCCTCACTCCTTATTTCCTGTGAAACGAGCACGAGATGGAACAATGAACCAATTTGTTCTTTCATAAAGAAGATTATCCACCGATTTTATTATACATCACTTACATGCCAGCTTGCAATAGCCTTGCACATGAAAACAAGAGAATTCAAAGCCCCAGAAGGGTTCGCCTAACCTATAAGCCATCAATGACATGAAGTGAGACGACACACATGAAAATAAAGATGGACGGATCCCATTGGAATATCAAAGCGGCAATTTTTTTTACCATTGCACATAACCTCTGAAAGCATCTTCTTTCTCTATATCATCACGTATCCTATGAAAAGTTGATAGACAATTAGGTTTAGTGCCCCCATCACAAGACAAATAGATTCATGGACAAATAAAACCATTGATTTACACAAAACCATAACTTGTGTATATGCTTCGGAAGTTCACTTAGGGACATTATGGGAGAACCAGAGCTATTGCTATTAAAAAATGGCTAAAAGTTACATAATATTCATTAGAAGTTTTCCGGGTTTGATGATAGCACACTCAACTTTCTGTTTATGCATCAGCAGAATTATATGAGATATACATGTGTGCTTCCAATCTTCTCTCCTCACATCATGCAATAGGTGACAAATTAGCATGTATGTACACTTGAAACACTATTCATAATGGGTAGGGAGGAAGGAAAAACTTACATGGACAAAGCAATACACCATGACTGCATAAATGCTCCATGTGTGGTGAGACGAGCTCTGGACAAACCCAAGCAAGTCTTCCAAGTGTAATGGCACTATTTTCATGAGAGATTTATTCAGCCCCTTCACAAGGAAAACCAAAACTATAAGAACCACTTCAGATGTGCTTGCATTTCTCCAACCTTTCAATGAGTGGTATGGCACTTAAATAGTTGTTGGTACTCTTCATTCTCCATTTATTGTTGTGCAATGACAATGATTCTACAGAGCATACAAGTTCAGGCCAAAAGTATATGCTGGTCATGATACATTGGCAATCATCTTCTCTCTTACTGCTGCAGTTAGTATAATCTTTCGAAA